>CM055066.1:7349037-7426537 GCA_029204045.2 Tillandsia leiboldiana
AGAGCTTGAATCAAATACTCTTCAACTTTCATATATTTCAACTGAGGATCAATTAGCTGACATTCTAACAAAACCTTTGGATCAAAACGTTTTATTCATTTACGAAAAGCAATTGGAATGCTTTCTTGAAATAAACTTCTTTTTGAAACCTTTGCTTAGGATAGGTTTTGTATTTGTTTTGTTTGTTCATTTACTATGTTTGTACATAGGACATTAATTGAGCATAGATCATAATTGACTTTAATTGCATCTTTTCGCACATTTAGAAATTTATTATGCTTTTGCCATCATAATATTTCACTGTTGCAATGATCATTTATGTTAATTAAATCATCTTCTAAGTGATCAAAGTCAATTTCTCTCTCTCTATGATCTCTTGGTATAGTCATTATCTTATTTGACTGCTTAGTCGAGTATGAAATCGAGATCAATTTTTGGTTGAATACTTTATATCTTAAATAATTGATAGCCAATTGGGGGAGTCAAAGAAAAGTAAAATGCTCAAAAGATGTGGAAAGAGTTACATCCCAATGAGGAGTGTGAAAACTACCACCACATGGAGGAAAGAGCTACCACCTCGGTCGTCCGAGTATTGTGTGCAGCTACCACATGTATACCAAGCATGGTTGTTCAAATTTTTGATTAAGTAAAATGCATGTTGAAATACTTGACTCGTCAAATTTCAAGGTTGGTATAAGGTGGGTTTTTAAAGAAAGATGCTCAAAGAGCCACTCTCTTCAACAGATTGTCTAGATACATATCTATTATATTTGGGATTTCAAACATCTATTGATCTTTGTATTTCATTTTCTTTACTGAATTGATGATTTGATAAAGGCATTACTCATAAGATCAAGTTAGATGTAATTGAAGGTGTTCAACTTTAAGGGATTTAATTTTTGTAAATTTTCTTGTTTCATTTTTGGATATTATTGATAGATTTGGCATAATCTAATTCTTGTTGTATGAAACGATGATTTTTGTTTAAAGTTGATACCATTGTGCTTACAATCTTTTTCTGGTTTTTCTTGAATTTCTCTGAAATTTTCTAAAGAAAAAGTTGGAGCCGATCCGGATCGGGCTAGATGATCCGGATCCCGAACGCAGGAATCTTCTGCGGGCTGACGATCCGGATTGTATCTGCCGATCCGGATCCCGAACGCAGTTTCTCACTGCGGGTAGCCGATCCGGATCGCAGTTATGAACTGATCCGGATCGCGGCTAGGTTTTATAAAGAACAAAAGGGTTTTGATTTCTTTTACTCCAATCTTTTTTCCAAAGTTTCCATCCAGAGCCTCTCTCTCTAGATTTCATCCTTCCTGGAAGCTTTCAAACTCAAGTTCTTCAACTCCAAGTAAGTTTTATTGATCAAAATCTCGGTTTTTCACCGTTTTCTCTCTTCTTCCTCAAACGTCATGAATTTCTTGGATCAACTTTGTTTGTGGATGGTTTTTGATCAAATTTCTTTTGAAATAAGAACTCTGGGTAGATTAGTTTTGATTATATGCTAGGTATTCTCCTGATTAACGGATTTTTAGGCTTCGATTTCTAAAATTTCGGTTTTAGGGCATATAATAAGGATTTTCGAAAATCATGCAATTGATCTATTTTTAAAAGTCCTTTTGCAAAACTAATTTGATTCTTAGTCTCTCTACATGATTATGATTGTTTGGGTACAATTTTCAAATCTTTGAAAATTAACAATTTTTCATGTGTTCTTGAGTTGTTCCACAGGATTTCTTTAATCAAGAAACTAAATGGTGAACACTTGGATCAATGGGATTCTCATGGATCATTCTTTATTGGTCACTATGGTGCACACTCGGGCCACAAAAAAGTTAAAAGAGAGCTAAGAAAACACAACAAAAGGGTGAGTTTCATCGTGATCAGCGACACAGAAGTAGATTGTCACGAGGTAGATTGGACTGCATTGACAGATGATGATGACTCATTGCCTGAACAAAAGGCGTCCGATGCATCGAAAGAAAAGCACCCATGGACAAAGGTAAAGCACCTATGACTGCACCAACCATCTCAGTGAAAAGGAAACGACTCGCTCGACGGTTTGGACGAGCACGAGGTTTCATGGCTAACGAACCGATTATTGATTCTCCACCGCGGAGGAACAAGTGTTCGTTAATCGGATCGCCTAAGGGCATTTGAATCGGGAATGCATTGGTGAGAGGCATGTCAATATGAGGCTCTACGAGATCACTCTCCTGAGTTTGGCGTTCTAATTGAACAAGCAAACCTTATTCAAGTTTGTCGATTTCCAGAAGTGCTTGGATACTGTCTGCATCTTGTAAGGGCCTTCTATACAAATGCACGGCACCTTCGTGAAATGAAAACGGTCCAATGGAATTTTACACGAAATCCAAGGCAAGAAGATCAAATTACTCCACAATTGATTGGCGAGGTTTGGGAATGCCTGCCAGCAAGACAGGAGTTAATTACTTGAAGGGAAAGGTTTTGACGAACACTGTGTGGCAAATGGTTATAAAGGGAATTTGTTTGGAAGGAGGAACGCAATCAACGGAGAAATCGATCAGATCAAGGACTCGTTCTGTACCGATTTCTAAACTGTCACGCCCCGGGGTCGAAACTGCGACCCGGCTCGCCAACAGATCCGCCACCTATGCCAAACCAGCATAGGCGAAGCGTCCTACCTGCAAGAAAAGTACTACAGCTAAACAGATATCAGAGCTAAAAATAAAAAGTCTGCTGTATAACTAAATCAATCACTGTACAACTGGAAATAATACAACAATGTCCGTCTCCCAAAAAGATAATCATACAATATCCTCATATACAACTCAGAACTCCCGGGAGGTATCTCCAATAAATACATCAGTGTACAGGCTCTCAATACATAAAATCCTCACTACAACAGTCTCTCAAAGGAGGAAATAAAATAACTAATCTACTGAAGCTCTCCTCGAAGGGGTACCGCTACACTCCAACGACGGGTAGGAAACTAGCTCGCGACTCCCTCGCTCGGTCAGAAGGATCAGCAACAGGAACAACAGGAACCAGAGTAGAAGTTCCTGTGGGAAAGACACACCACGACGGGTGTGAGAACTACGTCCCAAGTAGTTCTCAGTGGGTGCCGCCAACAAGCCCGACGGTCTGCCCACTAAGTCCACTAGAGGCATAAAGTAACAAAAGCAATGCTGTAAGGAAAGCTGGAAAAGTAAACTCTACAGCTACTATGCCTCTACCTAGATGCTCAAGGAGTGGAACAGAAAGAACATGATGCCACAACTAACTCTCATCTCTGATCACCCAATCTGAACTGACTGCCTCATCAGGTCCAGTCAAGCCTGCGCCAACCTACTGCCGTTACGTCCCGGAGGAGCGGACTTACGTAGGACGTCCATGAATGCCAACACCAGCACAGCCAGAGGGACAATGCACAACGAAATCGCGATAGAAAAGCTCAATCTCACGCCGGTAGGTACACAACCCGGCCTCGCTACTCCGGAGTGGCCCTCGAGGGGAGCGACCCGCTCGAGTCAAAGTAACCCATCTCTGTAAAGTATCTCTGTAAAGTATCTCTGTCAAGCCAAATGCGGCTCATGCAGGCTATGATCCACGATCAAACAGATCGGTAACTCCAAGCTCAAACACAACTCAGTCGGAAAAAGAACCTCGACTCAAACAGCTAAGTCGGAGAACCCTCAACGACTCAATCTGATAATGCACGACCATGGCTGAGTCGGGAAACCTCCACGACTCGATCTGCCAGAACCCAAGATCCTCAAAGCTAAGTGGGAGAACCATCTCCACCACTAAATCAGAGAAACAACCTCTAGATCACACTCTACCAACTCATAGCACAAAGTCGCATCCACTGCGAACAACTGCCTCTACAGGCCAACATCGCATCCACTGACCCGAGGAAGGGTCCGGGAACCCCGAAAGACTAGAACCTACAATCCAAATCAAACAAGAACAGGCTTTAGGCATAGCCTCTCGTTGTTCTCGTCCCAAGAAGAATGCAGACCTTAGAACCCAGACCACTCGAATCATCTCGGGTGGTTAATTTATAGGAAAAGGTGACATTTCTTACTGAAGCCCTTTGATCTGTAAGAAATCCATATTTCATGATTTTTAGTTCTTTTTAGGAAAACAGTTGAAACCAAGTTTTATATCCAAGCCTCGAAGGGCTAATGCCTTCGTCCAATCAAACATGAACCGACTCCGGCGACCCTACGATGCTTGGAAGAAACCATTTGGTTGATAAAAATCATATGAGTGTCCAAAAAGGTTCTGGGTTTAAGGTCCTGCTAACACTGATCTACCGCTGCCACTAACACAGCGGCGACAGATAAAACAAGAAAAATAAAACATCTCGGGACCGCCGTCTACCCAACGGCTCCCGCTACAGAAGAAAACCAACTACATCTACCAGACGCCACTCTGCTCCCAAGCACGAGTGTAACATGCATCCCACACTAAAAGATAACACCTGACCACTCGGCCCACTACCCGGGCGAGGAAGAACACTATGTCCAGGAAAGTAGAAGTGTGGATGTCTAAAGCAGAAATAACCCTAGCCCAAGTGAGGGTTTTCTACTAGTCTGGTTACACATGCAACATATGACGGGGTGCTAGGTCAAGTTCCAATAACAATAATTTACAGATGGTAGAAAGCAAGGAGATGACAATACCATCAGATAATACAAGGAATAGCAATTCCTACATTCTAACATGCTGCACAAGCATTTCACTATCATGCATAGTCCTACTATAGCAGATTTAAAGCACAGTCCATCAATCTTGGAGACAAGGCCACCCACCTGAAAATGCTAACTGTCCGGAGTCGCACAGCTGAGAAAGTCCAGAAACAGATATCTCTACACACCCACCATCCAACAATACAGGAACAAGTGATCAATACATCCTGGGTACAAAACACAACCCAAAGTTACACTTAATTCCATAAAATCCAAGCATCACAAATCTGCTGGGAACAGTCCCCTTAATGCGAAATTTTCACCTGCTAAAACGAACTCCAAAAATTCCAATAAAAATATCACAGCGAGCGTCTCGTCGAGACCTTCGAAACGGGTACCTGCACGCCCAAATCCGAGCCCCGTAGGCCGAGTTACAAATTCCACAGTACAGGTGCGCAAACACTCACAACCACACAACTGTAAACTCAAACACAGATAAAAGGGGAATAGTATACCTTCGGGAAAGCCTCAGAAAAATACCGGAAAAATACAATGATTAATCCTTGCGACGAGTAGATCCAAAAAGTGTACAGGCTCTCTCGATCCGACACTCGGGTGCGGAGATAAAATTCCCGGCAAGGGGCCGCTGTCCAAAAACTCCACCAGAAAATAGCGGCTTAGAAATGCCTCGAAAACCGTGTCATAAACTCTGAATCCAGCAAGATGATCAACACGAAGTCGAAGACGTACCTCTCGTGATTCCAACGCCGAAGAAATCGTCCAAAATACTGACGGAGTAGCTCGGTAGACCTCTCAGATCAAACTGCGACGATAACGGGCCTCCGATGAAAATCGCCACACTGCGCTCCGATGCCGAAGTCGTCGACGCCGCGGCTTCCAAAAAAACTCCGGGCCTCTGCCAGAAGATGCGCAAGATGAATGATCTCCAACTTTGCTAAAGGGGGCCATGGCAGGGGAGCTCGGGAAAGGGGCAAAACTCCCCCCACAAGACAGCTATTTATAGGCCCAGCCCGAAAATCCGAATTTTGGACTTTGGCCCAAAGTTTCGGGCGCTTGGCACTTCCGGGCTGCTACAGTAACGGGCCGGGCCCGTTACTGTGTGCGCCCGGAACGCTTCACGGGCCGCCACGTGGCCCAGCACTGCTCCCCGCGCCCCGGCGCACCTGAGCCAGCGAACCACGCAGCGCCACGTGTCCAAGCACTGTGCTGTGCTCCGCTGCGCCCGACCAACCACGTGGTGCCACTTGGCGCCCCCACGTCGCCCCCCGACCGCGCCCACGCCGCGCCCACCTGTGCGCGACCGCGCCTCCCGCTGCCGCACGTCGGGCACGCGCCCCGAGGCACCTGTCTCCCGTCGCGTGGACCGCGCGCACCAGACCCGCCAACAAAAACAGCCACGTGTCCGCACCCGGTCCACCGTGCACCCGCGACGATCCCGTGGACGCGCCTGCTGCGCCCCGCCAACTGGGAGCCGCCACGTGGCCAGCCCCCCCGGGTGCACGCCTCCGCGGTGGACCGCGCGCCTCCGCCGCCGCCAGCCGCCGCGCTCGCCGCCCCGCCGCCGCCGGGGGGCGCCCCCTCCGGCGGCCGGAACAGTACCAAACACCTCGAAATCCGTGTTTTCGCATCCGGACTCCGAAAAAAATACAAATAAATAGTCCATCTGACCGTTTTCGCGCGCTGAATCCAATCCGAAGTCCGATTTGCCAAATTCCTCTTCTAAAATTGCCGAAAATTCCCGGAGAAGTGTTCTTTACTCAAATTCCGCGCTGAGTCCAATTTTGATATCCATTTCGCGCGAAACCACATCTAAACATCCGACGGGGTCCTCCGATCACTCACGTGATCCATTACACACCCGAAGTCCATCACTTAAGTCCAAATTGGTGCAGAAACACGGCCGACATGCCACAGAGGCCTCCAGAAGCTGCTAATCGCACTGTAGAAGCCCTGCGGAGATCTGGGTCACCACATCCTCCCCCACTAAAAGAAAGTTTCGTCCTCGAAACTAGCTCAACCCAAAAGGTGCCACAAAAACAAGGGTAGGTACATAACACTGCCATCTCCAGCTCTCAAGTCACCTGTCACTCCCCGTGATTACTCCACAACAACAACAACAACCGGTACGGTATGGCCCCAATTGCATAATTCTCTCATCTCATGAGCCAGAATTTGCAACGGCATCCCTCGTACCACAAGTACTCGCAGATCTCAAAGGAAACGAGTCCATCACGGGCGAGGAATCCACAAGCCTAACACTCCTGAGCTGAGACGTGGAAGAAAAAAGGCTGGGGGAAAAGAGAGAACAACCAATGTAGCACGCACCAAAACCGCTCCCTAGTGCCAGCTCAACCAGGCGATCCGAAACATACCCCATACGGTCGTCCAGAGAAAAGAAGCCCTAATCGGCTAGGGTCCTCGCTCAAACACTCTCGGATCCTGACCAATCGCATGGACTGCTTCACCACAGTCTACCGTCAAAAGGGACCCTCAGGGACACAACCTCGAGCCCTGTTCCGCAACGGTCCCACCCAGCGCCAGCAACGGAATCATCAAACTCAACCCCAAATAGCTCTCCGGTTCCAGGTATCCGCCACCACAGTGGCCCTAGCGGGGTGATACAAAATGCTCAAGAATAACCCAATGGTAACTCCACAGCCACTATGGGAGGCATCACTGACACAAGATCCATCCTCCATCTCTGGCAAAGCTGCAATCGGCGCTAGTACCAGTCACATCATCCATTCGCCATGCTCTCCTGGCACTGCCAAATCCAAAAAAAACTCCTCACCTCAGCAATAAATGTTGATCTCAGCCAAACTCAAATAGCATCCACATTGGCCAGAATTCCACCGCCGCTCCTATGGCTAACACAATGTGACCCAAGAAGGTAAGCTTCTAAAGCTAAAACTTGTATCTCAATAATCTGGCATACAGCTTCATCCACACAGCATGGTAACACATCCACCAGTGCTCCTCATGCTCCCAGCTGCTCAGGGAGTAGATCATAATATCCCTGGAGGATCTAGTTACCAAAGCAATCAAGTACAGCTGGAGCACAATTCCTCAAACCAAAGAGTGGCAGGGCGCTAATCAATCCAATAGGCCTTACTAAAACATAATGCCCCTACCGTGTCCTGAACACCATCTTGGCGAAATACTCAGCCGTATGATTCCAAATCTGTACCTGCATCAATCGTACAACTGCCGGAGTATAATTCCATCAAAAGGTCCAAAATAATACTTGGACCTGTCTACACTCGACCCATAAAAGGGCCCTCACAGTCGTGTATCAACGATGTGGCACCACCACCGTATATCAACGGCGTGGCACTAGGTCAAACAGACCCCTCGATCCATCAGATCCTGCAACGGCGCCATCAGCTCTCGCAGCTCTACTGGCAATATCCAATGAGGTGCTGTCGAGGGTGGCGCGTTTCCCCGAACCACGCCAACTCAATCTCTATCTCCCTAACCGGCGGCATTATCAACAGCTCAGATGAAATCACACCCGGAATCTCTTGGCAACAGAGATATCTTTGGGTCCCGGTGCCGCCGTAAGCACCTCTCACCCTGTCGCTATAACCAGTGTGCTCTAACGACCCTCAACAACCAAATCTCCTCTCGTCTGCCTCTCAGAAGGTCAAAGTCCTCTCCTTCCGCAGTCTAACATCCTGTGGCCCTGTGCCAACCAAAACCCATGCACTAGGTCGAAACACCGAACTGCCAAAATTACCAATAAGTCTACCCGTATATCTCGGGGCCTCAACTGCATAGGGCATAGACCACAAGCCTCCCCCACATACACAACACTAACAGGAACCTGTACCTCAAGTGCATGTGGTAACAAATCTGCCTCTAGTCCATGCAGGAATGCAACATGCTCCTACTCCGACTGCTGTGATGAAATCACACCTGCGACAACTCGATCCACTACCGTGGCGCCCTCCAACCGGGCGGCACAGATTCATCCGCTCAAAGCAAGTGGTTGTCGCCCAATCTGCCTGAAAATCAGGACTATCCACAAGGGAGCACGTCCTCTGTCTCTGCTCACATTGAGGCGACGAATAAAGTCATCCGCAGATAACAAATCCACGCTACCGTTGCGCTACTCTGATATAGATGCTGATGCTGCCATCGGGGTCCACCCGATCTCTGGCATCTCGAAAATTCGCCATCCAGGTACGGAGATGAGAAATGCCTCTGCCGGTCAGTCTGTCCTCCATCACCCGACGCCAAGCACCGATATCCAGAACTCGCCTCTGGCGGCCGATCCCTATCCAAAGAAACTGCAGCGTCATGCTCCACACACAATGCCTACCCATCGAAGCGTCAATAATCCAAAACGGAGGGACCAACTAAACTGAAAGGTATCCTGGCGCAAACCATTCCCCGTCAAACATATCCTATGCGCCTCGTCCCTCGAAACCTGGAGCGTGCAGTTCGACAACTGTATAAACTCCCTAGCACATGGAGGCTCTCCGAGAGTCTCTCCATCACCACCAACCCCAATTCTACCTACAAAGGCTCCAACTCAAACCTATGAATCGGGATGGTTCAGACTGCCGGGACTGGCTCCATCGATCAATGATGTCCCTAAGCTCAGCTACTATCCACTATCCACCCTGCCTCGGTGCCTCGGCACTGCTCGTCGGCACGGAGGGGGCTGCTCGCTCCATCGGCGCCACTGGTACAACTGAAGATACCACTGCATAGGAAGAGAGTACTGGAGGACACTCAAGCGGTACAGTAATTAACTGTGCTCTCTGCTCCAACAAGCGCATCAAACATTCCATGGCCTCCTCCTGGCATCGGACAGCCTCCGACGTCTGTGCCATCTGGATCCATAACTCTTGGGTCTCGCTCCGCTCTGATAGCTCTGCCTCCCGCTGCTCGGGTTACTAATCAGATGCGGAAAGCGCATTCCTCACAGCACGACGTCTCACAAGCATCGTAGACCACTGCACAATAACAAACATCAGGACACAACAACCATACGACCCAATGCAGCGAAAGTCTAAGACATGTTATCAATTCCACAGCATTATGTTGTCTGCAGCCAACATAATCGCTTAGGAGCATAAACATGCCAATCACTCATCCCGTCTCATGGGAGAGGTACAAAACTCGATCAGGACTCTCGCTAAAAGTCACGACTCTCACGTAGTCATCCTAATGTCCAACCACAAGCCTAGGGTGTCTAAGTCCTCAATGACCTACAACCTAGGCTCTGATACCACTCTAATCTGTCACGCCCCGGGGTCGAAACTGCGACCCGGCTCGCCAACAGATCCGCCACCTATGCCAAACCAGCATAGGCGAAGCGTCCTACCTGCAAGAAAAGTACTACAGCTAAACAGATATCAGAGCTAAAAATAAAAGTCTGCTGTATAACTAAATCAATCACTGTACAACTGGAAATAATACAACAATGTCCGTCTCCCAAAAAGATAATCATACAATATCCTCATATACAACTCAGAACTCAACCGGGAGGTATCTCCAATAAATACATCAGTGTACAGGCTCTCAATACATAACAATCCTCACTACAACAGTCTCTCAAAGGAGGAAAATAAAATAACTAATCTACTGAAGCTCTCCTCAGAAGGGGTACCGCTACACTCCAACGACGGGTAGGAAACTAGCTCGCGACTCCCTCGCTCGGTCAGAAGGATCAGCAACAGGAACAACAGGAACCAGAGTAGAAGTTCCTGTGGGAAAAGACACCACGACGGGTGTGAGAACTACGTCCCAAGTAGTTCTCAGTGGGTGCCGCCAACAAGCCCGACGGTCTGCCCACTAAGTCCACTAGAGGCATAAAGTAACAAAAGCAATGTTGTAAGGAAAGCTGGAAAAGTAAACTCTACAGCTACTATGCCTCTACCTAGATGCTCAAGGAGTGGAACAGAAAGAACATGATGCAACAACTAACTCTCATCTCTGATCACCCAATCTGAACTGACTGCCTCATCAGGTCCAGTCAAGCCTGCGCCAACCTACTGCCATTACGTCCCGGAGGAGCGGACTTACGTAGGACGTCCATGACTGCCAACACCAGCACAGCCAGAGGGACAAATGCAACGACAAGTCGCGATAGAAAAGCTCAATCTCACGCCGGTACACAACCCGGCCTCGCCTACTCCGGAGTGGCCCTCGAGGGGAGCGACCCGCTCGAGTCAAAGTAACCCATCTCTGTAAAGTATCTCTGTAAAGTATCTCTGTCAAGCCAAATGCGGCTCATGCAGGCTATGATCCACGATCAAACAGATCGGTAGCTCCAAGCTCAAACACAACTCAGTCGGAAAAAGAACCTCGACTCAAACAGCTAAGTCGGAGAACCCTCAACGACTCAATCTGATAATGCACGACCATGACTGAGTCGGGAAACCTCCACGACTCGATCTGCCAGAACCCCAAGATCCTCAAAGCTAAGTGGGAGAACCATCTCCACCACTAAATCAGAGAAACAACCTCTAGATCACACTCTACCAACTCATAGCACAAAGTCGCATCCACTGCGAACAACTGCCTCTACAGGCCAACATCGCATCCACTGACCCGAGGAAGGGTCCGGGAACCCCGAAAGACTAGAACCTACAATCCAAATCAAACAAGAACAGGCTTTAGGCATAGCCTCTCGTTGTTCTCGTCCCAAGAAGAATGCAGACCTTAGAACCCAGACCACTCGAATCATCTCGGGTGGTTAATTTATAGGAAAAGGTGACATTTCTTACTGAAGCCCTTTGATCTGTAAGAAATCCATATTTCATGATTTTTAGTTCTTTTTAGGAAAACAGTTGAAACCAAGTTTTATATCCAAGCCTCGAAGGGCTAATGCCTTCGTCCAATCAAACATGAACCGACTCCGGCGACCCTACGATGCTTGGAAGAAACCATTTGGTTGATAAAAATCATATGAGTGTCCAAAAAGGTTCTGGGTTTAAGGTCCTGCTAACACTGATCTACCGCTGCCACTAACACAGCGGCGACAGATAAAACAAGAAAAATAAAACATCTCGGGACCGCCGTCTACCCAACGGCTCCCGCTACAGAAGAACAACCAACTACATCTACCAGACGCCACTCTGCTCCCAAGCACGAGTGTAACATGCATCCCACACTAAAAGATAACACCTGACCACTCGGCCCACTACCCGGGCGAGGAAGAACACTATGTCCAGGAAAGTAGAAGTGTGGATGTCTAAAGCAGAAATAACCCTAGCCCAAGTGAGGGTTTTCTACTAGTCTGGTTACACATGCAACATATGACGGGGTGCTAGGTCAAGTTCCAATAACAATAATTTACAGATGGTAGAAAGCAAGGAGATGACAATACCATCAGATAATACAAGGAATAGCAATTCCTACATTCTAACATGCTGCACAAGCATTTCACTATCATGCATAGTCCTACTATAGCAGATTTAAAGCACAGTCCATCAATCTTGGAGACAAGGCCACCCACCTGAAAATGCTAACTGTCCGGAGTCGCACAGCTGAGAAAGTCCAGAAACAGATATCTCTACACACCCACCAATCCAACAATACAGGAACAGTGATCAATACCTCCTGGGTACAAAAACACAACCCAAAGTTACACTTAATTCCATAAAATCCAAGCATCACAAATCTGCTGGGAACAGTCCCCTTAATGCGAAATTTTCACCTGTAAAACGAACTCCAAAAATTCCAATAAAAATATCACAGCGAGCGTCTCGTCGAGACCTTCGAAACGGGTACCTGCACGCCCAAATCCGAGCCCCGTAGGCCGAGTTACAAATTCCACAGTACAGGTGCGCAAACACTCACAACCACACAACTGTAAACTCAAACACAGATAAAAGGGGAATAGTATACCTTCGGGAAAGCCTCAGAAAAATCCCGGAAAAATACAATGATAATCCTTGCGACGAGTAGATCCAAAAAGTGTACAGGCTCATCTCGATCCGACACTCGGGTGCGGAGATAAAATTCCGGCAAGGGGCCGCTGTCCAAAAACTCCACCAGAAAATAGCGGCTTAGAAATGCCTCGAAAACCGTGTCATAAACTCTGAATCCAGCAAGATGATCAACACGAAAGTCGAAGACGTACCTCTCGTGATTCCAACGCCGCAGAAATCGTCCAAAAATACTGACGGAGTAGCTCGGTAGACCTCTCAGATCAAACTGCGACGATAAGGGGCCTCCGATGAAAAATCGCCACACTGCGCTCCGATGCCGAAGTCGTCGACGCCGCGGCTTCCAAAAAAATCCGGGCCTCTGCCAGAAGATGCGCAAGATGAAGATCTCCAACTTTGCTAAAGGGGCCATGGGCAGGGGAGCTCGGGAAATGGGGCAAAACTCCCCCACAAGACAGCTATTTATAGGCCCAGCCCGAAAATCCGAATTTTGGACTTTTGGCCCAAAGTTTCGGGCGCTTGGCACTTCCGGGCTGCTACAGTAACGGGCCGGGCCCGTTACTGTGTGCGCCCGGAACGCTCACGGGCCGCCACGTGGCCCAGCACTGCTCCCCGCGCCCGGCGCACCTGAGCCAGCGAACCACGCAGCGCCACGTGTCCAAGCACTGTGCTGTGCTCCGCTGCGCCCGACCAACCACGTGGTGCCACGTGGCGCCCCCACGTCGCCCCCGACCGCGCCCACGCCGCGCCCACGTGCGCGACCGCGCCTCCCGCTGCCGCACGTCGGGCACGCGCCCCGAGGCACCTGTCTCCCGTCGCGTGGACCGCGCGCACCAGAACCCGCCAACCAAAAACAGCCACGTGTCCGCACCCGGTCCACCGTGCACCCGCGACGATCCCGTGGACCGCGCCTGCTGCGCCCGCCAACTGGGAGCCGCCACGTGGCCAGCCCCCCGGGTGCACGCCTCCGCGGTGGACCGCGCGCCTCCGCCGCCGCCAGCCGCCGCGCTCCGCCGCCCGCCGCCGCCGCCGGCGCCCCTCCGGCGGCCGGAACAGTACCAAACACCTCGAAATCCGTGTTTTCGCATCCGGACTCCGAAAAATACAAATAAATAGTCCATCTTGACCGTTTTCGCGCGCTGAATCCAAATCCGAAGTCCGATTTGCCAAATTCCTCTTCTAAAATTTGCCGAAAATTCCCGGAGAAGTGTTCTTTACTCAAATTCCGCGCTGAGTCCAATTTTGATATCCATTTCGCGCGAAACCACATCTAAACATCCGACGGGGTCCTCCGATCACTCACGTGATCCATTACACACCCGAAGTCCATCACTTAAGTCCAAATTGGTGCAGAAACACGGCCGACATGCCACAGAGGCCTCCAGAAGCTGCTAATCGCACTGTAGAAGCCCTGCGGAGATCTGGGTCACCACATAAACTTCATCACTTGTTACAATATCCTTCCAAATTTGCAGACGAAAGTCTTGAGATGGGATCGAATGCTATTTTTGTATCTCTTAGGACATCCGTCTGAGGCAATGGGATTGAATATCAACATTCCATACATTATTTGGAATAGAATGACAAGATATGTTGAGCACCCTCATCCCACAGAGAGAATTCCATTTCCACTGATTATAATGAGGATTTTGAAGAAATTTCAGGTTGACATTACCTCACCGACTTATCATCAATGTTTGGGCATGATCGATGAGTCCACCGTCGTGAAGTCACTTCACAAATTGCCCCATGTCACTCCAGTCCCAACGTGCGGAACGAAACCTAGTAGCGGCACTTCCGCGTCACCATCACAACCAGCACCCACACCAGCGGATGAAGCATCAGTCTCATCCATCTACAAAGAACAACAACGATTATCGGTTGAGCAGGAACAGATCTCGAAGGCACAGACGAGAATCTCCAATGAGCTCGAGCTCATCACGGCAGCTCACATTACCATAACTAAGAAGATCAATTCTATGAACAAGCTGGTGAAAAAGATGTTCTCAAAGATGGGCTGCACGAGCTCTGAAGACTCCGAATCTGATGACTGATTCCTTCTTTTTATTCTTTTGCAGATTTTTAATCTTTTTGTGCAGGTTTTTCAGTTTTTAGGACTTACTTTTAGTTCTAGTTCTTAAATTTCGGAATATTTTCGTTGATATTTTTTTAACTCTCCTTCAATTTTTTGGTAACTTTGGCTTTGTTTGTGACAAAAAGGGGGAGAGAGTTTAGAGAACTTGAACAATGATATTGTGAAAATTGTGATCTTGTATACATCAATGATGAACAATGATGACTGCATCAAGGTACAATGATGATTGTGAAAATCTTGCTGATGAAGATTTTGTATACATCAAGGTAAGTATCACTTCAACTTCAACTTTGGTTTTCATCTTGTGATTGTTTGCATGTCTCGACTAACTATTCGACTAACTATTTGGGCATGTAATATGACTAACAAGTTGATGTTGGACTAACTTTTTGTGACATTTGGTTTTTAATTGCATAGAAGATATGTTGGTTTTTGACTATGATTCTCTTACATATCTGAATTCTCAAATGTCATGATGATCAGATAAACTCTATCTCTGTACTAGGTTTTGTATGCTAAATATTCTTGAGGTATCTAACGATCTCTTTTTGTCAAGAATGATTTCTTTGTGCAGAGAGTACAGATGTCTAAGTCTAGAGTCTGTTTTAGGAGTTTATCTCATGTTTTTAAATTTTTGGATCTCCATTGTAAATTTTTGTTGTATGGTGATAGCAACAAAAATATCTTTTTGAATTTTCTTTAGTGGATCTGTGTTTTGTCACGAAACCGCCAAAGGGGGAGATTGTTACGGAATTTGAGTTGGCGTAGTTTCGTGAAAGTCTCAAGTCTTGAAGATTGAAGGTGAAGAAAGTTGGATCATTTAACTCAATCTCAAGAAAGAAGAATTCAAAAGGATCAGGTATGTTTTACTAAAGATTTTGTGTGATCCGAATACTTCTTGTAGTGTAGAAACACTTGGAAGAATCTTTCATTGCATAAAAATCAAAAACTGGACTTGGGACATGTTCAGGATCCGGATCAGGTTGTTCGATCCGGATCCCGAAGGTGGTTCGTTCATACACCAGTTCAATCCGGATCGTAGCTTCTCTTGATCCGGATCCCGAACACTGAGTTTACCATCTTCCTTGAACGATCCGGATCAGGCTTCGCAATCCGGATCCCGAACGTTGATGTTTGGTGAACTGTATGAACGATCCGGATCAAGCACTTCGATCCGGATCAAGCACTTCGATCCGGATCCCGAACCTTCGTTTTTCTGGAATTGCCTGACTCGTTACGACGATCCGGATCACAGCTAATCCGATCCGGATCGCCGTCCGTAAAATCTCCAGAAATGTTAGGTTTTTGATTCTTATCTCCTTCCTAGGGTTTCTAACCTATAAATAGACCCTATGACTCTTTTTCTAGGGTTAATCCAAAAAGAGGCCGAAAATAAAAATAGCCGTCATTTTCATATATACGCCTCTAGATCCACATATAGAGAAGAAAGGAAATCATTAGAGAATACTCTATGTTTCTTCATCTATATTGATTAGTTTGATTCTAGGTTTTCATACTCACATCTTGAGTTGAATCAAACTAATGAATACTTAGATGGTATTTCCGATCTATCTTTGATCTAAGTATTCGGCGGATCATCACCACCCAAAAACAACGATTTACCCCAAAAATCGGCGCGTGGATTCACGTGTCCTTGTGGATTCAAGGTTCAACCGCTCTCGTGGATTCGGAGCGAGGCACGTTCGTGGATTCGAAGGGTGCTATTGGGTGAAGACCGTGGATTCGGTCGGATGTCGTGGATTCGACGTTGGACGCCGTGGATTCGGCGTTGGGCACAGATCGTGGATTCGAGAAGCGTCGCGGAGCGAGCGGAGAAGATCCTCTAGGAGCGTATGGAAAAGGTTGAGTCGTAATTGTGTACGGTAAATCACCTTGTACGTGTTTTAATTCTAGTGGATTTCTGCCGTGTTATCGGTCCCGTGGTTTTTTACTCCGGTGATGGAGTTTTTCACGTAAAAATCTTGCGTATTATTTTTTATTTCCGCATTGGGTTTTTATCGCAACGATTTTTGAGTGTTTATACGTTTACACCTATTCACCCCCCTCTAGGTGTTTTTTCCCCTATTTAGATCCTTATTACATATAACCCAACAGATAACACGGCAAAATCCACTAGAATTAAAACACGTACATGGTGATTTACCGTAAACCTACGACTCAACCTATTTCATACGCTCCTAGTTGATCTTCTCCGCTCGCTCCGAACGCTCCTCGAATCCATGATTTGCGTCCCAACGCCGAATCCACGGCGTCCAACATCAAATCCACGACGTCCAACCGAATCCTAGGTCTTCACCAATGCGGCACGCCTCGATCACACGAACGCATCTCGCTCCGAGTCCATGAGAGCGATCACACCTTGAATCCATAAGGCCACGCAAATCCACGCGCCGATTTTTGATAAAATCGTTGATTGTTGGTGATGAAAATCCGCCGAATACTTAGATCAAAGATAGATCGGAAAACACCATCTAAGTATTCATCAATTTGATTCTATAAGAAATAGGAGTTTGGAAACCCTAGAATCAAATCGATCAATATAGAGGAAGAAACATGAATTAGATCTTGTTTTCCTTTCTTCTCTATATGTGGATTTTTCTTATATTTGGATTCTTAAATCTTAACCCTAAAAGATGAATCAAAGGGTTTATTTATAGGTTAGAAACCTTTGGAAATAGATAAGCATCAAAAACTACCTTATCTGGAATTTTTGGGTCGACGGTCCGGACTGAAATAAGTAGGGTCCGGACTGTCGTCATTACACAGAACTTTTCCAGAAAAACATGTTCGGGGTACGGACTGAAATGTGGGCAGTCCGGACTGTTCATGCGATTTCTGCAGAATCAATGTTCGGGGTCCGGACTGAAACAAGGGAGGTCCAGACTGAAATTCCGCATGAACTAAACTATGTTCGGGGTCCGGACTGGAATGCCCTGATCCGGATCCTGAACATACTACATGTCCAGTTTTTGATTTTTAAGCAATTAAAAATTCATCCAAGTGTTTCTACACTATAAGAAAGTATTCGGATCACCAAAAATATTTAGTTAAACATACCTGATCTTTTTGAATTCTTTCTTCTTGAGATTGATGCATGTGATCCACAATTCTTCAACTTCAATCTTCAAGACTTAACCACTTCACGAAATACGCCAAAATAAAATCCTTAACAATCTCCCCCTTTGGCGGTTTCGTGACAAAACAAAATCCACTCAAAAGAAATCAAAAAAATATTTTTGTTGTTATCACCATACAACGAAAATTTACAAAAATGATCCAAATAAAAATACAAGAGATAAACTCCTAAAACGAACTCTAGACTTAGACGTTTGTACTCTCTGCAAAAGAAATAATTCTTGACAAAAGAAATCGTTAGATATCTCAAGAATTTAAACATCCAAACTCAAATAGAGAGATAGAGTTTATACTCACCATGACATTTACAAAATCAGATATGTATTAAGATAAGCAATCAAAGCAATTCACATATCATCTAAGCATTAAATTTCGAGTGTCAAAAGTATGTTAGTCATCAAACAACTTGTTAGTAATATTATATGCCCAAATAGTTAGTCAAATAGTTAGTTGGGGCATGATCAAAGTTCAACTTAGAACTTACTTATCAGTTCAAGTTCAAACAAAGCTCATACAACTTACCTGTTCAAAGTTCTCAAAGTTCGTAATTCTTTCCCCCTTTTTTTCAAAAAAACTGCCAAAAACAAAATAAGAAGGAAAAAAAGAGGTAAAGTTTGTAAAGTTTGTCGGTGTCAGCAAAGCAAAAATAAAAACCTGCAGGAGAAGACATTCGACCAAAACAAAATGAAAACTTAACATCAATTAGTGTCATCCGAACTGCTGCATCCAAGTTTGTGAAAAATCTTCTTAACCAGTTTGGCAAGAGATTTGTGTTTCTTCTTCAAATCCGCTTGGTCAGCAGAAATATGAACCATGTCTGTTGAGATCTTAGTTATTTCCTCTAACATGCGTTCTTGTTCAGATGATAGTCGCTGTTGTTCTTTATAGATTGATGTCACAGAGGCTTCATCCTCTGAAGTAGAAGTTGGTGCTGCTGCTCTTGCTGTTGCTGTTGTGGCTTGCTGTGCTGAGGTCCTCTTGCTTCTTGGAGGGGTTGAGCTCTTATCTGGTTTACTTGAGAGTGGCTTCACAATGGTAGTGTCATGATCGTTCCCAGACTGTGCATATATGCGGTCGAGCTGGTGTCGATCTTGAACTTTCTGAAGATGCGCATAATTATCATCGGGAATGGAAGTCGCTCTGTTGGATGAGTACTTTCAACATATCGCGCCATCCTTGACCAAATAAGGTAAAGAATATTGAAGTTAGAGCCCAACGATGCTGTTGGATGACCAAGGAGATATAGAAAAAGCATTCTATCCCATCGAAGAACTTTTGTTTGCATGTTAGGCATAATATTGTAGCAAACAATGAAGTCCAAAAATCTGTACTCTGGACGTAATTCTTTAGAAAGAATTGAATTCCCCGCCGACCGAGTATCTGGCAGACAAATCCCATCGACAACCACTCTCCAGGTTGTGTTGGTGAAAACATGACCTTTTAGGTAATGAACCCCATCTATCCGGGCATTCATTCCCAACACCTCTCCGATCAACTGAGGTGTGATCTTCAGCTTGACATTTCGAATCATTGTTTCAAATTCTCTCGGTCCGTCTTCAAGATCTATCAACCCTGACGCATTCTGATAGAATGTCCTTACCGTGTGAAGACAATAGCCAGTTGTTTCCGGGAAGTTGCAAATCGGTGCAAGTCCCGCTTGTTCAAACAGAATGCCAAACAGCTCAGAACGCTCCTTAAGAGCTTTGACATTGACATGCCTCTCCCCGATGCATTCTCTTTTCTCAAAGTCCTTGATTCTTTGACTGTTGACGTGAAAAATGGTCTCTGGAAGTGGTTCATTGATTTCAATTCCACGTGCCCTTCCTTTCCTTGAAGCAACTGTTTTTCGCTTCATTGAGACTGGTTGCATTGGAGCTTTGCCTTTCTCTGCGGCGGTAGGCGTTGTCTTCGCCTTAGAAGTTGCAGGAGCTTTCCCCTTCAATGCAGTTGATTCCTTGGCTGCTGCAGCGTCGACTCCTTCCGTAAACTTCTCCCAGTCCTCCGATTCGGTGTCAGACTCCGAATCGTCCAGGGACACATACTCTCCCTCGTCTTGACTCCTTTTAGCTCGCTTGAGCTTATTCGTTGCCCGCGTGCCAACCATGGCTGCAATGAGCACTAGTATCCATTCGAAAACCATTGCTGCAAATGAGTTGAAAAACAGAGCCTGCGAGCAAGAACTCAAGAACACGGAAAAAAGATTAATTTTCAAAAATTTTGAAAATTGTACCCAAACAATCATTATCGTGTATAGAGACTAGGAATCAAGTTAGTTTTGCAAAATGAATTTTTAAAAATAGATCAATCCCATGATTTTTAAAAATTCCTAACATATGCCCTAAAACCGAAATTTTTGAAATCGAAGCTCAAAAATCCGTTAATCAGGTGAATACAAGGCATAGAAACAAAACAAATCTACCCAGAGTTCTTATTTCAAAATAAATTTGACCAAAAACCGTTCAAATTCGAAAAAGAGCCATGAATTTCACTCACGTTTTGAAGAACAGAGGAAAATAATGAACAAATTCGAGTTTTGATCAAAGAAACTTACTTGAATCGGAAGAACTTGAGTTTGGAAGGCTCCAAATTAGTTGGATTCTAGAGAGAGAAGCTCTAAGAAGCTAGAAACAAAAGCTTGAGGTAAAAAGAAATTAAATACCCTTTTGTTTCTATTAAACCCTAGCCGCGGTCCGGATCAGATCGGGAATCCAGTCCGGATCGGCTACCCGCAGAAAATTTCCATCGTTCGGGATCCGGATCAATTTCAAGCAGTCCGGATCGGCTTCAACTTTTTCTCTAGAAAAATTTATAAAAATTCCAGAAAATCCAGAAAAAATATGTAAGCAATTTTTGTATATCAACTTTAAACAAAAATCATCGTTTCATATTAAAGAAATAGATTATGTTAAATCTATCAATAATATCAAAACAATGAAACGAAAATTTATAAAAATTAAATCCTTTAAAGTTGAACAAGTTCAAAACATCAATCACGATCTAATGAGTAATGCGTTTATCAAATCATCAATTTAGTAAAGAAAATGAAGTACAAAGATCGATAGATGTTTGAAATCCCAAATAAATTAGATAATGTATCTAATCAATTTATTGTAGGAAGTGGCTATTTGAGCATCTTTCAATAAAAATCCCACCTTATACCAACCTTGGAATTCGACAGAGTCAAGTATTCCAAAAAGCATTTTATTTAATAAACAAGAAAAACCATGCTTGGTAAACATGTGGTAGCTGCACACAGTACTCGGACAACCGAGGTAGTAGCTCTTTCCTCCATGTGGTGGTAGTTTTCACACTCCACTTAAGGATGTAACTCTTTCCACATCTTTTGAACATGAAACTTTGATAATTAAACTCCCCCTCAATTGGCTATCAATTATTTAAGATATGAAGTATTCAACCAAAAATTGATCTCGTGTTCATACTTGACTTAACAATCAAATAAGATAAAAACTATACCAAGAGATCAGTGAGAGAGAAATTGACTTAGATCAATTAAAGATGAACTAATTGATATAAATGATCATCGCATCAAATGAATTATCATGATATCCAAATCATAATAAATTTCTTAAAGTATGAAAGGATGCAATTAAAGTCAATTAACTAATGCTCAGTCAATGTTCTATATACATACAAAAAGAAAGAACAAAAACACAAAACAAAACCTATCCTTAGCAAAGGTTCAAAAGAAGTTATTTCAAAGAAAGCATTCCAATTGCTTTACGCAAATGAATAAAACGTTTTTTGATCTAAAGGTTTTGTCAAAATATCGGCTAATTGATCTTCAGTTGAAACATAAGAAAGTTGTAAAGAACTTGATTCAACTAGCTCTCTAAGAAAATGATATCTAAGTTTAATGTGTTTTGTTCTTGAGTGCAACACAGGATTTTTAGAAATGTTAATGGCACTAGTGTTGTCACAAAGAATTGTTACCGAAGTCGCAGAAATTCGGAAGTCGCTCAATACGCTTTTCATCCAAATCAATTGAGTTGAACAACTTCCCACTGAAATGTATTCCGCTTCGGCAGTCGAGAGTGCAATGTAGTTTTGCTTTTTACTATGCCATGCAACAAGACAATGGCCAAGGTAAAAGCATGCACCACTCGTGCTCTTTCGATCATCCACTGATCCAGCCCAATCGACATCCGAATATCCTATTATGTCGAGAGATGTGCCCATAGGATACCAAATTCTGAAATTTTGCGTACCTTTGACGTACCGGATGATCCGTTTCACCGCTTTTAGGTGAATTTCCTTCGGTGCAGATTGATATCTCGCGCAAATCCCTACACTGAAGGCAATGTCCGGGCGACTAGCCGTAAGGTAAAGTAGACTTCCAATCATGCTACGATAGAGTTTCCTGTCTACTTTTTCTCCGTGAGATTCACATCTAAGTCCTTTATTGCTAGTTCCCATAGAAGTCGGAAAGTCTTTAGAGTTCCCTAATCCGAATTTCTTGACCAACTCCATTGCATACTTGGATTGACATAAATGAATGCCATCTTCACTTTGCTTAACTTGCAATCTAAGAAAATATGTCAACTCGCCCATCATGGACATCTCAAATTCGCTTTCCATTGTTTCTGTAAATTTTGAAGCATCATTATTCCTTGTAGCACCATACACAATGTCGTCGACATAGATTTGTGCAACAATAAAATTATCTTGAAAGTGCTTCACAAAGAGTGTCCGATCGGTTCCCCCTCGAGTATAGCCCTTTTCCAAAAGGTGCTTTGTCAGTCTTTCGTACTATGCTCGCGATGCTTGTTTTAGACCGTAAAGAGCCTTTTTTAATCGAAAAACATGGTTTGGAACTTTATGATCAATGAAACCTTTCGGATGAGCAACATAAACTTCTTCATTTAGAAAATCATTTAAAAATGCGCTCTTAACGTCCATTTGAAAAAGTTTTATTTTAAAATGACAAGCAATAGAAAATAAAATATGAATTGACTCGAGACGGGCTACCGGGGCAAAAGTTTCATTAAAATCTATACCTTCAACTTGTGAATAGCCCCGAGCAACTAATCTTGCTTTATTCCGAATAATGGTACCTTCTTTATTTTTCTTGTTCTTGAAAATCCATTTTGTACCGATGATATTTTTTTGCTTCGGGGGCTTCGTTAATTCCCAAACTTTGTTCCTTTCGAATTGATGGAGCTCTTCTTGCATTGCTTCAACCCAATAATCATCCTGAAGAGCTTCATCAACGTTCTTTGGTTCCAACATGGAGACGTAACACGTAACTCCACAAACTAATTGTCTCCGAGTCCTGACTCCTTCTTGTGGATCTCCAATGATATTTGACTCTGGATGGTCCTTGGAGATACGTAGCATTTGAGGTAATGGAGTGCTCGGAGGTATGTGTGATGATTCCTGCACATCAGATAAACTAGAAGAACCATGAGATGCATCAACATTATCGGAAGAATTATCATGAGAAGATGCAATATCATTTACAGGAGTATCATCATTAAGAGACATATCAGGGGTAGATTCATCAGATGAAAAATGAAAAGCTTCATCTACTTTAACATTAAAAGATTCTACCATCGTTTTAGATTCGAGATTAAATACCCGATATGCTCTACTGTTTGAAGAATAACCCATAAAAATTCCTTCGTCACTTCGAGAGCCGAATTTTCCAAGATTTTCGCGATCACGTAAAATGTACCAGCGACTCCCAAAAATTCGAAAATACTTGATATTTGGTTTTCTACAAAACCATAGCTCATATGGTGTATTCAAAGTATCCGGGCGCAAATAAACTCGGTTGATTACATAGACCGCGGTGTTAATTGCTTCAGCCCAAAAATGTAGTGGGAGTTTCCGGATGTGAAGCATAACACGCGCCATCTCTTGTACTACTCTGTTTTTGCGCTGGACTACACCATTCTGTTGCGGTGTATAGGGTGCAGAGAATTCATGTTTTATGCCATTGAAAGTGCAAAAATCAATGAATTTTGAATTTATAAATTCTCCACCTCTATCACTTCGAACACGAACGATCTTTTCACTTTTCTCAATCATAACACGATGACATATCTCATGAAAAGAATCGAAAGTATCCACTTTCTCTTTTAAAAATGTTACCCAAGAAAATCTAGAGAAATCATCAACCATAAGAAGAATGTACCATTTACCTCCCAAACTTGGTTGACGAGTCGGCCCCATTAAGTCCATGTGCAATAATTCAAGTGGCTGTTTGGTTCCCACGTGGTTTAAATTTTTGTGCGTGGCCCTTGATTGTTTTCCCTTTTGACAACCTCCACACACAATATTTTCTTTAAAAGACAGTTTAGGAACACCCTTACGTCTTTGTTTGATATTCTAGAAAGTTCCTTAAAGTTAATGTGACCTAGTTTTTCATGCCAAAGAGTTTCATTATGTAGTGATACTAGGTTACAATGTTCAGAATATTTACTAGGAACTACATAGCAGTTATTATCAGATCTAACCCCTTTCAAAAAGAATGAATGATCCTTATCAGTTACAATGCATTCAGCAGAAGAAAAATTAACTGAAAAACCATTATCGCACAATTGACTAATGTTAATGAGGTTAGTCTTAAGGCCTTCAACAAACAAAACATTGTTTAAAATTGGGCCTTCTGGAATTGTAATTGTCCCTTTTCCAATAATTTTTGAAGAACGACCGTCTCCGAAAACTTCAAGTCCTCCGGAGATTTTCTCTAAAGTTTGAAAATAAATTTTGTCACCGGTCATGTGACGGGAACATCCACTATCCAGATACCAAGACGAGTTATCATAAGCATGCAGTGAAGTATGAATGACAAGACAAGGAAAGACTTCACATTTGCGCACCTAAACCTTGCACGTTTTGGAATACGTCGACAATGATTGTGACATTGATTTCCTTGGTGAATGCGTCTTGTTCGCTTGATCACTTTTCTTTGAAATCCATGATGACGTCATCTTGTTGGGTGTACTACCAAGGTTCTTTTTCTTTGAAAGATTCTTCTTTGATTTCCGGGGGATGAACTTGTTGGTAGTTGTTGCAAGAGGCGCTTGATTTGATCGCTTCGCTCCATTCTTGCAATTGCGTCTTATGTGCCCTGCAAAATCACAACGAAAACATACCTTGGGAGTATTTGATCCTGGCCGAATTGAGGTAGGCTCGTTGTCGTTGGATGCATTGATTTCCGTCGGTGGAGGAGGAAGAGGAGCAACCGACTGAGGCACAAAAATTGTTTCACTTGAACTAGGACTGTTTCCAGTTTGATCGTATCCAAGGCCCAAACGATTCGTTTGACCAAGACCAAGCAACTTATCCAACTTGCTCCTTCCGGAAGAGAAACGCTTCAAATCTTCCTTAAGTTGGAATATGGTCTTCGCCATCTCCATCTTCTCTTGTCGAGCCTCGGTGTAGAGCTTCAAGAAGTAATTAGCTTTATCCACCAACTTGTTGTGTTCCTTCTTGAAATGCTTGTTCTTCTCTTGAAGGGAAACATTTATCTTGTTCAAATTGTCCCTTTCCACTTCAAGAGTGTTTGAGAAAGAAGTTGTCTTTTTAGCTTCTTCTTCAAGATCCCACAACCTTCTTCTCAAACTCCTGTTTTGCTTTGCCAATTTCTTTGAATCTTTCAATAGTTTATGATAGGCAAAAGCAAAGTCTTCACCTTCGGAATCACTCAGTTCATCATCCGATACAGATTTTTCAACCTGGGAGGAGTTGGATAATGAACCGGATGTACTTGCCATAAAACACACGTAAGGTGAAGTTGTGGACGCGTGGAATGCCGTCGCTTTGTTATCCTCATCACTGGAAGATGACTCATTGGAAGTTGAGATGTCATCCCAAGTGACAGCTTACATCGCCTTCTTCTTTGACGGATTCATGTTGGGACATTCCGTTGAGATGTGACCGTAGCCTCGGCACTTGAAGCATTGGATTTGTCCCTCCGAGTTCTTCTTGTCCTTTGAAGAACTCTCTTGCTTTCTTGACTTAAAGGTTGAAGATCCTTTGTCTTTCTTGGACTTTACGAAGGATGAGGTTTTGCTTGAATTACCCCTTTGAAAGCTTCGGCGAAATTTCCTCGTCAAGAGTGCAAGTTGCTTCTTGAAATCCTACATTGAAATATTCTCATCAGCGTCTGAGGATGATGAATCCGCGTCTTCTTCTTTTGTTGATTTCAATGCAAAACCTGAAGACTTAGAAGAGGAAGGCTTTCCAGAAGAATAGTTAGTAGGAAAAGTCATTTCATACGTTTGAAGTGCACCAACTAATTCTTCTACACGGATTTCGTCCGGGTGTTTTACTGTTTCAATGGCCGCAACCTTAGGGCGAAATCTTTCCGGAAGAGTTCTCAAAATTTTTCTTACAACTTTTGATTCTGGAATTTTCTCTCCCAAGTTAGCACATGTATTAACGATATCTTGCAATCGTGTATAATAATCTGTGAACGATTCATTTTCTGCCATAAAAATTGAGTCAAATTTGCTCGTAAGCATTTGCAGTTTTTGAATCTTTACTAAACTTGTTCCCTCATGTGTAACTTGTAGAACATCCCAGATTTCTTTCGCAGTCTCACATGCCGAGACGCGAGAGAATTCGGTTTGCGACAAAGCATTAAATAAAACGTTAATTCCTTTGCCGTTGTAAGAAGATGCATCAATTTCTTCCTTAGTCCATTTCGACCTAGGTTTGATGGTGACAACATCAACAATAACCTCAGTAGGATTTGTCTATCCAAACTCAATTGATTGTCAAACCCGTTCATCGATGGAAATTAAAAACACTCTCATGCGTACTTTCCAATAAGCATAGTTTGTTCCATCGAAGAACGGTGGTCTATTGATACTTTACCTTCAACCATTGTTTACAACCCTATTCCCGTTCTGATACCATTTGTGGGTTATGGATTATATGGATCTGAATAGGGAAAAAACCACCTAGAGGGGGGGTGAATAGGTGTAAACAATAAACACACCAAATCGTTGCGTAAAAAATAACCCAATGCGGAAAATAAATAAAGTACGCAAGATTTACGTGGAAAACTCCGTCACAGGAGTAAAAAACCACGGGACCGATAACACGGCAAAATCCACTAGAATTAAAACACGTACAAGGTGATTTACCGTAAACCTACGACTCAACCTTTTTCATACGCTCTTAGTTGATCTTCTCCGCTCGCTCCGAACGCTCCTCGAATCCACGATTTGCGTCCCAACGCCAAATCCACGATTTGCGTCCCAACGCCGAATCCACGACGTCCAACCGAATCCTCGGTCTTCACCAATGCGGCACGCCTCGATCACACGAACGCACCTCGCTCCGAGTCCACGAGAGCGATCACACCTTGAATCCA
Organism: Tillandsia leiboldiana; assembly: GCA_029204045.2. Taxonomy (NCBI): domain Eukaryota; kingdom Viridiplantae; phylum Streptophyta; class Magnoliopsida; order Poales; family Bromeliaceae; genus Tillandsia; species Tillandsia leiboldiana. The sequence goes on from CM055066.1 coordinate 7,376,233, forward strand.
CAAGGCCACGCGAATCCACGCGCCGATTTTTGATAAAATCGTTGATTGTTGGTGATGAAAATCTGCCGAATACTTAGATCAAAGATAGATCGGAAAACACCATCTAAGTATTCATCAATTTGATTCTACAAGAAATAGGAGTTTGGAAACCCTAAAATCAAATCGATCAATATAGAGGAAGAAACATGAATTAGATCTTGTTTTCCTTTCTTCTCTATATGTGGATTTTTCTTATATTTGGATTCTTAAATCTTAACCCTAAAAGATGAATCAAAGGGTTTATTTATATGTTAGAAACTTTTGGAAAGAGATAAGCATCAAAAACTAGCTTATCTGGAATTTTCGGGTCGACGGTCCGGACTGGAATAAGTAGGGTCCGGACTGTCGTCATTACACAGAATTTTTTTAGAAAAACATGTTCGGGGTCCGGACTGAAATGTGGGCAGTCCGGACTGTTCATACGATTTCTGCAGAATCAATGTTCGGGGTCCGGACTGAAACATGGGAGGTCCGGACTGAAATTCCGCATGAACTAAACTATGTTCGCGGTCTGAACTGGAATGCCCTGATCCGGATCCTGAACATACTACATGTCCAGTTTTTGATTTTTAAGCAATTAAAAATTCATCCAAGTGTTTCTACACTATAAGAAAGTATTCGGATCACCAAAAATATTTAGTTAAACATACCTGATCCTTTTGAATTCTTTCTTCTTGAGATTGATGCATGTGATCCACAATTCTTCAACTTCAATCTTCAAGACTTAACCACTTCACGAAATACGCCAAAATAAAATCCTTAACATGGTGTACCCGAGAACTTGTGAGGGGAAGCTTTGATGCCTGCATGTGTAATTCTTAATAAGATTCCCCACAAGAGTTCTTTTGTATCTCCTTATGAACTTTGGAAGGGTAGGAAGGCCAATCTGAATTTTTTTAAAGGGTGGAGGTGCCTAGCTAAAGTAAAGATTCCTAAAAATAATAAGAGAAAGATTGGTCCTAAGACTATAGATACTATTTTCTTAGGCTATACTGAAGATAGTAATGCTAACAAATTTTTGGTGGTAAATTATGAGGTTAATGAGATTTCTAACAATACAATTATTGAAACTTGAGATGCAGTATATTTTGAAGATATCTTTTCCTTTAGAACAAGAGTAGATAGACCTGTTTCTGTTGGATCTATAGGTAGCTCTAGTAGACCTAGCACTAGTGAACCTATAGAAGAGTCCGAACCTAGGAGAAGTAAGCGTCCTAGGATTGAGAAGACTTTTGGTGATTATTTCTGTGTCCTACTTGTAGAAGATACCCCATCTACCTTTGGCCAAGCTATGCCTTTTGTAGATGCATCATTTTGGAAAGTAACTGTTAAGTTGGAGATGCAATCAATTCTACAGAATCATATTTGGGAGTTATCTGTTTTACCTGTAGGTTGTAAGCCTGTAGGATGTAGATGGATCTTTAAAAAGAAGTTAAGACTAGATGGTTCAGTAGATAAGTATAAGGCTAGACTTGTAGCTCAGGATTTTTCCTAGAAGCCTGGTGTAGATTATTTTGATGTTTATGCTCCTGTAGCTAGGATTACTTCTATTAGAATTCTTATTGCTTTAGGCTCTGTCCATAATTTGATTATTCATCAGATGGATGTTAAGATTACTTTTCTGAATAGTGATTTAGAGGAAAAGATTTATATAAAGCAACCTGAGAGATTTATTATTGCTGGGTATGAAAACAAAGTATGCAAGTTAACAAAATCATTATATAGACTTAAACAAGCTCCCAAACAATGGCATTTGAAATTTGACACTTTGGTAGTGAAAGATAATTTTTATATGAACATGTCTGATGAATGTGTGTACACTAAGGAATTCAATGAACAAATAGTAATCCTATGTTTGTATGTTGATGACATTTTGATCTTTGGAATCAATATGAATGTGATAATGGATGTTAAGAAATTACTTAATGACAACTTTGATATGAAGGATCTTGGGCAAGCTGAAGTGATTCTGAACATGAAGATCATAAAAAAATTAAATGAAATTATTATGAATCAATCTCACTACAGTAAACAATTGTTAAAGAAGTATGGATATTTTGATTCTAAGATTGTTGTTATACCTTATGATCCTAGTGTACATCTTAAAAAGAATAAAGGTAATCTTATAGGACAGAATAGATATGCTAAGATCATAGGATCCTTAGGTTACCTTGTAGATTACACTAGACCTGATTTAGCCTATACTGTGAACAGATTGTGAAGATATACCTATAATCCAAATAGGGAACATTGGAATGCATTAGAAAGAGTTTCGAGATATCTGAAAGGCAGTATATCTTATGGATTGTATTTTTGCGTGTTCCCTGCTGTATTAGAAGGACTTAGTGATGCTAACTGGATAAGTGATACAGCTGATGTGAAGTCAACTACTGAATTTGTTTTTCTCCTTGGTGGAGCAGTTGTTTCATGGAAGTCATCGAAACAATCATTGATTGCTAGAAATACAATGGAATCTGAACTAATAGCTTTAAATACCACTGTAGCAGAGGCTAAGTGGATTAGAGAATTTCTGTATGACTTGCCACTGATGGAGCGACCTTTGGCACCAGTATGTATACATTGTGATTGTAGATATGTTATTGATAAGTGTGCTCAAGAAAATGTGGAAATAAAGATGAATAGATTTATGAAAGTAAGCCAAAAATATATATATTCGGCAGAATATTAAGGAAAATGTAATTGCATTGGAATTTGTAAGATCTGCGAAGAACTTAGCTGACCAGCTTACTAAAGGTTTGTCTAGGACAGTGATCCTAGAATCGTCGAGGGGGATGGGGTTTAGCCCACAATAGAAACTACCGGCGACGGCAACTCAACCTCTTGGAGGTTCAATGGATAGAAACAAGTCGAATTGATAGTTGTGCGGAGCACTGCTTTTATATACTTATCCCTATGGTGACAGTGCTCATTTATGGTTCTGAGACCCTTGAGGCGGGGTGTGACCTTGCAGACACCATTATCAGGACCTACTATATGTGTGTAGTCGTGAGGCCACGACTGTGGGAAGAGGGTGGTTCCCTAAAAACACACATGAATCGATATGAGCGCATGGCCATAAAAGCACTAAGCCGCATAGAGCCTAATCGGCTGTACCATGTGTACTGCTTGTGGAAATCCGATTCACCGGCCTTGGTTCAAGGCGAAGTCCACCATTGTGCCCTCGAATGTACATAGACCTGTACTAAGTAAAGGTTCAAACTCGAAAGGTATCTTCGCCGAATACGTGGTATAAGGGATCCAGCATCTGTTTTTATTTATTTTGTATTTTATTTTGTTTTTAATTTTATTATTTCACGTTTTAAATCATGTGGAGATTGTTGGATTTTAGTTGGATTTTTGAAGTGATTTCAAACTTGTTTCGCACTTTGGGCTTTTCTAGGCAGCCCAATAACCATGGGCTTTGCCTAGGAGCCCAAACCCATTCTCCTCTATATGTGATGTTTAGTCCCACATCGGAAACTAACCACATGTAGACGGGTTTATATTCTCCTTCACTTTTGCATGTGTTGGTTAGGAGAAAGTGAGAGCAAAGGGTTCTCCTAAACACACACACGAGCACGAGCCGAGTCGGGTCGGGCGGGCGGCGGCGCGCGCGATCTTGACCCGGTTCTCTTTTATTTTGACCTTTTCGTTTTGCTTTGCTTAACCAACCTTGGAAAGTACCATCTCGGGCTACCCAAGATCCTTCCTTGGAAAGTGGCTTGTGGGCTGCCTAAGAAAACTAGCCGTTGGACTTTGTCCCCTGGTGGGTTAGTGGGCTCTCTCTTTGGGCTCTATATATATAGAGCAAGAGAGCTTGGTTAATACAGTAGCCACAACACCTTCTTCTCTACTCTGATTTACAGTGTTGTGCTACACTGAGATTTACATTTTGCTATTCCTCTTTTGGATTCGAGTTTTCCTACTTCGATCTATACTTGTGCTGGATCTCAGAAAGCCGTTGGGTTCGCTACGTACCATTCCGGAGTCGTGCCGACGGGATGGACCGTGGTCGTTGTATCACTTTGGGTGATTGCCGGAGCCTTGCACGTGGAGGGGCAATCTTGCTTCTAGGACAGTGCTCACACACGCCTTGACATTCACAGGAGGGGTAATCTTGCTTCTAGGACAGTGCTCACACACGCCTTGACATTCACAGGCTTCATCTAATCTCCTCTATTTTATTATTAACAGTATAATAGTAAATTACATAATAGTATTTCGAATTAAAATTATTTAAATATTATTTGACTAAAGAACTTATTTGAAAAGATTTTTCAACAAACTCTATATAGATTTTATACAAGTATCAAATAGTAGAAAATTTTCTATAAAACTCAGTAATCATATTTATCCTTTTAAAAGTTCTCTGATTTGCAGATATATTTCTTCAAAAATTTTGATTCGTTCATATATATTCCTGCCGTTTGATTCACCGTTAGTTGTTGGATCATAAAATAATCACTATAACAAATTCATGATTTAGCAGCGTTTATTTTGTAGCATTTTTTAAAATCATACTAATTAATATATTTACCAACATTACTTGATAATTGCCGCTATATTTAATAATTTAGTAGCAATTTATTATTAATGTTGCAAAATATGATAAATTAGCAGCATAAATTAGTAAATGCCACTAAAGTTTCTAGTATTTTATAAAAAATGATACTAAATGTAACAAATTGGCAGCATTTATTACTAAATGGCATTTCTAATCAATATATAATTGTAAATAAATATTATTTTGTATTTATATTGTGTTAAAGTTCATTAACTCACAATAATTTTTTTTTTTTGTATGGTTTATTTCAATTTTTAAAATAAATTTTAATTTGAATTAATACTTAAATATATTTAAAAATCATACATCTTTTATTTTATTATTTAAATTAATTAAAATTTATCTGAATAATTATCTTATTATCATAATTTATAACCACTTAAAATTTAGAAAATTTTATGAAACTCGTGATTGATTTCACTAAATTCGATAATTTAAATTACATCTAGAAATAAAACTACATTAATTAATTAATAGTTAATAACGGATAAAGTTATTAAATTATATAAATTTTAACTTAACTAATAGTTAATAACTTAATTAATATTCAAAAATACAATTAAAAAAAAAGTTAGGTAGTCTCACTCAAAAAAAAAAAATACTATGAAGTAGATTTTTGAGTTACATCTTTTATTTTCCAACTTTTTATACGTAATATGTATATAAAATTATAAATATATATTGTGTATTGAAATATTTACGTTTTTTATATTTTATTTTAAAATTATTAGTGAATGGCATGACTTTTTTTTTATGATGTAAAATTATAAAATATTTGGTATTAACTATTAAAATATTGATAAATATTTTTTTTATTATTGTGAATAGAAATTAGCTAGTATTAATTCTAAACACCAAATAATTGATTTTAAAGTAATAAAATATTAATTTTTTTATTATTGGTTTATATTGTAAGTGACAAAGAGTTTGATGCTTAGTACTCAAGGTCTCAAGTTCAAAACAAGAAAAAATAAGAATGAAACGAATAAAATTCTTTTTTTCTCTTTAAAAAAATAAAAGAATATTAATTTTTATAAATTCAATATTGGCATATGCGGCATTTAGTGTCATATGTTGTTAAAACTTTTTAGCAGTATTTATTGGTCTTTTAGCAGCATAAATAAAAGCCATTAATTCCTAATTTTTCAGTAGTGAATTATTTTACCCTTATAATTATATCCCAATCTTTCTTTCTCTTTTCTCACATTCGCCGTGGCGCGTGCAGCGTATTCTATTTTTTCAGCGATAAGGTCTCGCTTAGATGTTACTGTGATAGGTCTTGCTGTCGTGATGGATAAAGAGAAAAAGGTGAAAAAAATGATGAAAATTAATATTAAAATACAATTTATATATATAATAAGGACTAAAAAGGTTATTTTACCCTTAGATAATGGTGATTAGCTTTTTTAACTCATGATAATCTAAATTTTGGTAACAGAAATATATATTTGGAGACGGTTTACAAAGAGTCATATGTAATTATTTTTTTAACTTTTTTTTAAAAAAAAATATATCCAGAAATATGAAGCAATTAGGTTTTAAACTTTGAATCTCGGATATTAATCATTAAACTGAAAATACTAATACACTAAATTCCTATACCATTCAAAGGTGGATTCAAATTTTAGACATATATTTAATAGGTGATATAGTAGAGAATTAAAATTGAAGCAAGTTTTTATATAAAAAATAACCAAGATATGAGCCAAAATGTAAAAGATGTTTTTTTTAGAAAAAAGAAAAAGGAATAGTATTACTTGGTATACTATATTTAGGGTTGAAAATTGGTTTTCTACAATATTGGTTTGATTTGATTTGATTTTGATTTACTCAAACCGAAGTAGTTCGGTTTGATCCTAATTTATTTTCTAACATAAATCAAACAAAACCATGCATGCCCACCCGTGGATACATATGTAATTAGGGACTACAGACACATAAGTAATTAGGAACTGTTTGGGATAAAGTAATGTTTCGATTACTAATGTTTATTTTTTATAGTTGTAAATTAAGTTTGGTTGTAACTCAACTTTTTCCAACAATATAATTAAATCTGTCCTGAATTGTGTGAGTTAATTGCAGGAAGAAAATAAATAGAGAAGAGCAATCTATTAACTATACATGAATTTTTAATCTTTTTGCTGAGATGACACAATCTCTTTCATTTTAGAGGGGTGTGGCCTCACCTTTCTTTCTTTTTTTTTTCCTCCTTTTGAATTGGATACAGCCAGCGTATACTATCTCTTCCTACTACTTCTCTTTTTCTCTACCATCCGTCCGCGCACCTTTTCATCCACCCCTTTACCTTCCCAGGACCCCACCACCACCACCTTCTCCTCCTCCTCCTCCACTTCCTCTCTTTCTCTCTTTCTGTTTACCTCCATTAATCTCTCTCTCCCTTAATGTTTTTGGAATTTTTTTCATCTTTTCACTCTCCCTTACCTTCGCTTTCTCTTTTTTTACCATCGCGTCCACAAAATTCATAGATCCCTATCCTGCCATTCCGATCAATCACCATCACATCCCGTCGCTTTCCAACTGGCCAGCGATTTTGGATCTTATGCTTCTTAGTCGGCTGCTCCTCCCACTGATAGATAGAGATTCAAATCCCTTCAATCATTTCAATCTCTCTTTTAGTTTGAATTTTTAAGTTCTTAGTTTATTACGAAATATTGGCGTGGTTTCATTTATAGTAAATCTATGTTCTATACTAGGACTTATTTTTTTTTTTTTTTCATGAATTTTAATACAAGCTTGATAAATTTCAACTTAGGGTGGAAAAGTGCATCATTCAATGTTTGAGATCTTGCGGAGAATCATGATGGAGGTATATAGTTTCAAACTAAAACTTCTAAATACATCTCTAAGTTATTATTGCTTAATTAAATCTTAATTTTTTGTTTTTATTGACCGTTGATGAATAAACTGTAATGACTTGAACTTCTGCACATGGCGAAATTCTGGTGAAAACTAGTATTGAAAATTATTCTTATAGTCTTGGTAAAGTTTTAAGCTAGTTGGAGTGCTTTCGGAGCGGGGTCGAAATGAAAACGAAATAAAAAAATATTGGCTTCTGACAAATTAAGTAAGAAATAATCAAGAGACGGCTGTGGATAAATTCAAATTGGGTTATGAGGGTTTCGAAATAATTAAAAAATTGTTGAAATACCAAAGAACAAAATAAAAATTTTTCTGATAAAACCAAACTGAGTCAGAGAGAGCTCAGGGTCCGGACCTTGAGGTGGAAGACCGGACCTTGGCCGTGGGGGACTGGACTCTAAGAGAGAAGTCTGGACCCTCCCTATGAACCTTGAGAGGCAAGGGTTTAGGGACCAGACCGCAAGAGGCGGACCAGTCCGTCAGCGGAGGTCCTTGAAGGGAAGACCTTTGGGGATCGGTCCGTGATCTTGTGGACCGATCCGTCTGCAGAGAAAATGCCCAGTGAAGGTATTTTCGTAATTTTCAAAATAATGGGCCTTTAATAGGGACCTTCCTCTACCTCTTCCCGATATACACACATGCACAGCGCGCGCGCACACACACACACACCCACATGCACACACACACACACAGCGAGCGAGAAGGGTGGAGCCCTCTCCCTCCTTATCTATCGCCTCTTTCCCTCTCTCTCTAAAACTCGATGTGAAGGTGGAGCATGATCTCAGGAATTGCGTGGGAGCTCGCGGTCTAGTTGAAGGTTTTCGATGCAAGGTAAGGATTTTTGTTAAATTCTTTAAAATTGATATCCTAACGTTTCCTAAATGATTCTACACTAGTTGGATTGTAAATTCTCTATAAATTTCGTTGTAATTTTAGGGAAAAGAGGTAATTGGGTAAATTCTCAGTAAATTTTAAATTTTTAAAATTCAAAATTTAAATTTTTAATAATTAATTTTGAATTTTGAATTTTATATATTTAAATTTGAAATTTGAAATTAAAAATTTAAATTCATATTTAATAATTTAAATTTAAAATTTAAAATTTGCACAAAAATTTAAATTTTGATATTTTAAATTAAAATATAAATTTAAATTTTAAATCTAAATTTAAATTTTAAAATTTAAATTTTAAAATTTAAATTTAGATTTAAAATTTAAATTTATATTTTAATTTAAAATATCAAAATTTAAATTTTTGTGCAAATTTTAAACTTTAAATTTAAATTATTTTTAAATAAAATTTAGTAAAAAAAATATTATTTGCCAACAATAATTTTTTTTGCCACATAATTTTACAAAATTAATTCAAAAAAAATTATTTTTTATTTAAACTTAGCCAAATGATCCATAATTTGTTTTGCATGAATTGATTTCAATTTTTTATTCCGGACCGAAATGGAATGGCTAATAAATTTCAGCTTGATTCTTTCTCCAAAAATTAAAATATTTATTCTCAAGCCACAGACACCTCTCCCTCAGCCCAGCCCACTCAATCATCTCCATCTTACGCTCCTCTCTCCCTAATATTTCTTTTCATTTCTCATTTTTTTTTTTTTAAAAAGAAAAAACTATAAATCCTATCCCTAGAAGGCCTCCTTTGGTAACGAGAACTAGGGGGGATAAGGGCTTATCCCCCTAGGGCTTATCCCCCCTAGTTATACCCAAACACAATTAAGTAGGGATGGGAAAGTTCTCGTTTTTCTGGAATAAGCTGTTATCAGACTAGAATTATTATTCCAGCCTTTTTCTGTAACAAGTCTTGTTCCAATTTGAGAATAAGCTTAATTAAATTAATATAATTTTAATTATTATTTTAACTTTTTAATTAATTTAATTATTTTATTAACTAATTATTTAAGTATTTAGATAATTAACTAATTATTTAAGACAATTAAAATTAAAATTTTTAATATTTTTAAATTTTTAAATTTTAAAATTTAAATTTTATAGCTTTTAAAATTTTTAACTTTAATTTTTAATAAATTTATCATATAATTTTAATAAATTATATGATAAATTTTTTTAATAATTTTTTTTATATATAAGTAAAATATAAATTTTAATAATTTTTTTAATAAATATTTTAAATTAAATATTTAAAATCATATTAGTAAAATTGTAATTATAAATTAAAATTTTAGTGCTCTTTATTCTTCTTATTCCTTTTTAACTTACCAAACACAATTTTCTTTATACCCGGTATAACTTTTAAATCCAACCAAACAAAATTTTATACGAGTTCCTGTTAATACCATAACTTATACCTATTACGGATATAACTAAATTTTTTTTATTTCCGAACTTTTAAATCCAACCAAATAAAATTTTACACGAGTTCCTGTTAATACCATAACTTATACCTATTACGGATATAACTAAATTTTTTTTATTTCCGAACCAAACGCAACCGTAACGAGTCTACGAACGTAATGTGTCGGCGCTGTAGGATGGCACAATGCGGCGACACAATAAGCTTACCGTAAGGAGCACAATGCGGCGACACAATAAGCTTACCGTAAGGAGCTTAGTTAGTTAATTCGTGAATTATTTACGAATTATTTATGAATTATTGAGAATCTGAATTAAACGTATTGTATTCGAATTTTTTGAAAAATTTAAAATTATTTATAATTTTGAGTCAAAAATATTATTTATAAATAATTCGTAAATTCTAAATTTTTGAGAAAAAAATTCGACACTTAACTTTAAATTTTTAAAAAATACTAATCCTCATCGGTCACCAATTACCCGTCACCGATTTAGCAGCGAGCGAGCGAGTCACTCCTTCCTCTAAAGAAAAGCACTTTCCTCTCTCAAAGAAGAAAAAAAAAAAAAAAAAGAAAAAAAAGAAAAAGTCCATTCCATTCGCAAGCTCACAGCCGAATTATTTTCCCTAAAAATTCAGAATTTGTGAATTATTTATGAATAATATTTTTTGACTCTAAAAAATACTGAGTCCTCGCCGGTAGGCAGTCATCTCAGCAATCAATCCTTCTTGCCCTAAAGAAAAACACTTTTCTCTTTGAAAGAGAAAAAAAAAAAATCCCATCCCATTCGCATGCTCACAGCACCCCGCACCCCGCCCCACCTTCTCTTCTCCAGTTCTCTGTTGACCTCTCACGCCCCGCCTCCTCCGGTTCTCCCAACCCGCCCACCAGGCCGCATGCGCTCCCCACCATCCGATCGGAAGTCGGAACCTCCCGTGCCGCGTGCGCTCGCCAAGTCGCCATCGGATCGCAACCCTCCCAGGCTGCTCGCCGCTTGCCATCGGAACCCCTCCCGGGCCGCGCGCCGCTCGCCATCGGAACCCTCCGGGCCGCGTGCCACCACCAGTTTGTGAGTTGTGATTTGTAAATTTGTGATTTTGTAAATTTATGTATTAATTCATAGTTTTGGTGACTTGTGAGTGAAATTAATATTTGCTCCCAATTAATCTAATTTTTCTCTTTTATCTACGAACTAGTTTCTTTCTAATCTTTCAACTAGTTTTTATAGTTTTGGTGACTTGCAAGTTAAGTGCATGCACTGTTTTGATTTGATAAATTGATACACTATTATATTAACGGTGTTTCACAATTATTTTCCAGTAGACTCAATGTGGGAAGACAATTGTAATTCTATCTTATCTTGTGCAGAAAAATAATTGGAAAGAAAGATAGATTTTGAGTTTACGCGAAAGAATTGAGTGAAAAATTTAAATGCAAATATTGCTATTGTTTTGTTTTTTTAATTAATCTACTTTATTTTACCTTTATTTATTTTTATATTTTTAAAAATTATAACTGTTTTTGCTAATAGTATAGATATATATATATTTTAATTTTATAGCCTAATTTTTTATCTTGAATTTTTAATTGGTGAACGTATAATTCCTGTATAAATTACATATCCGAATAATTGACGAACCTATTTTTTAATTGAATTTTTCAACGAATTTAAAAATTATGATACAAATTTTATCTGTATCGAATTTTTGTCGAATCCGAATTAACTAATTATGGTAAATTTTTGCCGAATCCGAATTAACCAACTATGGTAAGGAGACTATTTGAGAAACCTAATTACACCACGAAGGTTTGATATCATTTTTTTTACCCATCTCTCTCGAATTCCAAATTTCTAAACTCTTCCCACGTTATTATTCCAATATGATGATATTTATTTTCTAAATTGTTTTGGATTTTTCTTTTCCTCCATGTTATGGTATAGTATTTTGTATGTTTCTTCTATTTTTTAGTAAAGTTTCTATCTCATCTTTAATTAGTTTTTATATTATCACAATGGATGTTGCAGGACATGGTTATAAACAATCATATTTGAGAGTAAAATTAGTATTATATTATTCTACTATTTTTTAATTTATGTGAACCAAACAGTGGAATGAGAATAATACATTCCAATTTCCAGTCCATGAATGAACCAAACACCTTGGGGGTGTGGGCCATTCCAATTACCATTCTAATTCATTCCCATTCCATTATCCATTCGAATTCCACTCTTGAACCAAACAAGCCCTCTTATTCATCTGCTGAAGAAGTTAATCTTGTCTTGTTCATATATAATCCAAATAAAAAAAAATAGGGATAACATCTAATATACCCGTCAAAACTTCTGAAATATCTTATATGCTCTTACTTTTTTTTTGTTTCAAATGTACCCCTTATATTTCTCCGTTATTCAAAAAAAATCCTGCTATTAGTACTCGTTAAGTCATCTCAGGTTAAACCTGGGTTAAATTTCTACCTTAAAAAGAAGTCAAAATACCTCTTTTGCTCCTAACTTAAGGGCAAATAAGAAAAGTTGGTGATAGTAGAAGAATATATTTGAAGAGGCAAAAAGTCAAAATACTTATTTTGCCCATAACTTAAAGGCAAATAAAAAAAAGTCGGTGACGGGAAAAGGATATATTTGAAAAGGAAAAATAGTAATTTCATAGAGATAGCGGTTGTTCCTAACCATCTGTGGGTGACTTGGACTATCTCATCGGTTTGATGCATTATTATATTTGTTATTGTTATTCTCTACAGTAGCGGATACTCATGCATTGCTTGGTAGTCGTAGTTTCTTTCAGTCTTGATTGCGGTTGTACTTGTTTATCGTCGGGTGTTCTGGTTATTAGTATCTTTCTAGCTTACAGTAGCGGTTATTCTGATATTACTGTTTGATATATTTTCTTGCTACTGTATTTGGTTTACATGTACATTATTATGTTTTCCTTCGTTGATACTATATCTGACCTTACGATATCTTGTAGTCGTTTGTTCTCTTTCGTTTGCCAGTGAGTACAGCTTGCTTTCGTCGGCTTGCGGTATCCACTGGGAGACCCTTGCTGGTTTCTCACTACCCCCCAGTTGCAGGTACTGTGGGAGGGGACGGTTGGGACGGTACGTGAGGCGACGACATAGCTAGAGAGCTTAGCAGTCATGAGATTTTTTTTCAGTATTCCTTTTTGCTCTATTTTTACTTGTCGATGGGTTTAGAGTTGTGGTGGTTCAGTTTATGTCTAGTTGTGTGATTGGTTTAACAATCGGATGGACTAACAGTGGATTCTGATTACTATGATCTCGTGGTTTTATGCAAAATATTTTCTACTCCTCGTGGTAGCCGATTTTTAAAAGATTATGTTTCCGTGTGGGAAACCGTTTTAAAAAGATTTTGGATTTTCATTTCATTTGTAGATTTCAAATAAGGTTTCCGTGTGGGAAACGCTTTCAAAAGGATAGAAATGCTTGATAACCTGTGCATATGCATCATCTGTGGTAAGGATATTGTAGAGCATTAAAACATCATGTTTAAGGATTACTTAGCTGTATGTACATCCTGTGTGAATGTGGTGTGTGTGTGTGAGTTGGAATTGGTGGTTGTGAAACTGTACTGTGTGTGACGCCGTGCAAATACAGGGGAGGTTCTGTCCGTGTGAACAGAGGGTTATCTGTATTTATGGTGAGTCTGTATGCGTCTCGGGGTGTCTCCAAAAAAAAAAAAAAACGGGTTTGTATGCGTCTCGGGGTGTATCCAAAAAAAAAAAAAAAAATTCTACAGTTTTTCGTTGTTTTCCTTAAAAGGTATTTACAAAAAGAACTCCGTGGTGTGACAAACTCGAGGGGTATATTTGAAATAACTTGGAACGTTAAAGGTGTATTTTTTATATTAGCCTTCTAAGAGGGGTAAATAAGAAAATAAAAAAGATTTCAGGGGTATATAAGAAATTGCCCCAAAAATATAAAATATCTATGTATTCATGCATATCCTATGATTTTGAAAAACACAAAATATTTATGTATTTCCTAGTAAGTGTCTTCTGGGTTACTTTTGTTTTTTTGGTTAATTCATACATATCAGAAACAAAACCTGAGTAATTGATATTGGATCTTCAGTAGCCATTAATTATTAGCTATTTTAGTCATCTTAGTCATATAATATATTCAACAATCAATAGAAACTAATGAATTGTGGGTTCTTCAGAGCTTATCTGTCGCCCTCCCCTGCTTCGTTTGCCTACGTGTCCTCTTCTGGGCGCCTCTGCCCTCCCCTTCTCTCTCGCCCGGGTTCTCCGCGAGACGGCAGAGAGACGGCAGATCGGGTCGGGCAACACGTAGGCGGAGGAGCCGCGGTTCGGACGACACGTAGGCGGAGGAGCCGCAGTTTGGACTGCGAAAGAAGTGAGAGAGAGGGAGACCAATCCATGTGCCCGCACATGGGTTCCCTCTCTCTCTCTCTCCCAAACCCTTTCCTCTCTTTTCCAATCCATGTGCCCGCACATGGGTTCCCCCTCTCTCTATCTATCTCTCTCGAAGCATCGATCCACCACCTCCGAAGTCGATCCGAGCCCTTCCACCCTTCCTCCGCCTCCACGGTCGCCTCTCATCTCCATCCCCGATCCCTCCCAGAACCCTAGAGAGGGGCCCTTGAGCGAGCCACGCTTCTTCGTCGATCATCCCGCCAAGACCCCCAGATCGGCGCAGAGCACGCCGGGGCGGGGCGGTTCTAGGGGGTTTTTGGGTGCTGAGTGAGTATATAAACGTTTTGGAATTTATCGAAGGAAAAAAACTTAATGTACAAATCTTAGGTGTAGTAATTTCACAAGTTTGAAACGGGTATCTGAGTTTACAACCTAATGTTTCATTATCTTTTGTCTTAGAAAATTCTTTTAAATTCTGTTAGAACTAAATGGTTTTTGAAGGAAAAATTATAGATTATTATACGTAGTTTGAATATTCTTTTTGGTTGTGGAATGTTCCATAAAAAAAAGTTAAGAATGCAGTTAATTTCCGACTGAGAGGTACTGAAATCAAACGTATTGTAGGGTTAAGTAGTAAATCAAAATTTTGAAAGTTTAGGTAGCCGGTTTCAGAGTTCAGGACCTCAGATGTCATCTTAACATCTCTACCTATCTCTTTTAAGTCTAATTCTTCACTAATTGGTTATCTAGAAATAGGTTTTTCTTTTTTTTTTTGCCCTCCAATTTAAAAGTCTCTATGGCTCTTTATTTTTTTAAGGTTGTTTAATGTTTATATTTCCTTTCTTTAATGAAAACCTTGAACCTTATATAGGCACTCTTATGACATGACAGACACGTGGTTGGAATTGATATTGATCCACAATCTCTTGAAATTGCTTCACAGAATGCTGAAGAATCGGAGGTATTTACCTCCTACCAGAAAATATGGCTTAAATTACCTTAAGAACTTTTGGATTTTATTCAGATATTTCTCATTTTTCAACAAATATTTGGTGATTTCCTCTGTCCTTCGTCGACTAGATTAGTTATATGGACAAGCTTTGCTACAATGTTTTATATCAGATGAACATAGCGTGCATCTGTTTTCATATTTATTATCTGTTGATGCAGGTGGGTATAAATTTCATTTGGTCGGACATCAAGAATTTGAAATTGAGAGGTAAATCCAGTTCTGATACTACTCTTTCGTTCCATTCTTGGATCGCTCTTCTGGTTTTTGTGCCATTACTTGAACATTAATTAAATCAAATACAAGTTTAAAGCACTAAACCTAAAAATTGCAGAACAGTGATGCAATATTGTTGTAAATATAAGGATGAGAGTCCTTCTCTTTAAATCTGAGGATGTAAATATAATCCTAGCTCTCAGTATGTGCTCATTGTTTATAGTCTTCTTTTTTTTTTTTTCAAATATACTATTCTTTTTTTTTCTTTGATAAAGTATTTGATTCATTTTTTGGTGATTTTGTTGATATCTTATAGCAATTGATTCATCTGATTGTTTTGAGGATTAATGAGATGAGAGTCCTTCTCTTTAACTTCTACTTAATCAGAAATTTTTTAGGTTAAAAAACTTTTAATAACAGGATGGAGGAAAGAAAAGGAACGGAAGAAAAAAAAAAGACTTTTTTGGTGTTATCTGTTCTGACTTTTAGGTGTTGTTCATCAACTTTAATTATACTATTATTTAGTTTAATTATACTGTTTTGCTGTTGTCTTGAGGCAAGGCATACTACAGTGTTATATAAAAGTGTGAATACATGTATTTTGAGCAGGGACCTGAGCTTCGCCACATCTATCCAAGTGCAATTAGCCATTAGTTATTAGCTATTAGTTATTTCTCCAACAAACCAAGTTTATATGTTCTAGGATATACAAAATAGAATGGCCATTGAATAGAACAGGTGACTCAACAACTACTGGAGTTAAATTAAATTTGAAAAGGAAAATGAGATCATATTCAGTCAGTCATAAACCAAATAAGCATCTCAATTGAAAAAAGGATGTGTAGGCCACAGGAAATTGCCACATCCTTACAATCATCTTGGTAGCCTGAAAGCAACTGTGATTTCGGCAATAAATTTACATCCAAAAGAAAATAAGAGAAGACTAGACATGAAACATATGATTGACGAGGCTATGCTGTCAGTACCTTCCTGGAATAATTTAGGCTCATGAATGAAACAACCTTTTTGAAATTCTTATAGAACTAGAAAATTATAGAACTAGAAAACATCTTCCCCTCTGAATGTGAGAATGATTATTTAAATAATCTATTTAAATAGTGCCACAATTCGTGCCAATTGATGGCTTAATGACAACAACTCCGCAAGATAATCAAGATATAGAAGGATACATTTGTATTAGAATAAATATTGTGATTTTATATCTGTATATAGAATTTTACATTTTCCTTTTATTGGTGAATGATTGATGTTTACTTATTATTATTGATGTCTACCCACTGGGAAGCTGAACCCCTTCACACCTTCTCTGTACTGTCATTTTATACTTTCTAGCGTTTATTTTTCTCTTTTACATATTTGTTCTCCTGTTGTTTACTTCTTCACTGTAATTGGTTATGTCATTCATTCACAACTATGCTTCTCCTTTGTTATCTATAGCTATTTTCTAATGGTTTTAATGCTTTGGTTTTGTTTAATTCTTATTTTTAAATTTTATTCGTTTTCTGATATTGGTGGTTTTGATTATATAGGTTACATATTTTCCATTCCTTGCATGTCCGTAAAGGCAATGATGGTAGAAAAGGTGATTTTTTTTTTTAAAAAAATGTCCTTCATATATAAATGTACTTGAATAATATATAGCTGCAAGCCTGCAACTATTAACTTTCGTATTCTACCATACAAATTTAGAGAAGATACATCTGCCAACCCTTTTTTTTTTTTTTTTTTTTTCCACTGGCGTTTTATTTGATTTATGCTTGAATTTATATAGATATATTGATACATTGATTTTCCTACAAAAGTTGATCCCCTAATTAAATGTCATCTTTATTAATTAAATATTCTTCAACACTATGCACATTTGGCGGTATTTGATTAATGGGGAAGTCTGAGCAAAATGGTTTGAGATTAATGCACTTTTTTCAACATTAGTTTTGTATTATTTGTGCTTTTGACATTACCTTTGTGCTTTTCCTGCGCCATTACCAGATTCATTTAACTTCAGTTTTGTGTTAAGCAATTTGGTCTGTCAAGCAATTTTTCGCAGTCGTTTCTCATCCTTTGATTAAAGGGTAAAAGAGAATGGCATCACCAGGACAACTAAATTCTTTTGTCTTCTTGGGCTCAGCCTGTAAGTCCTATTTCTGTTTTTCTGTTCGTCGAAGAATTCTGATATCTATAGGCACATGTTTTTGTCCATATGAATATATGAAGCTCACATGCTGCTCTTAAATTTCTGCTTTAAGCTGGGCAAAGGATCAACTAATCATGTTTTTTCTGTAAATGGATGGTCAAATCTACTGATGACAAAGAATGTGTAGGTTGGACTATGATGTTGTTTACGACAAGCTACTTTCAGTAACTTTTGCTTCTATTATTTTCTCAGGTTTTTATTGAGCCAAAATTGCTTTATGGTCTTTCCGTGATATCTTTTAGCGAAATTTAAGAATATTACTCCAATGGTTTTAACTTTCTTCTAAACACCGTATAAAGATTCTTCTAAATTTTTTTAATGTTAAATTTGAAAAAAAAAAAACTGTTAGAGATAAAAAAAAAATCAAAATTTCAAATAATTGGAAGATCCATAAAATTACACAAATTAGACTAAGTGAAAGTGTTTTTCCATTATTTAACAGAAAGATTAGGCAGGAATTAAAATTTTTAAAGATTATTTAGTTATTTCAAATCAAGCCATTCTCAGGGCTATTCTATACATTTTTGCCCTTAATGTTGAGTACTTTTGCATGTAAATGGTTGCAAATTTCTAAATTTGGTTCAAATTTTCCTTCTTGGCAGATTGTAGCTGGAGCAGCAGCTTCTCGCAGCTACCCGGCCGTGCTAATAGTGAGCAAGGATTGTTGAATTAACAAGCACATTTGAGGTATTACCACGCGTTGGAGGTGGGTTGGAGGTGGTGGTCCTTCTCATTGTTTGTTTCTTGAGCTTTTTCTCTACCTGTTTTGTGCCTTTTGGTCCACTAATTCTGAAACATCTGTGTAAGGTCCAACTGAAAGATGGAATGGATTTCTAAATATTGTACAAAAATGAATTAAACAACCAAGTTGCTTATTTCCAACATCGTTTCAGTGTCCATGTTTTGCTTGGTGCTTTTTCTTTATGTTAAATATTCGTTTTGATTCATCGGTCTTTGTTGAAGATCTTTCAAAAGTGTTAGTATTATGAGTTTAGAATATGTTTATAGCAGTAAGCAAATGGGTAAAGGTGAATGCAACATATGATAATATAATCCTAGCTCTCAGTATGTGCTCATTGTTTATAGTCTTCTTTTTTTTTTTTTTTTCAAATTTACTATTCTTTTTTTTTCTTTGATAAAGTATTTGATTCATTTTTTTGGTGATTTTGTTGATATCTTATAGCAATTGATTCATCTGATTGTTTTGAGGATTAATGAGATGAGAGTCCTTCTCTTTAACTTCTACTTAATCAGAAATTTTTTAGGTTAAAAAACTTTTAATAACAGGATGGAGGAAAGAAAAGGAACGGAAGAAAAAAAAAAAAAGGATTAGAGAAAGGCTGAGATGGTTTCGCTCTTCTCCTACTCTGCCAACCCTTTTTAAAAGGTCTCCTCAAATATCTATTGAATGAATGTTATGCTTCGTTGCTGAATTTCAAGTGTTTGATGAAATGCTTCCTTCTATTATGGACCAAAGGCATCACTGACTGGGGTAACCGGTAAGCTTTTCTTCCTTCTAGCAATGTGCAAAGAGAACTCCAAACGAGCACAATTCGTTTTTATTGCCAATTTGAGTTCCCTCGCCTTACATGGATTTGAGCTTTTTCCTCTCATTTCTTTTGAATAGATGTAGTAACGTCTAATTGTTTAAAGTTTCTCTCTTAATTTTATCATTTTTTTATACATTCATATATACATGTCTAGCACTTCATATTTCCATAAAATGTGATGATGAACATAATGGTGTTTAATTGAAGTAGATCGTGAGTTATTTTTTTAACTTTGAAGTAAATCAAGTTTGGACTTTGCTCTTTCCTTCTTAGAGTATCACACATACTACAAACTTCACTCTTACTTTTACCAATTTTTTTTATACATTTATTTATGTTTGGCACTTTATATTTTCATTTAAAGCGATGATGGATAGAATGGTGTTCAGTTGTAAAGGACAGATGGTGGATTGTTTTCTAACTTTGAGGAAAATCATATATGCATGGATTTTGCTCTTCCCTTCTTAGAGTATTATACATATTATAAGTATTTTATGATGAGGCAACTTGCATGCCCTAAGGCTGGGGCAACCATTGCATTCCTTTCACTCTCAAAAAGATTTCAGCAAAAGAGAAGAAGATCAAAATTTGATTTTCTATGAGGCTAACTCATCAAATATGTGTATTGTTGGTAGGAATAATCAATGACAATATGTTTTTATTTATTTTTTGTTTGTCTAAACATATTTCCTTTTTTTTATGCTTATACTTTCTTTCCATTTCTCTAACTGAACATCCTTTCTTTTTTTTTGTCATCTTGAATCATTTTACTCTTAGTTCGTCCCATGATTGTAGATGCATGTGCTAAAATAATTGAGCTGCCCAGGTCATTTATTTCTCAGATTGGGTCATACAGTTGCTTCTCATAAGTCACACACATAGGGCTAAATTATTTATCTCGCACGCCATTCTTTTGGAAGATAAATAAATATTTTTTTAAGTGAAACATAGTTTAAGTATGCACAATTAAAATATACATAAATTTTTTCTCAAAGTAAATTTTTAATGTGTAAATATAACTTTTAGATATTAGCTTATGTTGTGCCAAGTCGAACAAATTTGCAAGATTAAGTCCTTTTGACATTGAAATCAGTTCAAATGCATTCATTGCTGCTGGTTGTTCTTCATTTTTCTCTGTCACATGGTGTTCCTGCATCAGATAAGACATATTGTAAGTAACCCTCTAGCAGAATCCAAGAGGAAGATTGCATAAGGCATTGGATAATTTTACCTAATATGTACATCATGAATAATAAAATATAGTTGTTGATCAATTTGATTGTGCTAAGTGAAAGTAAATTTTACTATTCTTAGATTATTCTGAAATCAATCAGCTCAATTTCTAATGCTTCTTTTCCTTCTCTCTCCTTCTGTCGAAAAATTGTTTGTAAATTTTGCTCTAATCTGTTCATGAATTGCAGGAGATTTGCTGCCAATTTACCAAACCAATCAAGAACTCATCACCTGCAGGTAATCTAATCTAATCTAATCTAATATAATATAATCTAATCTCAGATCAGAAACTTAACAACTGAGCAATGTCAGATAATATAGATTTTATAACATTTTATTTAATCAGGCATTTCTGAGCACAATTTGTGGGCAGATCTGTGAGCAAAACACTGTGCGAGTTTTCTCCTTCGATTTTTTTCCCCCTATATGCAGGTGGTGACAACAAAAAATTAACCGGGCAATTTTTCGTGAGTTGGCATTTCCATTTAAGATTTCTGTTTGATCAAACCCATGCTGTTATAGTATTTAAGCAAAAAGAATATATAACTCCAAATTGTTATTGTCTTACAGTTTGCAACACTGGTTTGTTCTTGATTTCGGCCGGAGTATTGAAGCTTCGGCACTTGGCTGATTTGTCTCCAATATTGTTGAAAGGCCAGAATAATTTATAAAGCTGCCCCTCCTCCTTCTCCTCCTCTCATGGCGATCCCGGGCCCTTACTCCGGCGTTAGCACCCTCGCCTTCGTAAGCTCCTCTCTCTTTCGATCTCTCGATCTCTTTCTACGATGATCTGTGACCGGAAATCTATATAGGTGGCTCGGGCTTCGGCGTTGGCATTTGGGGTCGTCTATGGGAGCGTGAAGCTCTCCTATGTCAAGGTATTACAGCTATTTGAATCTCTTTGGATCTCATTTGATGGTGGTTTTGGGTTGGGGGTGTTGGAGTTCCTATTGTGAGCATTATTTTGGTGTAATCATTTCTTCGTGATAAGTTTAAGGATTCGATCAGGCGATTATGTTGTGGGTAGTTCAACTTTTGGATCTCAATGGATGGTGATTTTAATGCTGTATGTGTAATTTCATCACATGGTGTTTGGATTAGGGGTGTTGAAGTTGCTATAGTGGCCATTATTTTGGTATAATTAAGTTTAAGAATGCGATGAGGTGATTTATATTGTGGGTAATTCAACTTTTGGGGCTCAATTGATGGCGGTTTTGATGATGTGCATGTAATTTTATCACATGGTCTTCTGATTGGGGCTGTTGAAGCTCCTGTTGTGAGCATTATTTTGGTAGAATCGTTTCTTTGTGATAAGTTTTAGGAATTCAATGAGGCGATTATATTGTGGGTAGTTCAACACTTCTACTTTTGGATCTCATTGGATGGTGGTTTTGATGCTGTATGTGTAATTTTATCACATGATTTTTGGATTAGGGGTGTTGAAGTTGCTATAGTGAGCATTATTTTGGTAGAATTTTTTCTGTGCTAAGTTTAAGGATGTGATAAGGTGATTTAAATTGTCGGCAATTCAACTTTGGGGCTCAATAGAGGATGAGAGAGAGCTCATCTTGTGTTCCTTGGTGCTATACGTGTCAAAAACTAGCTTTGCATAGGAATGATCAATCCTCAGAATCAAACTATAAATTCGGTCTCTTTTAATTGCTGTTGATATATCAAAATTTCTTTCATTGTCGTTTTCTTCTCTAGAGCAAGAATTAGGGATGATTGAAAACAGTAGTAAGCATATTCCTGTCAATTGTATTGAGGTTGTGTGGTCTGCAAGTATTCTCATGGATGGCCAACTTGGATTTTTATTGTTTTGTAATTTGAGGAATTGTGCAATGCTTTCCTTTTGGGAATCGTATCGAAACCTACATTAAATTTTGAAGAAACTATGCAGATTTTGTTTCGAGATTTATGTGTGTTCTATTATTCCTTTGAGAAGTTTTTTCTTTCGGAATACATCAGCTCAATTCATTGTTAAATTGTGTAAATACTGTTTGTTAATCGCGGCGAAGCGCGGGGTTGTCACTAGTTACAATAATAGCAGTGTATTGAAGCACATGATAAAATATTTCATGCTTGATAGAAAAAGTGTAAAAAAGTACCGTCCATTTTTTATGACTTCCCCTCCTATGATTCAAAAAGTAGCGCTATTATTTTTCTATCATAAAATTTTTTCGACTTTCCGATTAAACGTGAGTTTTTATTTTTAATTTTCACTAACTAAACACATTTGGGTTTCATTTTTGCTCAACCAAACATGTCTTATAACAATTTTATTTTTACCATCCTATGTGTTAGTAAAGATTTTTTTGATAAAATAAATAGTAAAATAGGAAGGATGATAATTTTTAAAAATTGACTTTATATCAAAGAAATAGTGGTAAAGAATAATTTTTATCTATATTTTAGTTGAACTAAAAGTTATCTGTTATCTTATAATCAGTTATGGATTTGAAAAAAAAAAAAAAAAGTAAAGAAAAGAAATAGCCCTCTCTAGGTCCTTATTATTCTCATGTAGTTTAGCCAATGATTGGGACTGTAAATAAAACGACTTTGCAGGTTCTCGTCGAGTAGTTGGAGTCTCACTGTCAGTCCACCCAGCAATCAATCTCTCTATCAGTGGGTGGCGGCCCTGTGGGGAAGTAACCGGGCAGGGGCGACGGTGTCGCGCTACCATGCGGGTGTGAGGAGCGGCGAGCGATCGTAGAGCAAAGCTGCTGCATCTAGAAAGAAAAGGGTCAGTTTCCCAAATAACTTTTTGCGCGATTAATCTTCCTTGAATTCCTCCAGAGTAGTGGCGGAGGAGTAAGAAGATGCCACACAGAACGAGGCCCATGACGTCGCTCCTGTTGTTCATGGGGTTGAACTTGGTGCTGGTCAACACCGTCTCCCCCGTCTATGATTTCGTCTGCTTCCTCCCCTATTGGGAGCGCATGGTAAATATACTCCCTTCCTATTCCCATTCAATTACTGCTCAGTTAACTATGCATTATTTTAATGTTTACTTTACCTTTGTTATGAGTTCTTCATGATTTTCAATTATTTTCTCCGAGCGATTATTTACTTATTTACACTATGGTTGGCTCCCCCAAATTTTATAATTTTTTTTTTTTGATTAAACAGGGTATACCCTATTTGAAAGATACAGGACAAAGGCAAAAAAACAAAAAAGCAAAATGCCCCAGCACAGCAGGCAGTACAACGCTGTAGGAAAAAAAAGAAACAATAAACTCCCAGTAGACTAGAACCTAAACCCATACCCAAATTCTACCACCAGTTAACCCGCTCAATAGCTATGCAGAGAATAGAACAATCCTGTTGGGACACCACCACAGCAGACCATTCATATAGAACACAGCAGACCTTTGACATCTGTTCCAACATCAACTACTCCAAAAATAATTGAAATTAGTCATCATGCAAACCATTAGGTAACTATTCAACAGCTTCCAAGTAATTCCAAGATCTCAGCTGCAGCCTAGTTGAAAAAGAACATTTTACCCTATGACAAACTAGATGCAGAACCAATCCTCCAAGCTCTACTACAAAAGTCAAAACCTCATTGAACTGAGACCCAGCTTCTGCCACCCCCGCAGCATGACCCCCCTTCCTGTTCTTGAACCCGCAGCAGAATTTAGAATCCTACATTGAGATTGAATAACCGTAGCTCCATGAAGACATCCATGGAATGAGATCGCTCCCGCCTGTCCCCATCCACTCTATAAATCCTTCCTATCCAGTTGACAGTAGATGATAAACAGCGAAGCCCAGCTCCAAGTCCTTCCATTCCATAGTGTCCCAACTCGAAGCGAAGCGCCGCTCAATACATAGACGTACAACTCCATGTCTTTTTTGTGCCGCACATATTTACCGAAAAAGTCAGCATTGACTTTCCTTGTTCACAATTATCATTGTACGCCAGATAGCTAATAAGAATTCAATAAGTCCACATGTACAGTTCAATAAGACCAAACCGAAACAACGATTCAAGAAAACGTCGAGGTAGATGCCAGATTAAAGATCAAACAATTCAAGCCCATTCAATCAAGTATACCAATATAATCCGAACTCGATAGGAACCGAAAGAAAAACTACACTTCTTCTTGAACTCAAGCCCATACAAACTTCAAGCTGCATATTCCCCCAAACTCAGTTACAGTAAGTGCAAAAGAGGGACAAAGCTGCCATGTTTATTGCCCATCTTCATGAAGCCAAAATGGACTAAATATAGTAACAGTCAAGCCTGCAAACCTTCCCTTCTGTCCTTACCTTCAACCGCTACATGCCCACCAGCATTAAACCATAATCCACACATACCTATTAGATCGCCTTCATTCTACTGCAACATTAAATCTTAAATAGCTGCCTTTATACATCTTCCCAATACTAACGGGAACAAGCAGAATACTTTTTGTGAATCTCACCAAAGCATTCATGCGAGGAAACCGATTCACTAGACCAAAAGCGAGAGCTAACACTGCTGTTGTCCATAGCCTCCGCCAAGCACAATGTCGGTGAAGCCAGTGGAGAAGAAACCAGAAAATGAATCATAACGAAACCAAAAAGAGCCAAATGAAAGGAAAAGCCTCGAACCCAATTGAGAGGTAAGAACCCAATACAATGGTGCTGGATCTTCTTTAACAGGAACAATTGCTGGAAAGAAAAACAAGAACAGCCCCGAACCACTAGACACTGAACCCAGGAACCCATACCGAAATCCAATGCTATGAGCTCCTACACCCAAAAATCGGTAGTATGCACAAAGAACCATGCTCCAACGAAGGAACCGAATCAACCCAAAATTGAACATAGCAATACAACAACGTCAAGCACAACCCATTCATTGCTCCCGACTCCCTGGAGAAGAAAATAAGCCTCCTCGATTGCTTCATCATCGAAGCAGGCAATGAAAAAAAACCCTTCATACTCCTAAAATATGCCAGACCCAAACAAGCTAAAAACTCTCAATCATCAGGTACCAAACCTGAAGATTCAGACCCCTGCTTTATCTCCCAACGCCAAACACCATAGTTTCGCAGTATCAACTACTTTTCTTCCACATTCTTCGCTCGAATTAACACTATTATCAAAGATTCTTCTGTTCCGCTCAATCCAAATTTCCCAGCACACTGCTGCAAACCAAATATCAAAAGAACCCTGCAGGCGATCCGGCAAGGTCGTCCTGGCTCTCCTCCATCTAAGTGCTAGATCACCTATATCAATACCCAATCTTTGCCTAGTGATCGGAAAATTCTGCAGGATCATGTCCCACAAGGCTTTAGCAAAAGCACAACGGAAAAGGATGTGATCCAGGTTTTCTAAATTTGCCTCACATAACACACAAATCGACGGGCCATGCCAACCCCGCTTGGCTAAACAATCCGCTGTTAACAGCCTGTATCTCCCAGCTAGCCAAAGAAATAGTTTGATTCGAAGAGGTATTTTGATTGCCCAAAGGTGGTGAATATTACGAGCATCCACTCCGTCGAATGCTAAAAAATTGTGGGCGCCTTTGACAGAGAATGCCCCATTGCTACCCCATCTCCACAAGATTGTGTCCAAATCCTCGTTGAGCGTCACCCCTAAGATTATATTACGAAAACCCCCCACTTCTCTCTGTTCCTCCGAACTTAGACTCTGACTAAAGCCCAAGTTACTAGAGTGGGCAAAGCGGCGGATCCAATTTTTTACCGATAAATGTTTAGAGTTGGAGACAGCGAACAAATTAGGGAAGGTATTGCGCAATGTAAATTCCCCCTTCCATCTCGAGTCCCAAAACGCCGCTAAAGATCCATTCCTAAGAGTGAAAGAGACCGAGAGATGAAAAGGAGGGGACGTAGAGAGAATGCCTTTCCAAACCGGGCAGCAACCAGCAGGCACCAAAGGGGCTGAGGCAGGAGATCTGAATCTATAGTGCTTGTGTATCAGAAGGCGCACCCAAGGTAAGGATCTCGAGTTGTAAAAATTCCAAAGTCCTTTCATCAGAAGCGCCGAGTTCATGGATTTCAAGTTCCGAATGCCTACTCCACCGAGCCTTTTAGGCCGACACACCTGATCCCAATTGACTAAGCAATGAAACCCGTTGGTTAATTTCTTTCCTTTCCAGAAAAAACCCCGTCGGATAGTATCAATAGCTTTAATCACCCATACCGGGAGCTTGAAGGTAGAACAAAAGAAAGCAGGGATGCTGGAGAGAACCGAATTGAGTAGGACGAGACGGCCACCCCGAGAGAGCGAAGATGCCTTCCAACCCGCCAGTCGGTTATCCACCTTCTCAATAAGAGGCATATAATCAGACTTACGGAGAGCCTTGGGAGAAAGAGAAAGACCCAAATACATAAACGGAAAACCCTGAATGGAGCAACCAAAGACGTTAGAAAGGGCCGTAGCTTGCGAGCCCGGAAGATTGATCGGAACAATAGAGCTTTTGTCGAAATTAATCTTAAGTCCCGAAATTGCCGAGAAGGCGTCCAGGATCTTTTTAATAACTCCAGCTGACTGAGGGGTGCCGTCAAAGAAAATAAGGAGATCATCGGCAAACTGAAGGGTATGAATCTTGACATTCCCGACACCTACACTAGGGAGCTCGAGACTGTCGGTAGCCACTTGCATCATACGAAAGAGCACATCAATGCATAAGATGAAAAGAAGAGGGGAGAGGGGGTCCCCCTGGCGAAGCCCTCGCTTACAAGGAAAGCGTTTGCCTGGAACGCCATTCAGAAGCACCGCGGCCGAAGACGAATAGAGGAGGGTGGATATCCAACCAATCCACCTAGCACTGAAACCCCTCGACTGCAACAAGTCCAATAGAAAGTCCCAATTAATATGATCGAAGGCTCGCTCAAAATCGATCTTCAGAAGTGCTGCCTGACATTTGGTGGAATGCAGATGGTGAACAAGAATGTGAGCCGAGTAGAAGTTATCAAAAATAGAACGCCCTTTGATGAAAGCCGTCTGAAAAGGGTTGATTAATTGATCCATAAAACGCTGTAATCTAGTGGCCAACACCTTCGAAAAAAGTTTGACCAAGCTATTCATCAGGCAGATGGGCCTTAAGTCACGAGCAGTAAAAACTTCACTCTTCTTCGGAATCAAGCAGATCCAACTAATATTCAAGCCCTCAAGGTTAAGATCCCCATGATAGAATTTAGAGAACAAATCCAGTACGTCATCACGAATGGTAGGCCAAAAGCGCTGGAAAAAGATCATAGGGAAGCCATCCGGCCCCGGCGCCTTCTCCGGACCGCAGGCGAAAAGCGTTGATTCAATTTCAATCAAGTCAAACGGTGCCTGGAGACTGTGGAGATGAGGTGAAGAAATAGGGTAGAGTAGGCCGTAGTTCAAGGCTCCACCTGTCGCCGAATCTGCTCCCAGAAGATTCTTGAAGAAAGAGAACAGAAGGTTCGCGATCGAACTGTGACCGGAGAACCAGGAAGAGCCATCCGACAACCGGGAAAGAGAGTTCCTACTCCTGCGGGAACAAGCTTTCAGATGAAAAAATCTAGTATTTGCGTCGCCCGCCCTAAGCCACTGGACTCTAGATCTTTGTTTCCATTTAATCTCTTCCTGTAAACAGAGTTCTTCATAGCGACCTTTGAGAAGAGGCCTTAGGGCACTTTCCTCATGAGTGAGCCGTCTAAACTCCTCCGCCTTGTCAATCCAATCAATCCATTTCAAGCAAAGAGCAGCCTGTTTCTTAATCCCCGATGCTAGGCCCGAACTCTAGGAACGGAGAGCCCTTTGAACCCTAGCAACTTTTGTAGAGAAAGGACACTCAGAAGGGACTTCACTCGATGAAGGTGACCAAGCATTGTTAATCACATCAGAAATGGCCGAATACCGGAGCCAGAAAGACTCAAACCGAAAGAGCAGCGGAGAGGGGATAAACGAGAAAGTCGAAAGCAACAAAGGGGAATGATCAGACCTAGGACGTGGTAGAGCCCGGAGAGTGGAGCGAGGAAAGAAAACATGCCAATCCTTCGAAACGAAAGCCCTATCCAACCGCTCGAGGGTAGGAATGCTTCTACCATTGGACCAGGTGAACGACTTGTTGAGCAGCGGAAGATCAAATAGTCCAAGGTCGCGAATAACTTCCCTAAAAGCCAAAGAGTCCGACAAGCGGGAGATGGGACCATTCTTATCCCTAGAAGAAAGAAGAACATTAAAGTCACCGATAACAGTCCAGATGCCCGCCATCAAAGTACCAATATAACGGAGTTCCAGGAAAAAAGCCGGCTTAAAAGCGTCGCAGGTGGGCCCGTAAATATTGGAAATAGTGAAGCAGCACCCATCAGCTTTTCTTTTCAAGACAACACTGAGCGTGAATTGACCCGCCCATTCATTCACGCACTCAAATAGAAAGGGATTCCAGGCCGTTAGAAGT
This sequence comes from Tillandsia leiboldiana, assembly GCA_029204045.2. NCBI lineage: Eukaryota > Viridiplantae > Streptophyta > Magnoliopsida > Poales > Bromeliaceae > Tillandsia > Tillandsia leiboldiana. Next base: position 7,405,070 of record CM055066.1, read on the forward strand.
CCGCCCTTAGATCCCACCGCATCAAGAGTGCGAAACTCTCGGAGATGAAACCCACAGAAAGAGAAGAACTTATGCGGGGGCGTTGACGCCAACTTTGTTTCTTGGAGACAAACCACACAGCATTTGCTGAATCTGATAAACGATTTGACCAAAGTACACTTCGCATGATCATTAAGGCCTCTAACATTCCAAGACAAAAACTTGAACGATCTATTCCTAGCCATAAGGGAAACAACAGCACTCAGACCCCCAATCCAGCAGTGGCCGCGACTACCGACCCTCCGAGACTCCCCCCGGTAGAACGTCAAGGGCAGTAGACGCCGGGTTGAGACCCACGTCTACGATCCCGCAAGCAGCCTTAATCAGAAGAACTTCCTCCATCGATAGCGGGTTCTTCAAATCCAACCTGGGCGAGGTAACATCTACCAGCCCAGCAGTATCATGCGAGCAAGGTGCCTCCAGTCTCCCCGGAGGCGCAGCAGACGAAGAAGAGGAGGAAGAGGCGGCTCAGGTTGCATTAGTCGCAAATCTCACCATCCTAAGCTTCTTGCACATCAAGTCTTGGGCGCGATTGAGCGACGACTTTTTAACCCCCCTAAGCTTGGCGGCTAGGCGCGTGCTCCGCCTATGCTCATGATGATTGCCATGGGCGGGTAGGTCGAAACTAATATCCAGAGCCCGGGCTTTCTTGCTCCTATCGATAGCTAAAGCCGGGCGCCCCAAAAGGAGAGCCGGAGAACGGCAGGAGGACGGCTCACAGTCTTCCTCAGGAGGAAGGAGGGAGTCCGCCGGAGGAGACAAAGCGGCCCCCTGGGTCGTCTGGAGCTGACGAGAGGTCGGATCCAGAGCCGGCGGACATCCAGAGCCGCACCCAGGTCCAACAGTCAAAGCCGCGGGGGGCTCCGGCAAAGAAGCCCCGAGAACCACCGCCAACGGAAGCGAGGCGGGAAGACCCGGGAAATCACACCTTGCCAGACAAAAATTAATAGGCCCCTCCCCAACAGGAGGAAGCCCCTGTCCGAGTTCTGAAGGGGAACGCACCTCGGTAGGTGGAAGGCAGCTCTGAAGATTGGCCGCCGGTACAGAGCGAAAACCCGATTGTCTGAGGAAAGCGTCCTGAGACTCCGAGGATGTAATATCCAGGTGGTGGTCAAGAGCTTCCCCGAGAAGGATAGGGCAGCACTCCTCCCAAGAATCGATCACAATGGGGATATGAAACCGCCGGTCCTCCACCATCAGCTCAAGCACTTCGGGCACATCGCGGACATCTCGGCAGCGAATCTTCGCCCGGAAGAACGAAACAACCGAACGCTCGCTGCTGCCGACATCTACCTCCCACAGTTCACCGAAGCTGCTGACCGCCGCCTTGACATCCTCATCATGCCAACAAAGAATCGGCCAGTTAAGGAGACGGATCCACGCCATATGACGGAGCCGACCCCTCGGCCCCTCCCCAGCCTCCTCCCAGCTAGAGAAGGAGAAGAAATAATCTTCGAAAGGAATCGGACTGTGCCCGATGGCCGACTCTCTAGTGACCCAGTTAGGAAAGAAAACCGCCAGCGAAGAATCCCGAAAATCCGCCACCAGAAAATCGGAGCACTTGCCCCCGAACCTGGCCGCAAGTCCTCTAGGCACCACCTCTTTGATGAGACCAGGAGGAAGATCACCGACTTCCACCCGCGCCACGCAGCCCGCAAGAGAAGGACAGCCGGTGGGGGTGGCCCTGGCCGGGAGATAAGCGGCGGCTGAGCGCGGGCGGTTTCCAGAGGGGCCAGAGAGCGAAGGCGGAACCACCGCTCGGGCGGTGCGCTCCACACAGTGAGCCGCAGAGTGCCCCGTCCTCATACAGAGAAGACACCTCCTAGGACCCCTGCAAGAAGCAGCGCGGTGTCCAGACCGAAAGCACCGGAAGCACCTCCCCACTAGGGAGGGATTTAGGAGGAACTTCGGCGGTTCCCGGGGTAAGTCCGGAGAAAGAACACCCGTAGCGGGTCGACGGCCACGGATGGGAATAGCGGGACTCATGGGAGAAGACACCACTGCATCTTTGAAAGAAAAACCAGGGCGGACAAGGGTACCTCTGAACGGGAGCACTCGAGAAGGTGGGACGAAAGGTGGGACGCTCTGGAATTTGGGGCTGGAATTGGTACGGTGGGAAGTGGAGAGAGGACCCCCAAGACCGAAGGTTGAGGTGGGGTGGGTACCGGGGAGAAGAATAGGCCCCACCTGGGATCCGGGGCGGACGAGGAGCGACCGGGGTGGGCCCAGGGGGAGCAGGGGCGAGGGCCGGGGAGCAGAATAGGCCCCACGTGGGACCCGGGGCGGACGAGGAGCGACCGGGATGGTCGAGGTGGTCGCCTTCTCCCCCGCCTCCCGCCCGCTCTTCCTCTCTCTAGACATCTAACTTGCGAGACTAAAACTTTAGAAGCTAGTGCTGTTAATTTTATAATTTTAGATTTTGGATTGTGAGATGGTAAGAAGTGGAATGCTTGAAGATGGGAAACGGTAACTTCATGGTGGTTCAGTAATTGTGCTTTGTGATGCGTGTGTCGTTACGAAAGAAAGAGAGATAGAGAGATGAGGAACAAATTGGAGAAAAAGAAAAGATATTAAGGAGAACCGTGTGAAGAAATAAAGAAGGTGCTACAAAGGATTGTGTTACTGCATTTGTCATTTAATACAATCTTAAAGCATTCGTCCTGAAAACGAAATGCATGAAGAAACTATCTCCACACTTCCCTTAGATAGGATAGTTGTTTATATAGATCTTACTCAAGTAGTAGTTGTTATACCCATATTTACAATGTAACAATATACGAATAAGTTTAAATAATATATGGCTAACACTCCTCAAAGCTGAACGGGTATAAGACCTTAGGCAATGCGACATCGTGCTCAGTCACTGCGCATATCGCCTCACTGCAAAACATATCGCATAGGGCTCATGGGTCGATACACGACCACTTTTCAGAAAAATGTGGCTGGTGTACATGAAATGCTTCATGAGTTGTGATGATTGATGCTATATGGCCAATAGGGGTGTCAATGAGCCGAACATGAGCGAGCTGGAGCTAGCTCGAGACTGTCAAAGCTCGGCTCGTGTTTGGCTCGAGCTCATGACGAGCTCAAATAGTCCAGCTCGTGATCGGCTTGCGATGTTTTCGAGCTGGCTCGTGTTCGGCTTGTTAGCTCGATTAATCAATTCAAAAGTAGCTTGTTAGCTCGTGGTTTGGCTCATTAGCTCGTGACTCGGCTCGTTAGCTCGATTAGAAATTAAAATACAAAGACACATTAACAGCAAAGAATAGATTGAAAAAACTTAATCTGCAGATAATCATAATAATTTACAAGTAAACACAACAATGTTAACTTCTTTGCTATATAACATATTGTTCAAATAAAAAGACATTACCACACAACAATTTAAAATATATTTTACAATAAAAAACATTAACAACAAAAAATAGGCACAAAGTAACCAATCTGCAGTAAATGGCAATACCATAATTCAAAATCCATCTAAATTTAGCACATTACCAAATTAAAGTTACAACTCAACAAATCAAATCATAGAATTGTAAATCCTAATATAATAGTAATACAAACCATAGCCAAACAATTTAAAATATGTTTCAAGCTTTTTAAGTTGGTAATGAAATGGAAATTGTGTGGTTCTTGTTACAATTCATTCCTTCCATTGCTTTTCAATGATTGTCAACATCCTCAAAAAGATTAAAAAGACAAGTTATAAAAACAATTATTATTAAATTCAAACGTAAAGACTTTGACCAGCCTGAAAAGTATACAACAAACAGAGCTCTTGATTACATCATACTTCCAACTTTTCAAGGCAAAAAACAAAGACACGATTTCAGAAATGTGAACAAGTTAATATCCTTTATATAGCTCAATAGCATAAAATACAAATAATTACCTAAAATGAAGTTTGCGTGCTGTTTTCACAAATACTAACATGCAGATTTTCCATCTCAGTAATTTCTTGCTGAAAAGTGAAATTAAATTATAAATTCAGTATATAATATAAAAGAAATGGTAAAAAAAATAAAAATTCAAAATCATTGCATACATACAAATTTAGATTTCGTAGACTTTTGTGAAGCTCTTATCCAATTTCTAGCACATACTAGAGCATCGACCATTTTTGGTGCCAATTTGCTCCGGTAGTCATCTAAAACTCTTCCGCCGGCATTGAAAGTTGATTATGAAGCGACAGTGATTATTGGTATACTAAGAACATCATGAGCTAACTTGGATAAAACACGAAATTTGATATTATTCATTTTCTACCAACCCTACACATCAAATTTACTTGGGTCGTTACGATCAATCAGAGCACACCCTTTCTCTAAATATATTTCCAAATCTGATTTTTCAGGTTGGGCAAATGAGCTTCTTACAAAATCATCAAAATTGTCATCATCTCTTGCTTTTTTGTCTTTTTGCTGAACTTGGATTAATGTTGGCACTTGATGCTGTGGTTGAATGGGTTGCTTCACCTCTCACATTTATTTCAGAAATAGAAGAAAAGTGCTCTGAAGCATAGCTATCATAAAGATCAGATAAAGCCTGTTGAAGTGCCATTATATTTCTTTCAACCTCATGACTTGGATATATTTTCGGAAAGCAGAATTTAACCAAACAACATCTCGTATCTTGGATCTAAAATTGATGCAACTGCCATTAACAAGTTGCAAGAACCCCAATATTTATCAAAATTTTCTACCATTATTTCAGCCATGTTTCTCATAAAATAATCATCTGATGTAGCTTGTTCAACCAACACTTTCTTAACTCGGTAAGTTTCACGAAGGAACTTGTTTGATGTAGGGTAATCTATTGCGGAAAAAATATTGCTCACATTATAGAATGCTTCTAAAAATTTTATTATCTTTTCATATCTTTCTCATTGATCTTCAGAGGGACACCATCTAAAACATGGATCTCTATTTTCATATTCACCAAAAACCAATTTATAATGAAAAGCAGCATCAAGCATTTTATATGTTGAGTTCCATCTAGTAGGAACATCACTTGGTAACCCTCTTTTGTAGAGAGACCCAACTGCTTAGCAATTTCACCAAATTTCTGAAGTCGACCAGGAGACTTCTTGAAGTATTTTACCGACTCCCTTATGTCATAAATTATTTCAGCAATCTCTTTAAGACCATCTCGAACCATCAAGTTCAAGACATGTGCACAACATCTAATATGAAAGAACATGCCCATGAAGTGAAGCTTGCTTCTCCTTTGGAAGTTCAAAATTAAATTTCTAGCTGCTATGTCATTACTTGAAGTTTTATCTAAGGTGATCGTAGGCACTTTATCTTGAACCCCCCAATCTAACAAGCAATCAGAAATAGGATCGGAAATGACCAACCAGTGTGCGGTGTCTCTAGCTCAATAAAATTAATGATACGCTTTTGCAATTGCCACTTTGAGTCTATATAGTGAGCAGTCAAAGCCATATACCCGATTGTTTGTTTGGACGTCCAACAATCACATGTAAGTGATATTTTATCAACATTCTTCAGTACTTTTTTCAATTTCTCCTTTTCCGTTTCATAGACTTTTAAGTACTCATTCGTAATAGTATTTCTAGTCACCTTTTGAAAATTAGGATTCAATGCTTTGTACAATATATTGAACAATGTGTGCTCAACCATTGTAAATGAATATACATGAACTATAATCATCTTGGCCATTATTTATCAAATTTTAAAGGTGTCGTAAGATGCAGTAGAGCCATGGTAGATAGGTGAAAATTCTATCTTATTATCTAGAGCTTCACTTGGTGTAAAATTGATTAAACCTTTATCTTTAGGTTGATTTTTCAAATAAAAACACTTCTTCACTAAAATTTATTCTCAAGAACTTCTACTTCTTCAAAACATTCCCAAACCTTAGAAACTCTTTTGCGAATTTTCTTTTCCTCTAGTTCATTTTCAATATCTTTGATATCATTATTATCAGCTGTTTCATCTTTCTCTTGAGTATCACTTGATTCATTAGTGCCAACAACAGATGCTGATTGTTGAGATAAATGAGGATGTGGCAAAGTTGGAGAAGACATAACTAAAAATATATAGAGAGAGAGACAAATAAGTACATACTACATACTAAAGAGTAAAAAACAATAATATGAAAAAAAAAATTATGATTCATTCAAGAAATGGAAATTGTGAACTTATTGATTCTCTGTGTGCCTTTCTTCAAGTTCTCCTTTGTTCAACTTAACACCCCCTCAAATATTTTGAATGTCTTTTTATTGGTGAAAATTTCAGATTTCCAGTTTGCTGCAAGTGATCCTCAACTTCAAAAAAATGGAGAATGCTTTGAAGAAGTAAACGAAACGAAAATTTAAAAGGAAAAAAAAATGAAATTAGAAAATTTATAATGGGAAAAAAAAACGAAACTAATGCAATGAAGAGGAGGAAAGGGAAACATGGTGAAAAAGAGATCTTAGAGAAATGTATTTATGATTATGGGTTCATATTCTGCTGTTTCATATTGGATTCTGCTTCTTTTTGAACTCCATAATGAAATTTTCAATTCCTTAGAAAAATTCATTGCTCTGCAGTTTACGTAAAATAGTATCTGGACCTCACCTAAACTATACTATGTTTTGATATGGGTATCTTAACTTTAAAATATTTGATATTAGGTTAATTGTGACCTTATAAAAAGGTAATTAGAGGTAATTAACTTTTTAGCTTTGCATTCATCTTTTGAAACTTTTAAAATACATTGCATCTGATTAAAGTTTATTGGCTTAGCAAACTGAGAAATGGCTTCTTAAAAGTTTCTTGTTTTCCTGCATGGAACTAATAAATTAATTGTCTTATATATTATTTGAATTACTGAACTACATGAGGCTAATTTGAACTCAATTGTAGTAAAAAAAATCAACTTAAAACTGTTCTACTAACCCTAAATTTTAAATTTGAACTCCCAATCATATTGACTTGAAATATCTAGATTGCCCCAGCAATTGAGACTTTAGTGTGACATTTGAAATTAGAAAATTTAAAATGAAAAAAAAATGAAAGTAATGCAATTAGAAAATTTAAAAAGGAAAAAAAGGGAACTAATGCAATGAAGAGAAGGAGAGAGAAACACGGTGAAAAAGAAGAGGAAGAGGAAGAAAAGATCTCACGGGGACAATGCAGCACCAAATGGCGAGATTTTTTTGCGAGACAGCGTCGGTGGAGTGGCTAAGCGATGCAACTGTGGAGTGCGGTGGGGAGGCACCGAGGCGAAGATGCGAACAATCGCCGAGTGTGGTGGAGTGGCAGAGCGATGCGATTGCGGAATGCGAACTATAGAGTGCGGACTGCGGATGCGGAGCGAGGCGACTGGCTGACGGAGTGCGGACTAGGGGGTGTGGTCCGTGTGGACTGTGGAGAGAGGCAGCCGCAGCCCGCAGGAGCAGGAGGCTTTGGTCTCTTTTAGGGAAAAAGGGATTAGGGTTAGAACTTATGAGACCTATGAGTCTTGTGAGATTTTGTCCATTTAATTTTAATCTAGTGGTTGAAATTTTACATATAAATGAGCCTCTTTATAATTAAGTTGGGCTTTATATTAAAGTTGGACTAAAAAATAAATAATAAAAATCTGTATTATATATATAATTATAATTAATATATATAATATAAAATTATAAATTATATAATATAAAATATATGTGTTCGAGCCAAGGATTTAAGTGCCGTGGCACGGGGTCGTACCGAAAACTTGTCGGCACGGTACGGCACGGTGCGTGCCGAGCCGTGCCGAGCCGTGCCGGTCACAAAAAATACATGCGTGGCGACACATAATGGCATGAAATATTTAATTTCTTTAGCAACAAAATTTTTTTATTGCTTATTATGTATCTTTATCAAATATTTTGAACTTTATTAAGAAAATTACTTAGTAATTTTAAGAAAAAAGGGTTTTGAACTCTGTCATCGGCACGGGAGCTGTATCGTGCCGGTATCTTGTTTGCACGGTACGGCACGGTAGATACGGCCCGCGCCGATGGATACTTAAAACCTTGGTTCGAGCTGTTATCGAGCCGAACATGAGTGAACTGACCCCAGCTCGTGTTTGACTCGTTTATTAAACAAGCTGAAAAATTCGGCTCGTGTTCGGCTCGTTTACTAAACCAGCGAGTTGATCTCAAGCTCATTTTGAGCCGAACACGAGTTGGCTCGCGAACAGTGAGCTAGATTGCCATCCCTAATGGTCAATAGCCAAACTGGCAGCAAATAGCCGAGAGATATAACCAAGTAATCTACCGACCGACAAGGTCAAACAATGTCTAAAGGATAATATGTGTGATGTTGACCGATTAGGTCAAATGACTGGCATATGATAGTGTAACAAAATAAGAACCAAGATAATCCACCGACCTATGAGGGTCAAAGTAACGTCACAAGGGCAAAAAGTGTGATACCGACCGACTAGGTCAAATAACGATCATATATGAAACCAAGTAATGAAAGGTACATTGCTCTACAACTCAAAATAATATATATGATATGTCAACTGAAGTAGAGAAAATATGATAATAAGCCAAGTCGTGCAAAAGAGATACTCAACATGAACCATAGAGGAGAATAAAGGATAGAAGAAAGTATCCGAGTAGGCACCACTTTACTGATTTTGGATTGAAGCACCCACCTATCTATTGAATAGCTGAGTCCGCGTCTCCGCCAATGCCTCTAGGGGCCAAATGAACATAGAGATAAACACCAAGTGACAAAGTAAGTCACTATGTGTCCACTAAACTAACCGACACATCTATAACGCATCGAAGTGCACCACAATATACTCGGAGCATCGATTCCGCAAATTGACTTTTGGAATTAGACCAACCCCTAAGCCAACTCTACAAGAGTTCGATTGGCACCCAACAACAAACCGACAACTACTTGCATTGGTTTTATCATTAGTAGAAAATCGATTGTTTTATGATTTCTTTTGCGGATCTACTTAATTGGTGTCTATTGCTTATAATCAAAACTGACGTGGCTGTGATTTTAGGGCCTGCTTGGCAAACCCCTGGTATAGAGTAATAGGCCAAATTACTCTATTTTATAAAATTCTCTATTTTTTTTTTAGTTATCCCGTTTGGAAGAACCAATTAAGTAAAAAAATTATTCTGTAATATTGATCTTACAGAGTAATTTTGGGGTAAAAAAAAAACTGCTTAGACCTCTTTAAAAAAATACTCAATTCTTCGTGTCGCTTCCCCACTCCTCCCTTATTCGTTCTTCTTCGTCCTCCATTCTCATCCTCTCCCATTTTCCCTCTTCCTTTACTCTCGTCGCCGCCGCCGCCGCCGACATCAATGTCAACACTACTGCCGATGCCACCGTTGCTAACGATGATAACAATGCCACTCTTGTAACGGCCATGGTGGCAAGAGGAATAATAATAGGAGGAGAGGGATGCAAACGGCGGTGACGGTAGTTGTGGCGGTAGAGATCGGGCTGGAGGAGGAGAAGAAAATGATCACCGCTGCCATCGCGGAGAAAAGGGTTGGGGGGGGTGGGGGGCGGGGGATACCAACTGATTTTATTTTATTTTTATTTTGTGTGTTTAATCGTTATACCAAGGATCCATCATGATTTTAACCGATGAAAAACTCGAACGATGATGGAGTGATAGACGATAATAAAGAAGAAGATAAAATTTATAATGTTTTAAAATTTGCAATAAAATTTATTATATTTTAAAATTTATGATGAAGAAGGAGATCACATTTAATATAATATTTGTTTAATTATTTAATTTTTACTTATGTTTGAAAAAATTTCTCAATTTGATACAATTTTCTGATAAATTATCTTTTTTTCATACTTTGATCCAAAAACGAATTCGTCTTATATTTGATTAATACAAGTTTTCTTAATTTATTTTATATAAGAATTAAAACAATATCTTTTTAAGAGACAATTCAAATAGTAAAAAACAGAGTAATTTTTTTATCGAGTATAGAGTTTTTCAAGATGTCAAATACATTGTAAAATAAAACTCTATTTTATATTTCAATAATTGCCAAACAAACCCTTAGTTTGAAAATCTTAAGTTGTTGTTTTTACTCATTCATTACATTTCAAAGGTTATTGAGTAACAAATGAGGCTTTCATGGGGTGCAATTATATACTTGTCTGCAAGTAATTATTAATACCTTTGGATATTTTTTATTTTAATAAGTCATAGATCATAGATTTGCAAGTATAAAACTTGATTGTTGGAATTTTTTTTTTTGGGTTTCATTTGTATCCAAAAGAATAGTTTCTACTATTTTCTTCATGCCTGTTTCTTATACTACATAGCGCGCAGAGAGAACGCCATAGAAAGGAGCATGAAGCTGCTTTGTCGGAGCATTCAGAAACAACTTAGAAGTTGCCGTTGTCAGGTATGCTCACATTAATTATTTTTGTTCTATTATCTCATTTCATTTACATTTTTACTGCCTATTTGGTTCCCTTCATGACTTTTATATCATTATTGCCTTGTAAGTAGTGTGAGTGAGTAATCAGTATCTAAGTTGTACTAAATAGGAGAGCATTTAGTAGAAGATCTCACGGAAGTCAATGATTATTAAATGCTAAATTACTTAAACATACCATCTTTATTTTGACGGGCAAAATGAAGTCGTCAACTCTGGTGTAGTTCTTAGTAACATCTTTTATCATCATTCAAGTTGGAATGAGATATTTCTTATTTATAATAGTTGTGTAAAGCGTGTATAAATTTAGTAAGTAGAAGAGTACACTTTTTATATGCTCTACTTATTTCATATTGTACACTCAGAGCTTTTATCATTTTTTCTAGCTTGTACCACATTGGGTTGTTCTAATATTTCTTCTTTGTAGAATAAATTTAAATTAGTTCTTTTGACAAAGCTTATTTCTTTTTGTCCTTAAATTACCTAGTTGCCTCTTCTATTGCATGTTGATGTTTCTTTGATAGTTTTTGCATTTGCTGTTGCTTGAAGACTATTCGAAGCTAAGTCAAAATGGGATCAAAATGTAAATGGTCAAAACATTTAACAGAAGGATCTGTACCATCTAATTATGATAAAAAGTAACTTCATATTAATGGTTTGTTGGAAAGCCAATTGCAGCTTTGAATGGAATACTAATGTTGTTCGTTCTTACTTTTTATGCTTGTGATATTTTTCCTCCATGTTGGCCAACTTTCTAAATATATAACCTATAGTTGGATGTTTTTTTTTCCGTTCTCTTTTTTAATGATATTGTTATTATTATTATTATTTTTCACTATCTTTTTATGAGTTCTAAGTAGACAAAATACTTTGTTTTTTTTTTTCCTTTTACAATTAATGTGCACACCTTTTAGTTGGGGATGCTCTGTTTGAGCTCTTCCTGGAACAGTTGAAAAAATTCAATAGAATAAGTGAAAGGATTAAGAAAATAAAGTGAAAGGATTAAGAAAATAAAGTGAAAGGATTAAGAAGGCCATGAAGTGACTTGCTACATTCTGAGGGTAAATCAAGATATATGACAGGACTGATCTAATTTAAATCCAGCATATTACTGAGGTTCAATTTCTATGGCTTAAGATTGTAGTATTTCACCGTCCATGTTCACTAGGTCTGCACCAATCTAGGCTGAGGTCCAATAAATGTGGAAGAATAATGAACCCTAAGAGAGATGTATACATTAATATCTCCGAAAGAATGCAACAGAAATATTAATGAATATAATTTGTTTTTGGAGGTTTAAAGTTATTTCGAGGTCCTTTTTTCTGGGTACATTTTTAAACAGAATGGAGAGTTTAGCATCTTACAGAAATTGAAATTAAGAGGATATGTGAATCGAGTACGTAAGGACAAGCCTTGCCAATGGACTTGGAAAGGATCTTTCTAGATAAAAAAAATTGCCAATGTTTCTTAAATAATAGAAATATAGGGAGAGAGTGAATATCTTGTAAGTTATGTTAACCCTAGGATCTAAATAGGGTTTATTAAATACCTCGAGGGGAGTGAATAGGTATAATGGCCAAAAATACTGTTGGGAAAATTCGGTACTTGTCCCGGTACCAGATTCTGTGAATCCGCAACCCGCTCCGGTACCGCAATCCACTCCGGTACCGTCTAGAGTTGGGATTCCGCAGCGGAAACGTCAAATCGGATTTTTACCAAAAATCCGTCCCCTCAACAAAACTGGAACCAATACAACCACAGAGAAGAAAAACCAAAATAGAAAATAGGCGGATGAAATAAGATTCATTAACCAAGAAAAGAATTACACCGACTGCTCTTTTCTTCTGCAATAGAGTAGCTTCAACCCGAGCCCTCCTCTTAAATCTCTGTCACCCTTCTCTCGTCTTCTATAAACCTAGAAAACTTCTCTCTTTTCTCTCTTTATGTATTGTACCATCATCCTCAAGATCATACGTACTTATATATATATACTCTCTACATTGGAGATATATATAGACTCCACCCAAGATAAATCCAAATATACTTAAATTAGGATTATACTCCAATTAATATTTAAATCTAAATTAATTTATCTCTAACAGATTTAAATATTAATCCTAATCCAATTAATATTTAATTACAAAACTAACCAAATCCTAACAATCTCCACCTTGGTTTGATTTGTAATCTTTAACTGCTACGTCGAGCTCACCACGCAAGCTCCACCTTGAGCTTGTCTCCGTCGCTCGATGTTGCCGCATCCTTCGCTCCATCTTGAGCGATTGCGCCTCCGCGAACTTTTGGAACCCAAACTGCTTTTGCTTCGGTTCTGATTGTTCTCCCGTTCAGAACATACAAATTCCCGCGCTTGTTCGCCACGCACATGATCCGATCTCGTTTTTGCACCCTCATAGCTCCACCTGAAGCTAAAATTTTGCAACATTTCGAGTTCAACTCACCTAACGAGATCAAATTCCGCTTCAAACAAGGAACGTGTCGTACACCTGTCAGCGTCCTCACGACCCCATCATGCATCCGGATCTTCACTGTGCCGACTCCTAAAACTTTGCACGCCGTCCCGTTCCCCATAAGAGCTTTTCCACCTTTTATCGCCTTATAGATAGTAAAAGACTCTTTTTCCGGGCAGACGTGAAAGGAACATGCCGAATCGAGCACCCATACATCATCCGAAATTTTAGTATCATCGGTCGTCGCATATAGCACAACAGAATCAATCATCTCCGATTCTGCCGCCTGCGCCATCGCTAACGTCTCCTTGTCCTGATCCGCGACAGTTTTTCCCTTCTGCCACTTTAACTCATTCAAGTCATCCTTAAGGTTATGACAGTTGCGCTTAATGTGACCTTTTCTGTGACATAGAAGCACTCCACCTCGAATAACGGCTTCTTTTGTCTATTTCCGGTCGCCAATATTTTTACATCCTTCTTCGCTTTTACTATCAAAGCTGTGCCATGACTCTGCATGCTGGACTCCTGAGTTATCTTTCGCATCTTATTCGAGAGAAGCGCCGCTGTGACCGTCTCCACGCTTCTGGTCTCCTTACCATAAAGCAACGTGGTCACAAGATGCTCATGTCACCGGTAACGAAGAAAGTAAAATAAGCGCCTTATCTTCATCATCCAAATTGACTCCGATACTGGTCAACTGGGTCACCACCTTGTTGAACTCGTTCAGATGCTCATGTAGGCTAGCCGGTTCTTGCATCCGCAGCGTGAACAATCGCTGCTTCAGATACAATCTATTTGTCAAGGACTTGGTCATGTATAGATCTTCCAATTTCTTCCACAACTTCGGCGGTGTTGACTCGTTGGCTATGTTGTAAAGAACATCATCTGCTAATAATAGATGAAGCGTACTCAACGCTTTTCGCTCCATCTTCTCCCATGCCGCATTCGTAATATCCGCCGGCTTTGTCTCTTTCCCGTTCAACGTTTGGTCCAAATCCTGTTGTACCAAAACGGCTCAAACTTTAATTTGCCACAAGCCGAAATTGTTTTTGCCGTCGAACTTCTCGATTTCGAACTTCGTGGCCATCTCCGTCAATCTTTTCCGAAGATCGATAACCTTTAACTCCGATACCAATTGTTGGGAAAATTCGGTACTCGCCCCGGTACCAGATTCTGTGAATCCGCAACCCGCTCCGGTACCGCAATCCACTCCGGTACCGCCTAGAGTTGGGATTCCGCAGCGAAAACGTCAAATCGGGTTTTTACCAAAAACCCGTCCCCTCAACAAAACTGGAACCAATACAACCACAAAGAGAAGAAAAACCAAAACAGAAAATATGCGGATGAAATAAGATTCATTAACCAAGAAAAGAATTACACCGACTGCTCTTTTCTTCTGCAATAGAGTAGCTTCAACCCGAGACCTCCTCTTGAATCTCTCTCACCCTTCTCTCGTCTTCTATAAACCTAGAAGACTTCTCTCTTTTCTCTCTTTTTGTATCGTACCATCATCCTCAAGATCATACGTACTTATATATATATACTCTCTACATTAGAGATATATATAAACTCCACTCAAGATAAATCCAAATCTACTTAAATTAGGATTATCCTCCAATTAATGTTTAAATCTAAATTAATTTCTCTCTAACAGATTTAAATATTAATCCTAATCCAATTAAGATTTAATTACAAAACTAACCAAATCCTAACAAATACAAATCTCAATGCAATAAAATAAATGCGAAAAATAAAATCAGCATACTGATATTTATGTGAGAAAACTCCAACTTGGAGTAAAAAACCCACGAGACCAACATGCAATAACAATCCACTAAGAAATAAAAGATTACAAGGTGATTACCGGCTCCATAGACTCATACTCTTTCAACTTTTTTGGATCACACGCTCTCCAACGAACAGTCCACGTCCACACTCGAATCCATGAACGCCGCGTTCTGAATCCACAAAACGTTCACACTTCGAAATCACGAAGCCTTCAATACGTCGAATCCACGAGCGCACTTTATCCGGAGCAAAATGAATAACGTTGGTTGTGATTCCTTGCTTAGAAGATCATGAAAGAACCGTAGAAGATGTCTCTAAGCAGTAGCCGAATCAATTCTCCAAATAAAAGAGTAAATAAGGTTCTAAGAATTGATCCAGTAGAAATTTGTTGTAGATGATGAAAGAGAAAACAACAAATAAGTTTTTAGAATTTTTAAAAGATAAAATATTCCTAGCCACATTTTAGAAGAGCCCCCACATAATATTTATAGATTTAGAAGCAATTAGAATCAAAATAGGAATCATAAACTGCATATTTGGAAGTTTTTATCGAGTCAGGGTCCAGACCTTCTTGATAGGGTTTGGACCTTGAAGTTGCACAGTAACTCCAAAGTCCGGACTTTTCTCCCACAGTCCGGACCTTCCCTGCGTAAATGCTGGGAAGTCGTTCGGGGTCCAGACCTTCTCTGCCCAAAATCAATTTTAAGGTTCAGGGTTCGGACTTTGCTTCAAAGGTCCGAACCTTCAGCGACAGAGAGGTTAGAAACCCTTTAGGGTCCGGACCCTGTGTCCCGGATCTTGACACAGGGTCCGGACCTTGAACACATGAAATGTTCATGTGCCGTTTAACATTTTTATTCAATCAAAATCTATTCTAATAGCTTCCAAATATATAAATATGTATTTAAATCATCATCAACATTATTTAAACTTACCAAGTATCGTGAATTTATATTTTGAGTTTTCAATTTTTTAGTTGTTGACTTAACAATCCGAACTCTTCAAGACTCCGACTCAAATATCGAAATATGCCAACTTAAAATCCGTAACATATCTAGGGCTCAATCAGAGCAGTGGTGATGATTTAGGACGCTCGTTTTGCTTTTGAGAAACCACAGGCATATACCTTGAGGCTAAGGCTTGTTTCATTTGTACTTCGGCTGTGCTCCTATCTGTCTGGTTTTAGGAATTTGAGTTGTTTTAAACAATTTCAAGTTTTGAGGTAAGGAAGTCTGACAAAACAAGAGGATCAGAAACACAGAAAGTTTGAACAAGCCAAAAAGCAAGATTTTGATAATCAGCTTAATAAGAATGCCAAAATTTTCACAGGATTGCTATGAATAGCAATTTTTTTTTTTGTCATTCTAATGCCTTTGCAATATTATTTGATCAGCGCACTCTCAGGGTCTGAAATTAATGGTATATCACATGGCACATAATTGACTAGTGCTTACAAGGCTTGTTTTCCATACTCTGAAAGCATAACACATTCTGAAACTTTGCATCCCAAGGATGGAAATAATCACTTTGGGCACTTCAGCCAACTCGCCATCTCCAAAGGTAGTACCTTAGAGCACTCCTTGAGTGAAGTAACTTTGATCTGGTCAATGTGCCTAGAACATTCACCATATTGGGAACACTATCCGACTACTATGTTGTATGATTTTGTGCTCTTTGCACAGTGTGGATCAGTAAGCGAGTCACTTCCCTCTCATGAGCCCACACTTGCTGATATTTAGGTAATATGGTCCCAAGAAATGCTGCTTGCTCATCACCCTTCTTAGGTTCATTTTCCGACTAGGCATTAGGAGAAGTTAGGTTCAGTCAAGGAGCTCGCATTGCGTTTGAACCTTCCAAGAAAAGAGCCTTATGCAAAGCTCTTCAAATTTTGACATCCCATACTAAAAGCCTTGCTTTGTTTTCTTGCCCTTTCAATTTGTTTGTGAATTCTAAATTCTTCAGTCAATCATTGTTGATTTCCCAGTTGACTGGGTGAAACTATGCAATAAGAGTTTCGTCTCGCCCCTTCCGCACCACATTTTGTAGTAATTTGACACGCTAACGTTTTGTTTTATTGTTCGCAGTTGGCTTAGGAGTAATCTCCAAGTTTTTTTCGATGCGCGCTGAGCTGATGATCAAGCTTCGCAGTTAAGGAAGTGGATTTCTTTATATTTGATGTATAGTTGTTTGAGCCATATTTTAACTGAGAAATTAGTTAGTCCAAGGGCTATTTTCTTCTTTTTGTATTCTGAAAATCTGAGCTTAATAGTCTTTTGAAGGAAAATATGGATAATTATTTTTGACCGTGTATTTTTTTTTTTTTTTTTTTTTTTTGAATAAAGACCATGTTCATTTTGCTCTCCACCACTCGGGGTGTTTGGTAACTCGGAACTACACCCTGCCAAAGTCTCGGCGAGTTACAACTGTACGGCAGAGCTCGACTCCGCACTAGTCCAGTGCAAAGACATGAAAGTTGAGCTCTGCCATACCAGCCAAATGCCGGCAAACTCCGGAGTAACTCCGGTCACGGGAACTAGGCCCCACTTCGACCCCGACTTGGATCCAAAACAAAACGCCCCAATTTGTTGGTAACTTGGTGTGACATGACTCATTTCGAAATCTGGTTTAAACTCGTTGTGGTCTAAAGAACCAAGGCTACTAGGTATTCATACTATAGCTACGAATTTAAGCAAACAAGTTCACATCTTATTGTATAAGCTAAAGAATACACCGACCAGAAATTCAATCTGAAGGAAGTAAGGATTAAATAGATCCAATCTGAAGGAGGGTCTAATCCAAGGAGTACTTAAATAATAGATCCACAAAAAGAATACACCGACGATCCGAAATTAATAAATAAATAAAATAATAATAAGGTGAACCACTTAGGGTAAATATGTAAAATTTAAACCCAATATGAAATAGATACATCGACTGGGCAAGTAAGGATTAGACTTGAAAGGGACTCCAACTACTACGAAAATCTATCAAAATATTGACAAATAAATCCGAACAGCGTAAAATCCCGGCGATGTAGCGGGTAGAACTTATAATAAAAAATTATAAATTAAATAAATAAATAAAAATATAAAGAAAACATAATAAAAATAATTATATTTGATCGATTAATAATATAAAAAATATATTAAAAATTAATAATATAAGAATACACAGATGATACCGATTTATAAAGTGATGAGAAGAAAAAAATAATGATCGTCATTATCTTTTTCTGTCGCACTAATTTTGTAATCACATAAAACCTCTAAAAAAATCTAAAAGATTTTTAAAATATGCTCTTTTTTTTTTCTAAAATTATTCGAAATCAAATCAAATCAAATCAAAATATATACCAAATTTAAGAGCCGGGAGCACGAACATAGTGGATTGTGATCACTATCAGAATTGTTGTTGTTAGAATGGTGGGATTGGAGTCGGGATTATTGAGGAGAGGGTAGAAATGATCAAAGGAGGGACTCTAAATATTGTGGCCGATCTCGAAAGGAGTCTGCTTGTGGGGGGAGCGAAAGGCGAAGAAGTCGACGTCGAAGCAAAGGTGAGCAACACAACATCTGCGTATGTGGGGTGAGGAGTAGAGAAAGATACGCATGTTGTCGGTTCGATAGAGAGGAGAAAGTAAAAGAGATAGGGAGAGGAATCATTTCATAAAAAATAAAATTAAATATTATGAGGAGAAAGTAAGAGAGACCAGACCGCGAGAGAAAATGTTGTTAGGGAAAAAAATTTAAATAAATTGATTATGATTAATATCTAACTAATCTAATTATAAGATAAAATAAAAACTTACAGATAACGCAAATAATCCAAAATCTTTTAATAATCCAGAAGCGTGCGTAGCACTGCCCTAAGGTGTATTCCCGTCCTTACGTGCGGGGATTAATCGAGAACACCACCCCAAGGTACGACCGGAATTCCTCCTCCTGCGAGCACGATCGTGACGGAGGTTGACGGAAATTCTTTCAACACCCAATTGAGAAAGAGATGAAAAAGATGAAAACGAATTGGTTAATAGGTTTCTCTGTTTCTTCCTCTGTTTCTTATGCTTCAAGAACAGAGAAGAAACATACCTAAATATATATACGAAAGAAGTCGAATGTTGGGAATCGAACGTTGCTCAACGTTCGACCCACGTAACGTTCGACCCACGTAACAACGAGTAAGGCGCAATAAACGGAAGCCACAAACGGAAGCCATCTTCCGTTAGGCGTAAGAAACGGAAATCACATTCCGTTGAGTTTCTTTCGCGCCAAGAAAGAATTAATAAATAAATAAATAAATATTAATAATAATAATAAATAAATAAATAATAAAAGGAATAAATAAAATTAAATAATGAGGATTTTGAATTTACCCCAACAATCCCCCACAAAATTCAAAATTCACTATTTTGAAAATAAAAATCAAGACCAAAATTAAAAATAAAAACTGGGTGTTTATACTATGCAATAGGCGAGGTGTCTTTAACAGACTTAACCCCACTTAGTGTAAGCAGCTTCCATCAGAAGGAATCGGAGTGAACCAGGTCTTGAACTACGTTCCTTTGACCCTGACTTCAGCTACCACACACACAGTACAGAATTTTCCGTCGCGAGTCTGTGCATTTATGGCCATGCACAGTACCTTGATTTTTCAAAAGAGTTTCTATGGATAGCCCAACATCTCATAGCCGCGGCCATATACGGATACTCTCATATAGGTGGTTTCCTCCAGGAATGTGTGTAGAGTCACATCTCGCGGAAATTACTGCCTTGGATCCCATTAAGAGTTATAAACTCAACCTCAACCACTACACAGAGCACTACTCACCATAGGGATGGGATTGGAGATAAAACTCCTTTATAAAATAGTAGAAAGTGCTCTTTGGCCAACCTGACAGCTTGTTTTTACCACATTGAACATTCTTCAAGGGATCTCCTATCACAAAGGTTGGGTTCCCACTGCAGGAAGGCCCTTTATGGGCATAGCCCCATCCCCCTCGATGACTGTAGAATTTTAATCCTGTTCAGGCCTTTCGTCGAGAAATCTGCAAGTTTCTGCTTAGATATGATAAAATTCAAAGAAATAACATTATGAAAATTAGACATCTAACAGATTCTTGTCTCAATTTAATATATCTATTAGCTTTGAAATTTATCAATTTCATTTTACAGAAACTTAATTGCAGCTTTAGAATCACACCGAATAGAAATAGATTTGATGTTCAAAGAATCAGAAATTCAATTGGTATCGTTGTACAGAACAACCAGCAAATATGAGTCCATAAGATAGATTACTTTTAAATTAACGAAATATTTTCTCTCGAGCAATCTAATGAATAATACTAGGATCAAGAGAAATATGAACAGGTGAACAATCAGGATACCCAAATATATCAAGCTGATAAAAAAACTTTCCTCCACAAGTTCTGAGATACATCAGAACTTAAAAACATAACATCAACCATGTCTAATGGGGTTTGGTTCAATCTCACTAAAACGGTATTGGTTTTCTATTCTGATTGAAGGAAGTGCAAACCTAATTTTAATAGTTCTCTAAGTCCATAAGCAAATCTGGATAAAAAGGAATAATTTGTCCAGTAGACAAATAACTTGATAGGTATCTAAGTTTGAAACATTTTAGATAACCTAATCGAGAGAATAAATAAAAAAAATTTAAGACTAGCAACTATGGGCTACAAAAAAGATTCAATAAATCTTTTAATATTTTTATTATTTGTTTTATTATATATATATATAACAAATACACATTGTTTAAGATTTTAATATTAATCTTTTTAGCTCAATTAGTTCAGCAGCAACCAGATGACACAAATAATTTAATATAAAATTTGAATTAGATATTTTTAAATATAAATACAATAAAAAAATATATATGCTGCAAAAATGATCTAAAATAATATATATATATATATATATATATATATATAATTAAATTTTATTTTCACTGGTTAGTGAGTTATTTTTTCTTTTTAAAAAGTTGGAAGCTGTGGGTTCAAATCTCAACCAAAACCTTTCCTCTTCTTTCCTTTTTTTTTTTTTTTTTCAAATCGAGACGTTTTTTTTCTTTTGTATTTTTTTTTTTTTTTTGAAAAAAAAAATATTATACGGTTGTGAAAATATTAATTTTTAAAATATTTTATATTTTAAAAACTAATTGTGTTTTTTTTTTCTCCTTTTTTTTTTCTAAGCGAAAAAAAAAAACTTATATAGCATAACAGAAATTTTTTTTTTTTATTATTTTTTTTCAATAAACCGTACATCGTAGAATATATATAATTAAAATATACAAGTTAAATTATAAAATTATGCAATTAAAATTTATCATGCTAATCTTGAAATATTTTAAATTATGATTTCAAACAAACAACAAGCTTTTCAGATAAAATTATATGAAAATATAATTTTAAGATGGATTAGCACTTGTTAGATTATAAATCACAATCAAACGGGAGTCTACACCTTAGATTGTTAGGGAAAAAAATTTAAATAAATTGATTATGATTAATATCTAACTAATCTAATTATAAGATAAAATAAAAACTTACAGATAACGCAAATAATTCAAAATCTTTTAATAATCCAGAAGCGTGCGTAGCACTGCCTTAAGGTGTATTCCCGTCCTTACGTGCCCTAAGGTGTATTCCCGTCCTTACGTGCCCTAAGGTGTATTCCCGTCCTTACGTGCGGGATTAACCGAGAACACCACCCCAACGTACGACCGGAATTCCTCCTC
>CM055066.1:7431537-7733912 GCA_029204045.2 Tillandsia leiboldiana
GTGGCAGCTTTGTACCAGTGATAGCAGGACCTTGAACCCAGAACTGTTTTTGGACACACATATGATTTTAGTCAACCAATGTTTTCTTCCGAGCATCGTGGAGTCGCCGAGTCTGTTCTTGTTTGATTGGACAAAGGCATTAGCTCTACGAGGCTTGGATATAAAGCTTGTTTTCAATTGTTTTCCTAAAAAGAACTAAAAATCATTAAATATGGATTTCTTTCAGATCAAATGGCTTTCAATAAGAAATATCACCTTTTTTCGATAAATTTAACCACCCGAGATGGTTCGAGTGGTCTGGGTTCCAAGGTCTGCCTTTTTCCTTTGGGACGAGAACAACGAGAGGCTATGCCTAGAGCCTGTTCTTGTTTGATTAGGGTTGTAGGTTCTAGTCTTTCGGGGTTCCCGGACCCTTTATTGTGTCTGTTGTGGAGTTATCCTGTCAGTGATGCCTGTTTTAGGGAGCCGTTGGGTTGACAGCGGTCCCGACTGTCGAGTGTTCCTTGTTGCTCGGGTTAGAGAGCAGGGATGGGGGATAGTATAGCTATATTGTTGAGTCGGGTGGGATTGCACCAGATTATCGACTCGGGTTATTATTTCGGTAACCGCGAACTGTGGGCGGTTTGACCGATTAGTGTTATACATTAGTTGGGGCTGGGTTTTCCATTGTGGATTGAGTGAGTCTCCACTTTGAGTATAGTGTCGACTTTTGCCTCATTGGCTGAGATACTTGACAGAGCTGTTGGACATGGGTTACTTTTGACTCGAGCGGGTCGCTCCCCTCGAGTGCCACTCCGGAGTAGGCGAGACCGGGTTGTTGTAACCGGCGTTGAGATTGAGCTTTAGTCCGGATTGTTGTAACCGGCGTGAGATTGAGCTTTAGTCCGGGTTGTTGTAACCGGCGTGAGATTGAGTTCTTCTATCGTGACTTGTCGACACTGTCCCTCTGACTGAGCCAGTTTTGGCAGTTACGGACGCTGTGTAGAGTACCGGGTCTTTGGATAGCGCGCCGACCACACAGATGGCTTGGAGCAGAGAGTTGCCTTGGGCATGTTGCGTCTGAGTTTACAGTTGATGCCGGGTTGATTCGGATCAACGCGGAAGCTCCAGCTCGATTCGGGGTTTTTCCGGGCTTTGTAGGCCGATTGAGGATGAGATTGGAAATTTCCGACTTCACCGTGGAGTGCCGGAAATTCAGGAACACTTGGAACAGGTGTACTTTCAGATTACAGCGAGGTTCGGGAGGTTCCGGACTGACGCGGAGGACCCGGAGGCAAAAAGTGAGTCGGAACTGGCAATTTTGGAGCCGGTAATTGATTTGAGCACCCCGACTCAACGGATGAGCTTTTTGAAGAGAAAAAGCTGTGGACACGTGTACTTTCGATTTACAGCGAGGTTCGGGAGGTTCCGGACTGACGCGGAGGACCCGGAGGCAAAAAGTGAGTCGGAACTGGCAATTTTGGAGCCGGTAATTGATTTGAGCACCCCGACTCAACGGATGAGCTTTTTGAAGAGAAAAAGCTTTGGACACGTGTGCTTTCGATTTACAGCGAGGTTCGGGAGGTTCCGGACTGACGCGGAGGATCCGGAGGCAAAAAGTGAGTCGGAACTGGCAATTTTGGAGCCGGTATTTGATTTGAGCACCCCGACTCAACGGATGAGCTTTTTGAAGAGAAAAAGCTGTGAGCGCGTGTACTTTTGATTTACAGCGGAGTTCGGGAGGTTCCGGGCAGCGGCGGAGAGCCCAAAGGCAAAAAGTGAGTTGGAGTTCGATTTTGGATTAAGTTAATTAATTAATTAATTAGTTTTGTTTATAAAAGGAGCCCCTGTAGAGAGAAAGAAAGAAAGAAAGAAAGAAAGAAAGAAAGGAAAAGAAAAGAGATGAGAAGGAAGAAGAAGAAGAAAGAAGAGGGTTGGAGCATTCTTGGATTTTTGGACTCCCCGTTGGTGGCCGTGTGAAGCTCGTGGGCGTGCGAAGTGCGACGGCGAGGTAAGCAATTTCTGATTTTTTGGGGTTTTCGCAGATTTTGGGCTTAATGGTGTTTTTGGAGAATTAAATTAATTTAATTAAGTTTTGGTGGATTTATTGAGTTTTTATTTTATGTTTTTGTTGCGCGGGGGATCGCCGCCGGGGGAACCGCGCGCGCGCGCAATGGCGCACGCGCGGCCAGCGCGGCTGCTGCTCGGCCGCAAAACTGCGCCGCGCGCAGCAGCCGCCAGGGTGCTGCAGCCTTGGCAGCACCCTGTGGCGGGGCGGCGCGCAGGGGAGACGCGGGCGCTGCGCCCTGGCGCAGCGCCGCGCGCAGCAGAGCGCGGCGCGCGGCACTGCTTGGCCGCGCGCAGCAGAGCGCTGCGCGCGGCACTGCTTGGCCGCGCGCGCAGCGCTACGCTGCGTGCGGGCCGCGCGGGCTGCGCGCAGCACCGCGGGCCGCGCGCAGCCCCGCGGGCCCGCGCGGGCTGCGCGCAGCACCGCGGGCCGCGCGCAGCCCCGCGGGCCCGCGCGGGCCGCGCGGGCACACGCTGCTACGCGCAGCAGCGGGCACGCGCGGGCGCACAGCGCCGCTGGGCGCCGCGCGCAGTGCCTTGAGGGCGCTGCGCGGTGCACTCCGCCGCCGCGCAGCAGCCCCTGCGCTGCGCGGCCGTGCTTGGCGCCGCGCGGCCGACCTCCTGGGCCGCGCGGCTGTGTTTTTCGCCGCTCGGCGTGCCCCGGGACAACGGCGGCACCTTGGTTCGCGTGCCGGCGCCGCTTTTACCGTCGGGCGCAGTTTTTCGCCGTCGGGCGCTGGTTTTCGCTGACGGAGGCTGTTTTCGCTGACGGAGGCTGGTTTTCGCCGCCGCGCGCTGTTTTCGCCGTCGGAGTCTGTTTTTTGCCGTCGGGCGCTGGTTTTCGCTGACGGAGGCTGTTTTCGCCGACGGAGGCTGGTTTTCGCCGCCGCGCGCTGTTTTCGCCGTCGGAGTCTGTTTTCCGCCGTCGGGCGCTGGTTTTCGCTGACGGAGGCTGTTTTCGCCGACGGAGGCTGGTTTTCGCCGCCGCGCGCTGTTTTCGCCGTCGGAGTCTGTTTTTCGCCGTCGGGCGCTGGTTTTCGCTGACGGAGGCTGTTTTCGCCGACGGAGGCTGATTTTCGCCGCCGCGCGCTGTTTTCGCCGTCGAAGTCTGTTTTTCGCCGTCGGGCGCTGGTTTTCGCTGACGGAGGCTGTTTTCGCCGACGGAGGCTGTTTTTCGCCGTCGGATGCTCGGTTTTCGACCGTTTGATTGATTTTGCGATTTCTTCGCTCCTGGCAGCTTGCAGTGTTGCTTTTAGATTCCGTCGAAGCTGGTTGTGTGTTTCTTCGCCGCGTGGAGCCGCGGGTTTGTTTCGGGACTTCCGCTGAGAGAGCGGTCTTGTGGTTGGACACCGCGTGCCCCGATTTGCGTGCGGACCCCTTGGAGGCCAGGTAATCCCGCTGAGCCCAATTGCAAGTGTCGACAAGCAATTGGGGGCGTGCCGAGGTGGGTTGGTTTTTCTCTCCAAGTCTACGGACTTCCTTCTAATTCTATTGAGATAGGATTGCATGCTAGTTTAAGTGTTTTCTTGGAACTTAACTAGCACCCCCGTCATATGTGCATGTGTTTGACCAGACCGATAGAGAACCTTAATCTGGGCTAGGTTCTTTTATGCTTTAGACATCCCACACGTTGCATACTCTTCTGGACTTAGAGTTTCCTCGCCCGGGTAGTGGGCTGAGTGGTCAGAGTGTTGTGGGACGGGTGTTGCACTCGGGCCGGGGGGCCGAGTGGGGTCTGGTGGCTGGGTTAGGCCAGTGTTAGTGTGTGGGGAACCGTTTCAGGTAAACGGTGGTCCCGGGGTTTTTCCTTTCCGCTGTTCTTCTCGTCACCACCATGTTGTGATCGTGGTGCACGTGTGTTAGCAGGACCTTGAACCCAGAACCTTTTTTGGACGAATGCATGATTTTGGTCAAACAATGTTTCTTCCAAGCCTCGCAAGGTCGCCTGAGTCTGTTCTTGTTTGATAGGACGAGGGCATTAGCTCTTCGAGGTTTGGGCATAAAACTTGTTTTCAAGGGGTTTTTCTAAAAAGGACTAAAAATCATTAAAAGATGGATTTCTCTCAGATTGAATGGTTTTCTGAAATAAATGAAATGGTTTCTTATAAACTTATCCACCCGAGCGGATTTGAATGATCTGGGTTCTAAGGGCTGCTTTCTTTCTTGGGGACGTAGGTGTTAGTCTCCTGGGGTTTCGGACCCTTCGCAGATCTGGCTGTGGAGCATCTCCGGCCGTGAGTTGTGTGTTGAGTTCAGTAGGGTGTTGTTGTGGGAGCCGTCGGGAGAGACGGTGGTCCCAGCTGTGTAGTACTTTCGTGGAGCGGGTCAGTGTTGTGAGATTGAGTCGTGGAGGGTTCTCCGACTGAGTTGTGCTTTGAGCATCGAGATACCGATCTGTTTGATCGAGGACTATAGCCTGCAGGAGCCACTTGTGAGACAGTGTTACTGATGAGATACTTGAGTTCGGTGGGGTCGCACCCCTCGAGCTACGCCCCGGGTGCGTTGATGATTCCGAGCCTGATGAGGCTGCGATGATGATACCGAGCCTGACGAGGCTGCGATGATGCGCCTAGTTTATATACTAGAGGTCGCTTGATACCCCTGGCCGAGCTACCATGGGGTCACTGTGTGAGATATCGAGTTTGTCCGATTGGACACCCTGGTTGATACACCAGGGGGCGCAGGCTTGACTTGACTGGACCCTGTGGGGCAGTCGATGAGATTTGGGATACACTGAGAGAGTGTTGGCATAGCATGTGTCATAGTAGAGCGTCTTGGGCTTAGTACTTGTGACATATTGTCAGTAGTGAGTGGCTGCATACCATCATCCATAGTCTCTTCCTTTTGAGCATAGTAGATAGAGGCATGATAGCTGTAGATTCTTTTCCAGCTTATTTACATTATCACAGTCTTTTCTGTTATCTTATGCCTTTGGTAGACTTAGTGGGCAGACCCTGGTTCTTGGAGACGGTACCCACTGAGAACTACTGTAGGATGTAGTTCTCACACCCTCTGTCGGTGACAGGTTGCTGAGGCTTTCTTCCGTTCCTGCCGAGCTTGACTGGACGGACCGAGGACAGGGAGTCGCGTGATAGTTCCCTACCAGCATTGTTACTTTAGAGAGAGGTAGATGTACCATCCCGGATTGTGGGAGTTGGTTATATTTCCTGCTTAGCTATCTCCCATTTGGATTTGTAGATGTTGTATAGGTGGACTTCTATTTGTATCATCTGTTTTTGGGAGATAGGCTATGTGTTGTTGCAACTTTGTAGTTGTGAAATTTTATAGTACAGCTTTTTATCCGCTCTGATATCTATGTAGCTGTAGTTTTGTCTTTTGCAGGCTAGACGCTTCGTCTGTACGGCAGTTTCCGTACAGATGGCGGATCTGTTAGCGAGCCCGGGTCGCAGTTTCGACCCCGGGGCGTGACAGATTAGAGTGGTATCAGAGCCTAGGATATAGGTCATTGAGGACTTAGAAACCCTAGGCTTGTGGTGGGACATTAGGATGACTACGTGAGAGTCGTGACTTTTAGCGAGAGTCCAGATTGAGTTTTTACCTCTCCCTCGGGTTGGGATGAGTGATTTGATATGTTATTCTCTCAAAGTGATTATGTTGGCTGCAGACAACATAATACTTTAGGAAGGATAACAAATTTTAGACTCTCGCTGGATTGGGTCGTATGGTTGTTATGTCCTGACATTCGTTTTTGTTTCAGTTACCTGCGATGCCGCCGAGACGGCGTGTAGCGACGAGTGGTTGTTCGACCTTGGGTGAGGAGGCCGAGCAGGCCGGGCAGAGCGAGGTACAGGAGCTGCGGGCTCAGGTGGCCCAGATGTCTGAGGCGTTGCGGCGCCAGGAGGTGGCGGCCAGGCGCCAGGAGGAAAATATGGAGCGCATGATGCGCATGCTGGAGCAGAGGCCACCCCCTGTGGCACCACCATCAGTACCTCCGGATATGACATCCTCGACCTCGTCGCAGATTCCTCCGTTGACGGAGACAGAGCAGAGGGAGCTCATGGATCGACTATCCTTTATCAGCAAGTTTCACCCCCCGCGGTTCGCAAGTCAGAGTTCGGAGCCGTGGGAGGTTGAGAACTGGATTGCGGCAATGGAGAAATTGTTTGAGAACCTCTACATCAAGGAAGAACATCAGGTACATTTGGGGGCACACTTTTTGGAGAAGGACGCCGAGACTTGGTGGCGTCGAGTTCGTCCAGTGGGACCACCGGGAGTACAGTTATTGACGTGGGCGGAGTTTCGTGCTTTGCTACTCAGAGCCTATTTTCCTGACAGTGCAAAGCAGAAACTAGAAGGGGATCTTCGACGATTGCAGCAGGGTGATCGACCACTTCATGAGTACGTTAATGAGTTTCAGCGGTTATTGAGCTGTGTGCCTCATGTTGCCCGGGATGAGGCCCAGAGGGTGATCTTTTTGAGAGAGGGTTGCATCCGGATATTTATCCCCTTGTGCATTCGCGTAGAGCGCCGACTCTGGATGCGGCAATTGAGCATGCTCGGTGGGTTGACCGAGGATTTGTGGTTATGTCAGAGATGGAGCGAGCGCCAGGGACCAGCTCCGGGGAGAGACATCCAGTGCCGCCTGATTTTGGACAGTCTAGTAGATCGAGACCCCCGGGGCCGCCACCATCCCAGTCTGAGGGTCGTGGATTTCAGAGGAGACGGAGATCAGGAGGTCCCCCTCAGCCGAGGCACCAGCAGCAGTTTCAGGTTGAGTGTGTCATTTGCGGTGGGCCGCATGCAGTGCAACAGTGTGACCATAGGCAGGGGCGATGCTTTTCGTGTGGACAGTCGGGACATTTTCAGGCAGCATGCCCTCAGGTAGTACTTTCAGTGATGCCGCTTGCGACGGCACCCCCGCTACCTCTTCCGGAGGAAGGAGCTCCTCCGACTTACCGCCAGCCAGATGAGGCCACGACGTCGAGGCAGTCAGGACGACGATCACCCACATCGAGAGGATGAGTTTGGGTTGCCGATTGGTGGGCGCCAGGTTAGCGGATCGCATGGTACTTGGTATGACTTCCTTTCCTAGTGGTTGAGATCAGAGTTTTGCACCCCTACATGGTTGAGTTGGTGGATTGTGGTTTTGGGTTGCGGCCACAGCAGGGACAGCTTCAACATCTCTCTCTCCTTGTTTTCCCGTTTTAACGCCGAAAGTAGCAAACGGAGTGAAAAATTTCGAAGGACTACTCCAGAAATGGAGGCGATGCTGGAACCTGTTCTTGTTTGATCAGGGTGAAGGCATCGGTCCTTGGGAAATTTTGGACTTTTCGCTATTTTCGGTTGCTTTTCAAATTGAGAGAGAGTTGGAGTTGAGGTAGTCCTGATGTGGGTTTCTTGTGGTAGGGTGTGTGTTTTGGTTTCGAGGACGAAACCTTTTGAAGGAGTGGAGAATGTAGAGTACCGGGTCTTTGGATAGCGCGCCGACCGCACAGATGGCTTGGAGCAGAGAGTTGCCTTGGGCATGTTGCATCTGAGTTTACAGTTGATGCCGGGTTGATTCGGATCAACGCGGAAGCTCCAGCTCGATTCGGGGTTTTTCCGGGCTTTGTAGGTCGATTGAGGATGAGATTGGAAATTTCCGACTTCACCGTGGAGTGCCAGAAATTCAGGAACACTTGGAACAGGTGTACTTTCAGATTACAGTGAGGTTCGGGAGGTTCCGGACTGACGCGGAGGACCCGGAGGCAAAAAGTGAGTCGGAACTAGCAATTTTGGAGCCGGTAATTGATTTGAGCACCCCGACTCAACGGATGAGCTTTTTGAAGAGAAAAAGCTGTGGACACGTGTACTTTCGATTTACAGCGAGGTTCGGGAGGTTCCGGATTGACGCGGAGGACCCGGAGGCAAAAAGTGAGTCGGAACTGGCAATTTTGGAGCCGGTAATTGATTTGAGCACCCCGACTCAACGGATGAGCTTTTTGAAGAGAAAAAGCTGTGGACACGTGTACTTTCGATTTACAGCGAGGTTCGGGAGGTTCCGGACTGACGCAGAGGATCCGGAGGCAAAAAGTGAGTCGGAACTGGCAATTTTGGAGCCGGTATTTGATTTGAGCACCCCGACTCAACGGATGAGCTTTTTGAAGAGAAAAAGCTGTGAGCGCGTGTACTTTTGATTTACAGCGGAGTTCGGAAGGTTCCGGGCAGCGGCGGAGAGCCCGAAGGCAAAAAGTGAGTTGGAGTTGGATTTTGGATTAAGTTAATTAATTAATTAATTAGTTTTGTTTATAAAAGGAGCCCCTGTAGAGAGAAAGAAAGAAAGAAAGAAAGAAAGGAAAAAAAAAGAGAGGAGAAGGAAGAAGAAGAAGAAAGAAGAGGGTTGGAGCATTCTTGGATTTTTGGACTCCCCGTTGGTGGCCGTGTGAAGCTCGTGGGCGTGCGAAGTGCGACGGCGAGGTAAGCAATTTCTGATTTTTTGGGGTTTTTGCAGATTTTGGGCTTAATGGTGTTTTTGGAGCATTAAATTAATTTAATTAAGTTTTGGTGGATTTATTGAGTTGTTATTTTATGTTTTTGTTGCGCGGGGGATCGCCGCCGGGGGAACCGCGCGCGCGCGCAATGGCGCACGCGCGGCCAGCGCGGCTGCTGCTCGGCTGCAAAACTGCGCTGCGCGCAGCAGCCGCCAGGGTGCTGCAGCCTTGGCAGCACCCTGTGGCGGGGCGGCGCGCAGGGGAGACGCGGGCGCTGCGCCCTGGCGCAGCGCCGCGCGCAGCAGAGCGCCGCGCGCAGCAGAGCGCCGCGCGCAGCAGAGCGCCGCGCGTAGCAGAGCGCCGAGCGCGGCACTGCTTGGCCGCGCGCAGCAGAGCGCTGCGCGCGGCACTGCTTGGCCGCGCGCGCAGCGCTGCGCTGCGTGCGGGCCGCGCGCGGGCTGCGCGCAGCACCGCGGGCCGCGCGGGCGCACGCTGCTGCGCGCAGCAGCGGGCACGCGCGGGCGCGCAGCGCCGCTGGGCGCCGCGCGCAGTGCCTTGAGGGCGCTGCGCGGTGCACTCCGCCGCCGCGCAGCAGCCCCTGCGCTGCGCGGCCGTGCTTGGCGCCGCGCGGCCGACCTCCTGGGCCGCGCGGCTGTGTTTTTCGCCGCTCGGCGTGCCCCGGGACAGCGGCGGCACCTTGGTTCGCGTGCCGACGCCGCTTTTACCGTCGGGCGCAGTTTTTCGCCGACGGAGGCTGTTTTTCGCCGTCGGGCGCTGGTTTTCGCTGACGGAGGCTGTTTTCGCCGACGGAGGCTGGTTTTCGCCGCCGCACGCTGTTTTTGCCGTCGGAGTCTGTTTTTCGCCGTCGGGCGCTGGTTTTCGCTGACGGAGGCTATTTTCGCCGACGGAGGCTGGTTTTCGCCGCCGCGCGCTGTTTTCGCCGTCGGAGTCTGTTTTTCGCCGTCGGGCGCTGGTTTTCGCTGACGGAGGCTGTTTTCGCCGACGGAGGCTGATTTTCGCCGCCGCGCGCTGTTTTCGCCGTCGGAGTCTGTTTTTCGCCGTCGGGCGCTGGTTTTCGCTGACGGAGGCTGTTTTCGCCGACGGAGGCTGTTTTTCGCCGTCGGATGCTCGGTTTTCGCCGTTTGATTGATTTTGCGATTTCTTCGCTCCTGGCAGCTTGCAGTGTTGCTTTTAGCTTCCGTCGAAGCTGGTTGTGTGTTTCTTCGCCGTGTGGAGCCGCGGGTTTGTTTCGGGACTTCCGCTGAGAGAGCGGTCTTGTGGTTGGACACCGCGTGCCCCGATTTGCGTGCGGACCCCTTGGAGGCCAGGTAATCCCGCTGAGCCCAATTGCAAGTGTCGACAAGCAATTGGGGGCGTGCCGAGGTGGGTTGGTTTTTCTCTCCAAGTCTACGGACTTCCTTCTAATTCTATTGTGATAGGATTGCATGCTAGTTTAAGTGTTTTCTTGGAACTTAACTAGCACCCCCGTCATATGTGCATGTGTTTGACCAGACCGATAGAGAACCTTAATCTGGGCTAGGTTCTTTTATGCTTTAGACATCCCACACGTTGCATACTCTTCTGGACTTAGAGTTTCCTCGCCCGGGTAGTGGGCTGAGTGGTCAGAGTGTTGTGGGACGGGTGTTGCACTCGGGCCGGGGGGCCGAGTGGGGTCTGGTGGCTGGGTTAGGCCAGTGTTAGTGTGTGGGGAACCGTTTCAGGTAAACGGTGGTCCCGGGGTTTTTCCTTTCCGCTGTTCTTCTCGTCACCACCATGTTGTGATCGTGGTGCACGTGTGTTAGCAGGACCTTGAACCCAGAACCTTTTTTGGACGAATGCATGATTTTGGTCAAACAATGTTTCTTCCAAGCCTCGCAAGGTCGCCTGAGTCTGTTCTTGTTTGATAGGACGAGGGCATTAGCTCTTCGAGGTTTGGGCATAAAACTTGTTTTCAAGGGGTTTTTCTAAAAAGGACTAAAAATCATTAAAAGATGGATTTCTCTCAGATTGAATGGTTTTCTGAAATAAATGACATGGTTTCTTATAAACTTATCCACCCGAGCGGATTCGAGTGATCTGGGTTCTAAGGGCTGCTTTCTTTCTTGGGGACGTAGGTGTTAGTCTCCTGGGGTTTCGGACCCTTCGCAGATCTGGCTGTGGAGCATCTCCGGCCGTGAGTTGTGTGTTGAGTTCAGTAGGGTGTTGTTGTGGGAGCCGTCGGGAGAGACGGTGGTCCCAGCTGTGTAGTACTTTCGTGGAGCGGGTCAGTGTTGTGAGATTGAGTCGTGGAGGGTTCTCCGACTGAGTTGTGCTTTGAGCATCGAGATACCGATCTGTTTGATCGAGGACTATAGCCTGCAGGAGCCACTTGTGAGACAGTGTTACTGATGAGATACTTGAGTTCGGTGGGGTCGCACCCCTCGAGCTACGCCCCGGGTGCGTTGATGATTCCGAGCCTGATGAGGCTGCGATGATGATACCGAGCCTGACGAGGCTGCGATGATGCGCCTAGTTCATATACTAGTGGTCGCTTGATACCCCTGGCCGAGCTACCATGGGGTCACTGTGTGAGATATCGAGTTTGTCCGATTGGACACCCTGGTTGATACACCAGGGGGCGCAGGCTTGACTTGACTGCACCCTGTGGGGCAGTCGATGAGATTTGGGATACACTGAGAGAGTGTTGGCATAGCATGTGTCATAGTAGAGCGTCTTGGGCTTAGTACTTGTGACATATTGTCAGCAGTGAGTGGCTGCATACCATCATCCATAGTCTCTTCCTTTTGAGCATAGTAGATAGAGGCATGATAGCTGTAGATTCTTTTCCAGCTTATTTACATTATCACAGTCTTTTCTGTTATCTTATGCCTCTGGTAGACTTAGTGGGCAGACCGTGGTTCTTGGAGACGGTACCCACTGAGAACTACTGTAGGATGTAGTTCTCACACCCTCTGTCGGTGACAGGTTGCTGAGGCTTTCTTCCGTTCCTGCCGAGCTTGACTGGACGGACCGAGGACAGGGAGTCGCGTGATAGTTCCCTACCAGCATTGTTACTTTAGAGAGAGGTAGATGTACCATCCCGGATTGTGGGAGTTGGTTATATTTCCTGCTTAGCTATCTCCCATTTGGATTTGTAGATGTTGTATAGGTGGACTTCTATTTGTGTCATCTGTTCTTGGAAGATAGGCTATGTGTTGTTGCAACTTTGTAGTTGTGAAATTTTATAGTACAATTTTTTATCCGCTCTGATATCTGTGTAGCTGTAGTTTTGTCTTTTGCAGGCTAGACGCTTCGTCTGTACGGCAGTTTCCGTACAGATGGCGGATCTGTTAGCGAGCCCGGGTCGCAGTTTCGACCCCGGGGCGTGACACGCTGTCCCTCTGACTGAGCCAGTTTTGGCAGTTACGGACACAGTCCCTCTGGCTGAGCCAGTTTTGGCAGCTACGGACATACCTACGGTAGACCCGTCCTGTTGAGGATGTGCGGCAGTAGGTAGGCGCATGTTTGACTGGACCCGAGGAGGCAGTCAGTTCAGATTGGGCGACTATACTGATATGTTAGTAGATGCACCATGTTATCATCCGTTCCACTTTTTGAGCATCTAGATAGGGGCATAGTAGCTGTAGAGTTATTCATTTCCAACTCTTTCCTTCAGTATTTCATTTATTACCTTATGCCTCTAGTAGACTTAGTGGGCAGACCGTTGGGCTTGTTGACGGCACCCACTGAGGACTACTGTGGGATGTAGTTCTCACACCCGTCGTGGTGTCTTTTCCCCAGGGACTTCTACTCCTGTTCCTGCTGCTCCAGTTGTTGCTTCTTCAGACCGAGGTAAGGGAGTCGCGAGCTAGATCCCTACCAGTCGTCGTCCAGAGAGTAGATGTACCTTTTTTATATTATGAGAGTTACTTGTTGTTGAGAGACCTTGTAGTGAGGTATAGAGTTGTACTTTTCTTTCAGAGTTGAGTGACTTGTACTTTGGTGAGAACTTTGTAGAAACCATGATTTTTAAAATCCAAAGATTTAAGTTTAAATAATTTTCTTGATTATTTAAATGGCAAAAATGGGAAAATAGTAGAGCAATAGTGGCCCTAAAATACCGACTTTTGATCGGGGTCTGATCTCGAAAATCCGAGATCACCATTGCGATCGCCTCGTCGAAACATGAAAAGTTCATATTCACTTGTCGACGATCTGACGGTCGGATCTTTCGTAAAGCCGCGAAGAAGAAACGGGTCCCACAACTTAAGTTGTGAATAGTTACTCCTATTTCAAATCCCCTTTTGACCACTAACGGCCGTTTCGCCGTCTGGAACCCTGACATAGGCGTATGAGTAGTCAATCCTAGCTAAATTCGACGTTCTGAGCACAATGGCACTGACGGTTTTGGCGTTTGGCGACCCGGGTGCATCGGAGTGCGTGCAATGTACCGCATTTTACCGAACTTTCTGGCCCGAGATTTTACTCGAGCGCCAAACCCAGCAGACCAATACGCTACTTGCTAGGTCTCGACGAGCCGGACGTCGTGGCGAAGTCCATTTTTCGTTTCAACGACCCGTTTGTCTCGAAATACGTGAAAAGCATCGAAAAAGGGGGTAATTTCGCAAAAGTGCTTATATTTTATGTACCAAAAATTAAGAGGGAATTAGGGCAGGGGCCTGTCAGCCTAAGCTACCTACAAGAGGGACCTAAGGGCTTAGGGTTTGTTGTGTGGGGACCAAATAGCATTTGTAGCCAAAAGATTTTTTTTTTTTTTTTTTTTTTTTTTTTTTTTTTTAGTTGCAAAAACAGCGAGGGCAATGACAGACCGCCACATATATAGAAGAGTCCCAATCCCCTATGGAATTGAGCCTTTTCTATATATGCACGGCTAGCTTGGCAACAACATCAAAGTACTAACTACGTACTACAAACAACAGTAACAAGTAAACTTTACAACTATCTTTACAAATATACAACTGAAATACAATTTCCTTTCTCTCAACCATCTATTACATAACTTTTCGACTGTCCAGGGTCAACCTCTATATCGATACCTCGCCAATTCGTCCCGACATCCCAACACCCGCTCGACCTGAAAAACAGTCACCCGAGGGTGTGAGACACACCGGAGTGTATCCCAGTGGGCACGACGAGCCGAGAAATAGCAGATCGTACCTACTGGTATACAATACTAGAGGATAGTAATAATTACATGTTAGGACAAGCAAATATGTATTTGAAGCTGTAAATAAAGCAAATTTACAAAATCTTGGAGCAAGCATAGGTTGATAACTATAGCAGGAACCAGGTAATCATGAGATATGATAAAAGCAGGTTATGACAAAAACAGGCTAAACAGGCAACACATGCATCAATAACTGAAATAACAAGTTACCCAATCACAAGCCACCATATTGGTCTACAAGACCTCAGGCAAACTGCCCACCTGGCACCACCTGGTTGACATTCCCCCCTGGGGGTCACGGGTCGCCACTGCTGACCACTTTACCGGTAAAGAACAATCTCCACGGGGAGCGACCCCGGCCATGTTCGTGAAGTACAACGGTGCGGGCGATAAAATGCAAATGCTCAAACTCACGGTCCACTGACCGGGTAATTGGCAACAAGCCGGGAAATCCCCACTGGGATGCAATATTAGAATCAACTGAATCTCAACTCATATGCAGGAATAATCATCAACTAATCCAATCGAGGATGCAATATCTGAATCAACTGAATCTCAACTCATATGCAGGAATATAATCGACAACAACTAGAACATGGATCAGGATATGTATACATGATAATCAAGAATCAATGTGCAATCTAGCTAATGACCAATCAGGCATGGCAAATGTCCAGGAATAATGATATAAATACTGGAAGTAACTGAGATCAATCATGTAAGGCAACAGATAACTGATAAAGGTCATAATTCGGGCATAAAGTAGCATAAACTGAATCAAAAGGAAGGCAGGCTCAAAGTAATAGTTAAGCTACCAAAAACAGGGGTCCAACCAATACCGTACACAGAGGGCCGAAATGATAAAGCCCGGACCGAAGATAAACCCACCTGACGATTTGCAGGCGACTTTCGACTCCAACAGAAAGCTCGAAAACTGTGCCAACCTGAATCAAGAATTCTGATCAGGGAAACTCAAACACACTAACCCCAACTTAAACCCAGATCAAACTCGAACCCTCAAACTACTTAAACATCAGTGTTTGACAACAACACTTAGACCAACACACTGTTCTAAACAGTACTCATTGCCATTTTGCATTTAGACCCCCAGAGTTTCCGAAAATCGCGCTTTAATGCTTTTTGAGCACTGCTTTCGCTCGTTCTCTTAAATAGAAAATCATTTTTACGAGCCGTCACCTCCAGCAGGTGACATTTAACTTGCTGAACACCGTGCTCACCAATTTGCGACAGCACGAAACTCGAGGAAAACTTCGGGCCATAAAATACTTTTCTAACCTAGCCTTATTGCATTTTTGTTTCTCCGGTTTATCAAAATCAATTTTTAACGCGAGTGTAACGACCCGGCCCACTAGCAATAATAACTTGTTGGGCCCACACTACAACCCAAAATGCTTAAGCCCAGTTATTATTGCTAGTGTCCATGTCTCATATAAACCCAATCACAATTCCATCCACATCCGATGTGGGACTATTGGGGGCATCACAGACTCCCCCCGTTTAGGCCTGACGTCCTCGTCAGCCCAAACACACACACAGCAGCCCAAGATCACCAGGCGATGTGAGACTCGTCTCGCTAGCCCTGTCATCTAGACCCAGGCTCAGCCGAGACTCGCCGCACACTTCCGGCTGGTTATTGGCTCCGATACCAAATGTAACGACCCGGCCCACTAGCAATAATAACTC
Source organism: Tillandsia leiboldiana (assembly GCA_029204045.2). Lineage (NCBI taxonomy): Eukaryota > Viridiplantae > Streptophyta > Magnoliopsida > Poales > Bromeliaceae > Tillandsia > Tillandsia leiboldiana. The sequence continues at coordinate 7,446,886 of CM055066.1, forward strand.
GTTCGGCCCAAACCACAGCCCAAAATGCTTAAGCCCAGTTATTATTACTAGTGTCCAAGTCTTATATAAACCCAATCACAAATCCATCCACATCCGATGTGGGACTATTGGGGGCGTCACAGCGAGCATCGCGTCTAGTGACCCCAAATTAGCAAGGAGCTCACTGTCGCGGCTTCGCAAACAGCCCGGAACAGTGTTTGGGCTAAACTATTCTTTTAAGGGTTGGTTAACCTATAACTTAACTTTTAATAATCCAATTCAAATTCTGCTTTAGAGTTAAGTTCACAGCAACCTAACAACCCTGGGGCTTGCTTCATTTGCAGCCCAGCAGTTGCTGGATCAACCAGATCCACACCTAGTCCACTAACAATGCATACAATGCTCCAAACCTCAGTCCACACAGATCCTGTTTGATCTGAAGTGAGCATCAAGCTCAGGGGGTTATTTGGAGCATCTTTTATATTCAAATCGAAAGCTAATTACATCTTTTTCTTCACTGTGGCATTTCCACAAACACCTGGCATGCATCTTTCACAAACAACTACACAACACTAAATTAAGATTGGTTCTCAGCAATTACTAAACCAAACTCTACAAAACTTGGAGGGAAATGATCCTTCAGGTTGCAGGAGTTTTTCCAGCAACTTGGAGCAACCTTGCTGCATAGGTTAGCCGAAAATTCCAAGGTTGAAGATGATGCTATTGCATTGAAAATTGTGACCATCCAACCATGGCTTCTGGGACTCAACCAAAGACACCAACAGATGCTAAAACCCTCAGTGAACCTTCCTGTGCCTGTGGCCGGCAACAGAACACGGCGGCAGCGCGGCGGTGGCAAGCTCGGTTTTGGAGCTTTTACAAACAATGGCAACTTTGCAACTATTGGTTTTAAGGTGCAAGGGGCAGCACCTAAAGCTTCCTAGCAAGCTTTTAGGAAGGTCTAGCCTTGTCCCCCCCGTCGGAGGTCGCCGGATGGCCGGCCGCCATTAATGACCTCAAGCTCGGGCCCCTCCATGGCACCTTGGATTTCAAGTTGCATGGGTACCATGCAACAGCATGGCCGTGATCCCCTCACTCCCAGGAACACTTCTGGGCACATGGCCGGCGTCGGAGAAGCTCGCCGGCGCCGGAGCAGAAAGCTCGGCCAAAGGTGCAAGATACCCAAAATTAAGGTTTCATTCTGCGACGCGGTTTCTTGATCAAACTCCACCAATTTGGTGGAGAGGATCAACAGATCCAACAGTATTTTTTTCATCATTTTATTTTCTTATTTGATCAAGTGGTTGCGTTCCTAAGCCGAGGCGGAGCAAATTAGGGTTCCGGCGAGAACCTTTCTCCCGCCGGCAACCAGGACCATCCCAAGAACCGGGGCTCGACAGGGAGCTTCTACAGACTCCTTAGAGTCGACTTCCATTAACCTTAAACATTAAAAACTAAAGGATGAGGAGCCTTACCTTCGCCGGAATCGGAGAAGATAAGATGAAGCCGGTTCTCCTCCTCTCCACTTCGCGCGGCCACAGCAAGCTCCAGAAAGATCCTCAGGTGCAGGGAAACACCGCAGGAACTCCAGATCCCGCTTTGGAAAGGTTTGGTTCCAACTTCTCCTTTCTCTCTCTCTCTCGGATTTTGGGAAATGGGGAAGGACCCTTTGGACAGCTCTCCTATTTTCATTACCCCCAGGAGCTTAATTAGCCTCCATAAAAGCCTTGTAACCGCCCCCCCCTTCCCCCCACTACGGGCAGTTCAAAGGTCCCAAGCCAAAATTCAAAAAAAACAAAATATCTTTTGGCTACAAATGCTATTTGGTCCCCACACAACAAACCCTAAGCCCTTAGGTCCCTCCTGTAGGTAGCTTAGGCTGACAGGCCCCTGCCCTAATTCCCTCTTAATTTTTGGTACATAAAATATAAGCACTTTTGCGAAATTACCCCCTTTTTTGATGCTTTTCACGCATTTCGAGACAAACGGGTCGTCGAAACGAAAAATGGACTTCGCCACGACATCCGGCTCGTCGAGACCTGTCAAGTAGCGTATTGGTCTGCTGGGTTTGGCGCTCGAGTAAAATCTCAGGCCAGAAAGTTCGGTAAAGTGCGGTACATTGCACGCACTCTGATGCACCCGGGTCGCCAAACGCCAAAACCGTCAGTGCCATTGTGCTCAGAACGTCAAAATTAGCTAGGATTGACTACTCATACGCCTATGTCAGGGTTCCAGACGGCGAAATGGCCGTTAGTGGTCAAAAGGGGATTTGAAATAGGAGTAACTATTCACAACTTAAGTTGTGGGACCCGTTTCTTCTTCGAGGCTTTACGAAAGATCCGACCGTCAGATCGTCGACAAGTGAATATGAACTTTTCATGTTTCGACGAGGCGATCGCAATGGTGATCTCGGATTTTCGAGATCAGGCCCCGATCAAAAGTCGGTATTTTAGGGCCACTATTGCTCTACTATTTTCCTATTTTTGCCATTTAAATAATCAAGAAAATTATTTAAACTTAAATCTTTGGATTTTAAAAATCATGGTTTCTACATCACCTACCACTTATAAGAAGTTTCGTCCCCGAAACTTAAACTTAACTAAACCACTGGTAAGTCTCTATTAGGTTTACAATAGTGACATTCAGTCACAAGGTATCAATAACTCCAAGGCTACTAACTTATACCCAATCTGATACTTTCCCTTTACAGGGTAGAGTATTTCCTCAGTTCTTTCGACAGTACGTTGTCGGCCGCCAACGTGCTTACCAAAAGAAAAGCGAAATACCATAGATCTGTCGCCAACAACTAGTTGGGGACACAACTCACATCTGAAGGTACATCACATACCTTCCTTCACAGTCTCTAAGCCGATGATATACCCTCTACCAAAGGTCACTACCATCACGTGGTCAGGAATGCCACTTTGTCTATTCACAAGAAACTGGAATCATATTTCAACGTTTTCCAACTCCTTATTAAATCCGACGCATAGGCAAAAATATGAATTCAACCCAAATCAGGATTACCATCGGGCAGCCCCCTCGACTAAAGCCAGTTCCACGCCTGCCACCAACACCACGCCTAGTGCGAGCCATAACAGCAATACCATGGATGGATTTCAGTTTAACCGACCCACAACTTCTGTTTTTAACTTCAAGATTTAGAACACTACCCATCGCTCTCTCGTAGACACAAGTCATCCTAGGGTTCGTTCCTAACCCAACCTAGGCATCGTATTCCTATGCTCTGATACCATCTAATCCACAGATAAGACTGAATAGGCAGACAATCAAGAATTCTACAGATAAAATTGAATAAATAGCAGAACATGCTAGAATATCAAACTATCAGCTATGCATCAACAGAGGAACAACAAGTACTAACCGATGCCACTATTGGTCACGGGGACCTCAGGCGAAGATATCTATGCCAAGCCAACCACAATCATACTGGATTTCACCTAGCAGAACTGAACAGCAAACCCCGTACCATTGATATAGCCGAGAGGATCCTCGTACCCAAAGGTACAGCCGAGAGTTTCCTCATATCGGTACAGCCGAGGGGCTCCCCGTACCCAGTGATACAGCAAGAGGGGCGAGCTCACGGGTCAATCAGAGACCCGTGACCCTGCAATTCGTCAGGTGGGTTTATCTTCGGTCCGGGCTTTATCATTTCGGCCCTCTGTGTACGGTATTGGTTGGACCCCTGTTTTTGGTAGCTTAACTATTACTTTGAGCCTGCCTTCCTTTTGATTCAGTTTATGCTGCTTTATGCCCGAATTATGACCTTTATCAGTTATCTGTTGCCTTACATGATTGATCTCAGTTGCTTCCAGTATTTATATCATTATTCCTGGACATTTGCCATGCCTGATTGGTCATTAGCTAGATTGCACATTGATTCTTGATTATCAGTATATACATATCCTGATCCATGTTCTAGTTGTTGTCGATTATATTCCTGCATATGAGTTGAGATTCAGTTGATTCAGATATTGCATCCTCGATTGGATTAGTTGATGATTATTCCTGCATATGAGTTGAGATTCAGTTGATTCTGATATTGCATCCCAGTGGGGATTTCCCGGCTTGTTGCCGATTACCCGGTCAGTGGACCGTGAGTTTGAGCATTTGCATTTTATCGCCCGCACCGTTGTACTTCACGAACATGGCCGGGGTCGCTCCCCGTGGAGATTGTTCTTTACCGGTAAAGTGGTCAGCAGTGGCGACCCGTGACCCCCAGGGGGGAATGTCAACCAGGTGGTGCCAGGTGGGCAGTTTGCCTGAGGTCTTGTAGACTAATATGGTGGCTTGTGATTGGGTAACTTGTTATTTCAGTTATTGATGCATGTGTTGCCTGTTTAGCCTGTTTTTGTCATAACCTGCTTTTATCATATCTCATGATTACCTGGTTCCTGCTATAGTTATCAACCTATGCTTGCTCCAAGATTTTGTAAATTTGCTTTATTTACAGCTTCAAATACATATCTGCTTGTCCTAACATGTGATTATTACTATCCTCTAGTATTGTATACCAGTAGGTACGATCTGCTATTTCTCGGCTCGTCGTGCCCACTGGGATACACTCCGGTGTGTCTCACACCCTCGGGTGACTGTTTTTCAGGTCGAGCGGGTGTTGGGATGTCGGGATGAATTGGCGAGGTATCGATATAGAGGTTGACCCTGGACAACCGAAAAGTTATGTAATAGATGGTTGAGAGAAAGGAAATTGTATTTTAGTTGTATATTTGTAAAGATAGTTGTAAAGTTTACTTGTTACTGTTGTTTGTAGTACGTAGTTAGTACTTTGATGTTGTTGCCAAGCTAGCCGTGCATATATAGAAAAGGCTCAATTCCATAGGGGATTGAGACTCTTCTATATATGTGGCGGTCTGTCATTGCCCTGGCTGTTTTTCCAACTAAAAAAAAAAAAAAAAAAAATTTATACACTAGTTTTTGAACTCGGGGCGTGACAAACTTTGTATTATTTTATTTTATTTCTAGCAGTTTATTTTCAGCTCTGATATATGGATAGTATAGTATCTATCTTTTGCAGGTTAGACGCTTCGTCTATACGGGGTTCACCGTATGGGCGGCGGATCTGTTGGCGAGCTCGGGTCGCAGTTTCGACGCCGGAGCGTGACAATATATATATATATATATATATATATATATATATATATATATATATATATATATATATATATATATATATATATATATATATATATATATAGTTTTCGGCTACTATACTATCGATAGTACCAAGCATTTGGTACTATCAAGTTTTCTACCATTAGATAAACTTTTTTAATTATTTTCACCCGTTAGATTTTACTATTTCACTACTAGAAATTTGGCATACAGCGACACTATTCGTTGCAATATTTAAGTAATTGTTGCTAAATACAAAATATACTGGCATTTATTAAAAATTGTTGCTAAATATATCATTTATCGATATTTACAAATTATTGTTGGTGAATAAGAATATTTAGCAATATTTATTTTTAAATGCCGGTAAAAGATAGTTTAAATACCGGCAGTTACTTTTAATGCCACTAAGAAACTTTAATTACTAGCATTTAAAAGTAAATGTTGGTAAAAGATCTTAAATCCTTATTTAAAATATAAATAATTAATATTAGATTTATTCCTGCCCCATACACCCGCAGATTCTCTCCACTCATTTAAATCTTAAATTCTCATTTATATGTGCAGTTATTTTCTTACAATTTTATTAATTAAAATTTATATAATATTTATAATTTGATATAATTTTGATTTTATATGGTTGTTTATAAATGCAATTTTATTTAAATTTTTTACTTGTAGATTATAAATTTTATGTAAATTACTTATTTAGTTTAATTTTAAATTTTGATAAGCTTAATGATTTTATTTTCTATTTATTTTTCAGTGGTTTAATTTTATTCAATAAAATATAAAAATATTAAAGATGGTTCAATCATTAATTAATAATTTTTAATAAATTTTTAGACTAAAATAATAAATTACATGTTAAAATAAAAAAGGTAGCAACAAAAAATAAAGAAAAGAACTATTTTAAAGTATATTATAAGTTGAGGGGCTTAACTGAGATCAACCATCAATTTCCCATATCCCGCCTACTTCTTCCTTCCTCTTGTGCCGTACGACTCCTAGTTTTCCTCTCCTCATATGCAAAGCTTCTTTCTAGGATTTTTTTTTTCTCTCTTTTTTATTTTTTTATTATCTTCTCTCCAAGTAAAAAAAAAAAAAAAAAAAAAAAAAAAAAAAAAAAAAAAAAAAAAAAAAAAAAACTCTTTCTACCTTCCAATCGCAGGGTGTAAGAAAAGGATTTTCTTCATTGTCTTCTACCAAGAAGGAGCCCCACAAGTAGGACCCTACCAAGAAAAAGGTAAGTTAATTTAGATTTTTTTTTGTAAAATTATTTACTTTCTTTTATTACCTTGGAATAGATGGGTTGATTTAATTTTTTTTAAAAAAATTATAGCTTTTATTTTAAAATTATTATTTGATAATAGATTTAATTATTTTTGGGTTGTATGATTATGCAACAAAGTAAATAATATATAATAGAAGACTAAATAAAAAATATAGTTGAAACTTTTTTGATTTTATGCGATATCTTATTTGATTAACAGTTTACTATTTTATATGATATCTTGTGAGTTCATCCACGTAGTTATGATATTTACATTATTATATGATTTTTTGTTCATATGAACTTGACTAGCAAATACTTTAAATATCTTGATTTTTTTAATACAGGAATCACAATGAAGAAAAAGAAGGGTAAAGATAAAGTTTCAATAGGACCACATTTTGATCAAAGAGAGTATGACGAAATGCTCATAAACCAAGATCAGTTTTCACCAAATCCACATCAAAACCTTGAGCAACAACTTCATATGTATTTTTCTGTTGTTTTGTTATACAATTTTAAGCTGTTTTGTTATATTCGCAAACAACTTTATATCGTGTGACCTATTTGAATGCGTTATTTATGTACGTATTAGTACTTTTGTGTTTAGAAAATTTTGTGGTCGTTTGTTATTTTTTTGGATGTTGAATGGACTAAAGATTTTAACTTATTTTTTGTTTAATTGAAAATGAGCTTAGTAAATTATTTCTGTTATTTTGTTATGTACGATTTATGTCACTTGTCATATGAAAATATTGAAATCTCATATTATCCATTGAAATTGTATTTTTTGAAATTGATAAGATTTAATTATTTTATGATAGTGCAAATTATAATTTATATTATTTTTATTTATTTAAAAATATAATTTAAAAATATTTAGAATTAGCAGCATTTATTAATACCGGAATTAACAATAGATTACCAACATTTGTATAATATTGCAAATAAACTAATAATTACCGGCATTTATTAGTGTTGTAGATAATTAAAAAATACTGGCATTTAATAATATCGCTAATAACCACATCTATAACGGCATTTATTTAATGTTACTAATTACTTAATTTTAACGGCAATTTAATTAAATGCCGGTAGAAGATTCACCAACACGAGTATAAGCGGCACTAATTGCTAAATGCCACTAATAGTTTTTACGGCACTTTTTGAACTTTAGGCGGCAATTACAGGATGCCGCTAAATTATAATTTTTTTGTAGTGAAATTCCCCAACCACCCATTAAACCCAAGGGGCCCACTATCATCTCAACCACACATCTTTTAATTTAACGGTTAAAAACTTAATAGTTCCAATGACTTAATACTATTAATAGTATTCTAGCCTCTCTCTCTCTCTCTCTCTCTCTCTCTCTCTCTCTCTCTCTCTCTCTCTCTCTCTCTCTCTCTCTCTATATGTATATATATATATATATATATATATATATATATATATATATATATATATATATATATATATATATATATATATATATATATATATATACATATATATATGTATATATATATATATATGTACATATATATATATATATATGTATATATATGTATATATATATATATATATATATATATATATATATATATATATATATATATATATACATATATATACATATATATATATATATATGTACATATATATATATATACATATATATATATATATACATATATATATATATATACATATATATATGTATATATATATATATATATATATATATATACATATATATATACATATATATATATATATATATATATATATATATATACATATATATATATATATATATATATATATATATATATATATATATATATATATATATATATATATATATATATATATACATATATATATATATATATATATATATATATATATATATATATATTGAACTAGGTTACTATCCTATCGATAGCACCAAGTCACCAAGTAATTGGCGTTATCAAGTTTTTAGTTATTGGATTAAGAAATATATGGTTAGAGTGATAGTGATCCCCTAAGGTTTAGTGGGTGGTTGGTTGAATAGTATAATTCTAGTAGTAGAAATAATTAAAGAGCCTAGATCTAACAGTTAAAAAATTGGTAGCACCAATTACTTAGTATTATTGATAGCAATCTAGCCGGACTATATATATATATATATATATATATATATATATATATATATATATATATATATATATATATATATATATATATATATATATATATATATATATATATATATATATATATATATATATATATATATATATATATATATATATATATATATAACTAGGTATAATTATCTATATATGTCACGCCCCGCTTTTGAAAACTTGTCTTTTTTTTTTTTAATTTTTTTTTTTATAAATGAGAGTTTGAATCAGAGTTTGAACTCGAAAACCAAGGCATAAACTGATTGCCGCATGCATAGAAAATTCTCGGTCTATTCGGACAGAGTCTCCCCTATACATGCGCGGCTAGGTAAGTATATCATATACAATCAGAATACTAAACAACACATACTGAAATATAACTAAATTATAATCATAATCATAATCATAATCCATGAACACCTGAATCACAACTACCATACTATCATAAATCCAACATCAATAGATCATATCCATAATGGTCTAACTGTAAAGTCAAAGCTCGGCCAGTCGAAGCTAGTAACAGGGGACGGTTCTATCGGATATGCTCTCAACAACGTCCTGACATCCCACCACCCGATCGACCTGAAATGGTGGTCACCCAAAGGGTGTGAGATACAACATAAATGCATCCCAGTGGGCACGACGAGCTAAGAAATAGCAAATCGTACCTACTGGCATACTATAATTAGTGGATAGTAAGAGATCAGTAGGTAAAGGTTGATATATGAAGCAAATACTGGCAGGAAGCATAATCATGATACTAAGCATAAATGGGTACTGAAATACAAGAACAGAGTATGCTGAAATACGATAGAATGAACTATGTCTCGATAAACGAAACCAAATACTCAATCAGTAAAATAAAGCAATGGTACTGATAGCTAATGCTGATCAAGGCGTAACTGGCTAGTCTGATAATCATGTAAATCTCAATCCACAAGAGATACTGATAAGGGCAAATATGATAATCCACAAGTATCGGTGCTGTAAAGGAAGAGTACTACTAATCCGTGCTAGTCATACTAAATGAATGTATCATAATCATAACGCTATGCATATATGGGTACATAAATATAAGAGCTAATCATGCTGATAAAAGATAGTATAATCATGCATCAAAAGTAGAAACCAAGTACCCAATCGATGCCACTGTTGGTCATGAGGACCTCAGGCTAAAGCCACTGACGGGCACCTATCGGGCTGACATAACCCCGCACCAACAAGTGCTATCGGGGGGCTCACGGGTCTTTCTCTAGACCACTTTACCGGTAAAGAACGCCGGGTGGGGGATCAATCCCACGGCGTACGTGAAGTACAGCGGTGCCTGGCGATCATAATGCTGATGCTCAAGCTCACGGTCTAAGGACCGGGTAATCGGCAACAAGCCGGAATCCCAACAGGGATGATGATGTCTGTATATCAATCATAGGTCATCTCATGCAATATGGAATACATGGAACATGTATACCCGAGTAAAAGCAAATCTACGTAATGACCAAGCAGGCATGATATATGTCCAAGTATAAGTTACTGTACTGACATCTAGCTAATGACCAATCAGGCATGATATATGTCCAAGTATAAGCGAGCAATAAGCAATCAATGGAAGTAAAGCTCAAAGACAAGATCAGAGCTAGCATGAAAAACAGGGGTCCGACCAAATATGGTACCCCAGAGGGCCGAGATGATAAAGCCCGGACCGAAGATAAACCCACCTCAATGAAGGCAGTCCCGAAGCCCGCCGAACTACTGGGGTGCTGGCGCCGAACTGCTGGGCCCTGAACATCAAACTCCAATTAGTAGCAGACTTACTCATACCCATCCCATCAACACTACATAACCATAACAACTATACTGTGAACTTTCCTCAAGTCCCGGGATTTACTGGAATTTTTGAAAACCCGCCGAACGACCGACTACGGCCCGAAAAGCATCTACGAGATCCAAAATATGACAAAACTTCACACGCTGCCTCGGAATGATCCATTTAACACGTCCGAGCAGCCAAGGACCATTTTGTAAACCTCTATGCTAAGTCTGGGCCATAATCACCCACGTAGCTCCCGAAAAGCCCATTTTTTTGGCTCCAGAAGTTCCTAACGCGAAACGAAGGTCACTAGACCAGCCAGGATAGTGCCGGGAACAACCAGGGACACTTGACAGTGACATCTCATCATCTGATATCCTCAAAATGAACGACTTGCGCGAAAACGCCGATAAACCAACAGTTTAGCCAATTTACGGTTCATTGGCAAAACTCGCTCAACAAAAACTCTCGGAACCCAAACGAAGGGTCCATAAATCATGTTATTACTGTTTACAACAATCCCTCATGTAACATTTACATTTAGACCCCTAGACTATTCAAATTTGCATATTACACATAAAAACTCACTAATTAAGCTATAACTTTTAATCCAGAAATTTTTAAGCCAAAATAATTTACCAGCAACTAGATTTTGATGTGCTGGACCTCGTGCTCATAGTTTTGAATCAAGTTGGGTAATAAAAACACAAGTTGGCCCATGATCATTGTGCATTGAGGGCTCAAGATAGCTACACTTGTGTTAACGATGGGTCTTTTCCAATTTTAATGTGAGCATCGAGCTCAAGGACCTCCAAATACACAGAGGCTCACTTCTGGGCTTCCGCAGAACCATCCTTTAGGTGGGAAAGACACATGACCACCAAACAACATGTATAGAGCTTAACTTGGACCCTCACCAATTCACAGGTTCCAGACCCCAACCAACATGAACACAAGCTAGAGGACATTAAGAAGAAGGGGAGGCTCACCTGTGGGAGGTCGCAGCACAGCTGGTGAGGTTGCTGGAGCAAGAAGATCTCTCACCTTGCTTAATGGAGCACAAGATGGCTGAGCCCTCACTCCTGTCGGTCAAGCTCCAAACTTAGGCGAGCACAACCCTCCTTGGACCTCCAAAGGTGGAATGCACCTCAGCCGCGCAAGCTTGGAGCTTCCCTGTGCTACCCCGACCGAGAAAAAAGAAGAAGCTTTTAAGGTCCATTAATGACAAGTTGGGATCTAAGCCGCATGGGTCGCATGCCAATGGATTAGTGGAATGCCCAAGGTGTAAGAAGACTTACCAGAGGTTGGCCAGCGCCGGAGGAGCGACGAGCTGCGACGTGCGGCATTGCTCGACCAACACCAAGAACCCGAAAGCTAGGGTTTGCTCCCCCGCACTACATACCTCACCAAAAGGCTTCAAACTTTTTAGAGGTCCCCTTAGGGTCATGCAGAAGAAATTGATCAACTTTGTTTCCTTGCAGAAGCCTCGGAGACGTCGCGCGAAAATCGCAGCAAAAAACTAGGGTTTCGGCGGCCCTTATTCAACCCGCCGGCAACCGGAGGTCCACAGACCTCGGGTCTTGGCTAGGAGCATCCTAGCGATGTCAGAACATGAATGAAGGCGGCTCGGTTGCAAGCAAAACCAAGGAAAGAGAGGGCTTACCTAGCCGAATCCGAGGAAGAAAAGATGGTGGCTTCGGCGGCGCGCGACGGATCTGGGTGACGGTGCTTCTCAGGCCACGTCCACAGAGACCCAGAATGGCCCCAGATGTGGTTTGGAAAGATTCTAGGCCTTCTTGTTGCTTTCTTCTCAACAACCCGGGAGCAAGAATGGATTTCTTGAAATCCTTTGCTTTTCCGGCGAGGGGAGGCGGCGGCCGCGAGTGAAACCGTCGGAGAAGAAGCAGAAGGAGGTGAGGGGTTTCTCTGTGGCGGCTCGGTGGAGAGAAAATCGAGCTAGGGCATCCATCTAACTTAGGTTTTATTTTTGTATACAAATTGCACAAAATGCCACTTAATCCCTCAACTTGCATCATTTAGAGCTAGGTCCTTCCCAGGAACTTTGTTTCTCATCTAAGTCCCTCTCTAGAAATTTTGATTGAATTACGTACATAAAATATGAGGACTTTTATGCATTTACACCGTTTTTCGTCATTTTTCACGCTTTTTGAGACAATTGGGCCGTCAAACGAAAAAACGGATACCACCACGACGTCAGGCTCGACGAAACCTGTTGACTAGTGATTTTGGTTCGTTGAAATTGAGCTTCGATAAATCTAAAATCCATCTTATACAGTAATTCATATTGCCCGGCACCCTTTACGATGCTTTAGGCTTGTCAAACACAAATTTTGTCAGCACCACTGTGCTCTGAACATCGAAGCCATTCAAATCGACTATATCGATCATCAGTTTCGAACTCCAGACAGTCGATTGGCCGATATTGACTGGCGAGGGAATTAAATGAGGGGTTACTATTCACTACTTAAGTCATGGGCCCCGTATCATTTTTTGCTGATTTCGAGACGATCTGACCGTCAAATCTAAAATCAGATTACACTATTTTTAATCAATTTGACGAGATGGTTCTACTGACAATTTTAGTTTTTCGAGATAAGACCCAGATCTGTAAGTTGGGAGACAGTTTTTCCTGAAAACTGTGCAATTTGCACCTTGACTTACAACATTCCCATGTATACATCCATATATGCAAATTTTGACTTTCAAATTTATTTTTCATTACTTTATTAACTTTTACAAACTTGAATTTCTCGAGTATTACAATATACCTTTGGAATATTTCTCCGTTATTCAAAAATAATTTCGCTGTTAATACCCAGTTAAATTTCCATTAGAGTTAAAAAGAAGTAAAAATATCTTCTTTGCCATTAGTTTAAAACAAATAAGTAAAATTGGTGACAGTAGAATGTATGTTTAAAAGGGAAAAAAGTCAAAATACCTTTTTTCTTCCTAACTCAAGGACAAAAAAAAAAAAAAAAAAAAGTGACAGTAGAAGAATTTATTTGAAAGAGTAAAATAATAATTTTATAAAGATAATGAATATTACTACTAGTTTGCTAAGGGAACTTAATTTTAATTGTATATTTGAAAGAACTTAAATGTTAAAATAATATTTTCTATATTAGTCTTCTGAGTTGGATAAATAAGAAAGTCTAAAACTTTATATAGAAGTATATAAGAAATTGTCCCTACAAAGTAAAGATCTACACCGTTCCTTACAACTGAAAGAATTTAATCTACCCATGAACAAGAAGCCTTTTGAAATTATGGGTTAGGACTGCTTTAATAAGGGTTTATGCCAGTATGCAAACCCTTTTTTGAGTGGGGTTTCTTTTCCCACGAACAGCTACACTTTAGTGTAAGCAAACTGCTATCATTTTTTTACACTTAAAAGAGTCCAGCAAAATTTTCGTTTCTTCATTCTTTTGGCGCGTACAGTGTCGCTATTTACAAATACATCCGTGTGAATTTTCCGAACACATTACCAAAGCCCCCAAAATGCTCATTTTTCACATTCAATCTACTTTTTAGATAACTAGATTAAAAGAGACAAAGAAGACAATTTCAATATCAGCGGTTATAAGAAGGGAAAAATGTATGTAGATACCCCAAACTTTATTTTTTTACAAATAGGCATCTGAACTTTCAATTTTAGCAAAGAGTCCTCTTCAACCCTTAAACTTTGTAAAAACTTGGGGTTTTGATAGTATGACAAAAATGTGTTTTTCTATATCTAATCTTTTTAATCTATTTTCTGAGTTGCGAATTGGATGATATTAAGATATGGAATAATATAATATACTAACTTGTTTTTGGTAAAGTTGTACAATCTAATTCATCAGTAATCTTAAATTTTTTAGACTTATTTGAAACCATGGCAAAGTACAGAAAAGTGATTAACACATTTTTTTATATCAAAATATAATTAAGAAGTGACCTAAAATGAAAGAAAGCTTTTCATAATTTAGCCCAAAGTTATTTGCAAAAATAATTCTCTTCTTTAAAACTCAGGTAGGGATGTACACCTCCTCAGCCAAACACAATCTTACACCTTCTAAGCCCATCCGTTGTCTCGAAATATACCAATTTAAATGTTAGGATAGCTGGACACTAAGTGTAAATTGAAAGGGGCTTTGGTAAAATATGCTGTTTCAAAAAATTTTTCTTTTTCACATATAAAATGATATCTTCTTCGTAGATGCTCCATTTTTTAATTTTATAAAAAATTATATTTTAACCTTTTTGGTTCATAGTTTTTTATTCAGAACACACCCACATGTGTGTTTTGCACATGAGTCTCTCTCACTGTGAAATCTCACGATTTGACATAAAATATCTTTCTTTTTGAATAAAAATTTTATTTTATTGGTTTCTCTTTTAGCCATTTTTATTTTCAAAATATCATTTTACCGCACGAAATTGCATGAAAATCTCTCTCATGACTGACAACATTGTAAACTGAGGAGGCAATTTGTTTCATTAAAATCTGTCCATTAACACAAAATGTCTTCCTTCTTTACAAAAATTTCTATAGAAACTTCGAGTTCTACACTTTGCAATTTTTGTAAATAGACATATACATACATCTCAAAGTCAAATATTTTTCTACTACTTTGTCTTTTCTTTTTCCTACGAGTTCGATGTTCTTCAGCCGACCATCCTTGTGGCCTTTTTTTGCCTATTTCTATCCTTGCAATTCCCTTACCTCGGGTAAGACTTTTGATCTTTTTCCGATGCAATCAGTCATATTTAGCCAAAGGCTCTTTCTTATCAGCTTCACAAGACGAGAATTTGCTTTAAAGGCGCTAGAAAATCTCATCTTCGGTGGAATGTCTTGTTGGACTACTGTATGTGGAAAAGCCTCGGCCTCTTTGGTCGGCTCATTTTCACGGACAATGCAAAGACCCTGCCTAGTCATCTCAATCATGCATCAGAGGCACAACCGAGGAAAACTTCGCTCATCGCCCGTTATGTTCTTCTACTGAGGGTTTGGAGGCTAGTCCTCTTCCTATCGTTTCTTTCCTCTTGCGTCCACTAATGGACCTACGTCGGAAAAGGATTAGTATTGATGAGCATTTTTTGCCCTTACCTTTCTCCCCGTCGGCAAATGTTAGCAAATTGTCTTTGATTGCTTTCTAGATTTTTTTTTTCGAAAAGTGACACAACTGTTGATCCAATTAATGGCTCTAAGAGTAACGACAGTAGCAATATTTTTTCTTTTTATAGCTCTTTCGTCGGAGGGAGGGCATATCCCTCCAGTAGCTTAATCTGACCGTCCTTCACTAAACATTTAAATATTTTATCAGCTTTCAATATATCGAAGGAGTGCATCTATTTTGTGATCTTTAACTCTTATGCTCTCAAAGACTTCAGGGCCAAGCACTAAAAGGCTATCCTTTCAACAATTCAACTATGCGGCCTCGTTCGAGCCATCCTCGTGCTCTTCCTTTCTCTCGACCTCTTCGCACTTTTCGTATGAAACATTATTCCTTTCAACCATTTGAGATTTGGCATATCATGGCATTTCTTCTTTATCGTTGCGGAATTGCTCATACTGAGCATCCTGCAAGCCGATTTGGAAAAGATTAAGTGTCACGCCCCGGGGGTTTAAACACGCGGAAGAATAGCCACCGTTGGCTCTCAAATTTGCCTATATATATATTTTTTTGAAACTGCTCTCCCCCGGTGCGTGCCCAGACCCGCCGTATATACAAATTCACTCTGCAAACGGGCAGAGTCTCCTTTGTATATGCACGGCGTCCTGACTACAATATCCATACAACCATTTCTTTAACCACACTAGTTCAACAGTCGATTACAAACAATTACTTTTCCATAAATAATAAAGAGGCCGACTAACTTTGAAAGGATAAATCCACAAGTTTTAAAACGGTGCCCACACGACACCCATATTTTTAAAATCGTTTTCGCAATGTTTTCTGTTTCTTTTTCTTTATAGTTTGAAAGCGGCCAACCAAGAGGAGTAAAACGACTATCCATCCACAAGGTATGAAAAACATTCCAACATCCACGTTGACCCCACAGGGGTATCGAAATCCACATAACAAGCTACTAACAGGTAATAAAATGAACAAGGAAAGAAGTAGTCAATGTCTGCAGCCTCGAAGGGCCGCAAGATCGCTCGTGCGGCCTCACCGTCGCCCTAGCACTCACCCCTGGACGAACCTGTCACAGAGTGGGAAGTCAGTGACCAGGAAAATAAAGTACGAAAGCAATAAGGGCTATAAATAAGGCAAACCGCAGTAAAGCCAGAGCAACCGCCCTCCCCATCGTGCAATCGACAGTAAAAACCTTTCCCCTGTACAATCCAAACCCGGGCACCTGCCACGGCAACCACACCGAGCACCTACCTCGGCAAATCGCACCGAGCACCTGCCCCGGTACCACACCGAGCACCTGCCTCGGCATCACACCGAGCACCTGCCTCGGCACCATCGCTCACACCCCCCACCCATGAGGGCCCCCATTACGTCACCCACACGTGGGGTACACGGATCAACATACCACTTTTCCAGAAAAGCACACCCTCGCGGTGGCCAAACCGCTGGTGTGCGTGTAGCAATCTCGAGCCTCGTAACCAAGTATACATATAATAACTTTAACAGGGTTAGTAATGAAAAACAGATAATCACTTTATCTTACACCTTTACCCAAACATGCAATTACTCTAACTTACACCTTGTCCCACCTACAACAACGGAAAAGTACCCACCTCGAAGCAAGTCGAACGAAACACCTGGAACGTCCCGCGCCCTCGAACGACACTCGGACCTAAAAGAAAGTCCCCAGAGAGTACAAATGAAAAACCATCCAATTTTCCTTGAAAAAGCGTGTATAACCCGAATCGCCGACAAACCGACCATTTTGCCGATTCACGGGTCGTAAAGCAAAGCTCTGTACGATGAAGGCCAACGGATCCTGAACGAAATGTTTAGAGATCTAGTGCACGCTGTCCATGTGGTGACCCGGATCTTTGCAGGGCTTCTACAGTGTGACCAGCAGCTTCTGGAAGCCTACGTGGCATCTCGGCGGTGTTCGTGCGCCAATTTGGACACAAGAGATGGACTCGGGGCTTAAAATGGATCACGTGGGTAATCGGGGGACCCCGTCGGATGTTTAGAAGAGTTTACGCGCAGAGTGGATATCAAATTTAGGCTCGGCGCGAAATTCGGATTAAAAATACCTTTTCGGGAGCCTCCGGCAATTTATAGGATTGGAATTTGGCAAAATGGACACCGTTTTTGGAATTAGCGCGCGAAAACGGTCAAGATGGGCTATTTACTTGCTGTTTTGGAGGTTGCTACAGTACTTTTATTGTTCCGGCGATCGCCGGCGGCGGCCGGCGGTGACGGGCAGCGCCGGTGGGCGGCGGCGCAGCCTCGGGCAGGCGGCACAGCGGCGGCGCGTGGCGCGGGCAGGCCGCGGGCAGGCGCGCAGGGGCGCGGGCAGGCGCGCGGTCAACGGCGGCGGGCGTGCACCAGGGCGGTGCCACGTGGCGGCTTGTGGTTGGTTGGTCCAGGAGACGCGGTCCACGGAATTTCTTCGGGAGCACAGTGGACCGAAGGGTGACACGTGGCATAGTGTGATTGGTCGGCTCTGTGCACCCGGTCCACGGAACAGTGTCGATGCCTCGGGCCGCGTGCGCGCGTGCGCGCCATGCCGCGCTGACGCCGCGCACTGTGCGCGGTTGACTTCCCTGGGACACGTGGCGGCTGGGGGAGCGCCTTCTACGCGTGTTTCCTGTTCCGGGGACACAGCTGGTATTTTGGGAATTGTCGGTTTGGATTTCTTCAAGGTTGCTATCCGAGGGGTGTTTCAGCTACATTTTCGGCCACTTCGAAGCCCCATCTCTCCGAGCTCCCTTCAGTGAAGATTTTCATCTTCGAGTGCTGGTTGTTGCTCCAGAGTTTCGGAATTTTTGAGTGCACGCATCCCGAGGTTTTGGATTTTACGGCGCGGAGCGACGTTTCCTTCTCGGTGTTCCTCTTCGTCGCAAGTTCAGTGTAAAGGTTACCTTGGGCTACCCCGACACTGGTTTTTGGTGATTCTTGTGCCGACACACTCCTAACAGGTAGGGCTTCATCTTTCATTTTGATCGCGCATTCGTATTTTGACTCCTTGGCTCGGATCCCGAGGTAACAATGGTTACCCTTTTCCTGTGAGAGATTTTGGGACAGCAGCGGATTGTGGAGGCCATATCTTCGCGCACGAGTGTCAGACGGGAATGTTCTTATGCAACTTTTTCATCTACAGATCGCGAGGAACACGCTCGTATTTTTCTTGGATTTTTTAGAGATTTATTTCGAGGTGAAAATCCCTGTTTTCCCTGTGTTCAGTGCTACAGTATTTTTAGCACAGATTTTTGTATGAGTGTACCCCCTTGCCGAATTTTTATCTTGACTTACCGAACTCAGATTTGGGCATGCAAGCTACCGTTGCGAAGCTATCGACACGAGGATCGCGGTGATATTTTTCTGGGAATTTTCTGGGCTCTTGCTGCAAGTGAAAATTAAGCATTTCTGGGACTGTTGTTGTATGTGTGTGTGAGAGCAGATTTTGGAATGTATGTGTAATAGTGGACTTTGTATTGTGCCAGGAGAGTTACGGGTGTGCTGAACTTATTGGAGCAAGGGATTAGAGTTATCTGGTGTTTTCAGCTGTTGGGCTTTGGACAGTCAGCTTTTCAGGTGGGTGCTTTGTTCCGAGAACCGGTGGACGGTTCTCTAACTCTATATGTTAGAATTGCATGCAGGTGTAGGGTACAATACCTGGGATTGATTGGTAAGCTTAACAATGTTGATTTATGGGAATTGCAAGTTAATTATTCATATTATGACAATGGTATTAATCAGACATTTATGTTGATGATTAGTGGAAGCTTACCTAAGGCAAGGTTACCCTATATGATTAATTATCATGCCATGTTAGCACATAACCTTTTATGAGGCTGGTTTATGCAATGGGAAAGGATTATGTAGTTATGTGCAGGTTCTACTCTGAGGAGCGATTATGGATCGGGAATTATGGACAGGTATGGTCATTGATAAGTCGGCATGAGGTTTATTTTCCTTATTCTTCTTTGAGGACAAATGCATG
The DNA here is from genome assembly GCA_029204045.2 of Tillandsia leiboldiana. Lineage (NCBI taxonomy): Eukaryota > Viridiplantae > Streptophyta > Magnoliopsida > Poales > Bromeliaceae > Tillandsia > Tillandsia leiboldiana. Next base: position 7,466,408 of record CM055066.1, read on the forward strand.
CTTGTATGGGCATATAGTTAGGCCATCTTTTACTGCTGCACTACATATTAGAACTTGACTTAGGAGAAACCATGTTATTCCTTTCTCCTTCTTGTTAGTCAGGCGGTCTGTGTTGCTCGGGTGCGAGCAGGGGTCTGGGGTAGTGTAGCAGGGACATTGGTGACAGGGACGGGTTGTGCTGGATTGCGGCTGGCAGGGTTTTGGCGGTGACCGCGGACTTTGGGCGGTTGACCGGAGGTCGGTTATAGTACTTTGGTTATGGACGGCAGGGTATTGCGGCAACCGCGGATATTGGGCGGTTGACCGGGTATTTATTGATGTATCAGATTGGGTATTAGACTTTCCTCTAGTGGATGGAGTTTCCACTTATCGTTTACTGTTGTATCCGTTTAGGGATCGGGTTTCCCTTTAGTGGACGAGTTTTTCCACTTTGATCAGAGTCGTGATCTAGTCCTGCTATACAGTGATACTAGACACAGAGATACTTGTGATACTGATGACAGAGTTACTTTACTCGTGTGGGTCGCTCCCCTCGAGTGCCTCTCCGGAGTGTGCGACTGGACGGATCGATGCCAGTCTGTTACTTACTTTTGTGTGCAATCGGACGGTTCGATGCCGATCTGTTACTTACTTTGGGATGCGACCGTACCGGTCCGAAGTCGGTCTGCATCCCGCGATTGAGATCTGGAGTTCGACAGCAGAGCAGGCAGTACCAGTGATTACTGGTCTATCGATTGGGTTTATTCAGGCAGATACTTTTTGTTACACTCGTGCCTGGGGGACCGAGTGGAGTCTAGTAGCTGTGTTTAGACCAGTGCTAGTATTGTTGGGAACCGTTCGGGGTTTGACGGTGGTCCCGTGGTCGTTGTGAGTTCTTTGACCATTGTGTGAGAGGTTGAGCATCTTGAGTCTATCCGTTCTGAGAGAGAGAGCATGGATTTTGACTATAGCCTGCATGAGCCACTACTCAATAGCGAGTTAGTCCGTTTGGACGCCCTACGTAATTCCTGCCCGTCGGCGGGAGGTGGTTGTAGGTGGGCGCAGGTTTGACTGGACCCGATGTGGCAGTCAGCTCGATTGGGTCGATTGAGCACCACGTGTGCGAGTGTTGCATATCTTTATCAGAGTTTCCCCATTTGAGCTTTTTGATAGAGGCATGGTAGCTGTAGAGTGTCTCCAGCTTTTTCTTTCAGTTTTACTGCATTGGTTATCTTTTGCCTCTAGTAGTCTTGGTGGGCAGATCGTCGGGCCTAGTGGCGATACCCACCGAGAACTCCCTTTTTGCGTAGTTCTCACGCCCGTCGGGGGATTTTCCCCATTTTTGTCCTTTCTCTCCCTTGTTTTGCAGAGTCTTGGCGGGTGTTGCCGTTTCTGCGGTTGCTGTTCGCGGTGAGGGAGTAGCGAGCTAGATCCTGACCCATTGGAGAGTAGCGGTACCCCCCTTTGAGGAGATCTTCAGCATCGTCGGTAGATTAGTATTTATTTCCTCTTTTGAGTGACTGATGTAGTGAGGATATGATGTATTGAGAGCTGGTACACTGATGTTTTATTTGAGTTATCTCCCTGTTGAGCTATGAGTTTTGTACTTGAGGTTATTATATGATTATCATTTTTGGGAGATGGACCTTGTTGTTTTATCTTCAGTTATATAGTGGTTGATTTTATTTCTATAGCAGTTTTATCTTTTAGCTCTGATATCTGTTAGCTGTAGCTCTTTTTGCAGGTAGGACGCTTCGCCTATGCGGGTTTGGCATAGGTGGCGGATCTGTTGTCGAGCCTGGGTCGCAGTTTCGATCCCGGGGCGTGACAGTCCACCGCAGCCTACTAGGCTACAATTACGTTTAGACCCCCGGACTTTACTAAAATTGCACTTTTATTCACATAAAACTCACTAATTAACCCTCAACTTTTAAACCGAGAATCTATAAACCAAAATATTTTTCCCGTAACTAGATCTTAACGTACTGGACCCCGTGCTCACAGTCTCAGATCAATTTGAGCCATGGAGTTACAATTTAGCCCATGAACAATGCGTCCCTAGGTTCAATGTTGCTTAAATCATTATCCTATCAAGTCGTTTCCTGTTTTAGCGTGAGCATCATGCTCAGGGATGTCCAAAAGTACAGAGGCTCACCTCTGGACCTTCTCAAAACCATCCAAGAACCATTCATGGCTCGCAATCGAACCCCAAACATACACAAGACTAGTTTAAACCCACACCAACCCACGGGCTCCATAACTTAAATAAACTTGAACACTTGCTAGATAATACTGAAAATAAGGGGAGGCTCACCTGTGCTATGCCGTAGCGTTGTTGGTGTGATCCCGGGAGCAAGGTAGGCCCGCACCAAACCGAAAGGAGCACAAGTTGGCCGAGCACACTTGTCACTCGGTCATTCTTCAAGCAAAGGTGAGCATCACCTTTCGGGGACTTCCAGAAGTGGGACAAGCCTCAGCCCAAGCAGCTCGGCAGCTCCCTGTGCTCCTCAACCCGAGGAAGAAGAAGAAGGGTTTTAAAGAACCCAATAATGGCGACTTGGGATCTAGACCGCATGGGTCGCATGCAAAGGGATTAGTGGGATGCCTGAGGTGCCAGAAGACTTACCATGGTTGGCCGACGCCGGAGGAGCGACGGGCGGTGGAGTTCGGCCGTGGGGAAGACGACCCGAAGCTAGGGCTTGCTCCCCCGCGTCCCACACTGCACCAAAGCCCTCCAAACCTCGTGGGGCCTCTTCTAGGAACCAACAGAGAAAACTGATCAACTTGGTTCCGGCGCCGGAGCTCCGGAGGCAGCGCGCGCAAAACCCGGCCACGATCTAGGGTTCCGGCGACCCGCTTGCACCCGCCGGCCATCCGGGGGTCCTGGGACTTCGGGGTCTGTCCGAGATGCTCCCTACGATGTCAGTAGGTGACTGCCATGGTCCAGGTTGCGAGAAAAACAAGTGAGGAAAGGGTTCCACTCACCGGCCTCGGGGAAGAAGAAAATGATGGCCCGGCGGCGCGCGGCGGTTCCAGATGTCAGGGCTCTTCGGTCTGCCTTTCTGGTGGCCGAGGATGCTCCCAGATGTGGTTAGAAGAGAACCCGAGCCCTTCGGTTGCTTCCCCCCCCACCAACTCCGATGCAAGGACGGTTCTTGCTTCCTTTCCGGCGATCTCCGGCGGTGGCTGGGGACGCAACCGTAGGGGAAGGTGTAGAGGGAGGAGGAGCATGTCCTTGTGGTGGCTGGGTGCAGGGATCTCGGCTAGGGTTTCCCTGGGATAACCCTAACGGCAACCTAAATAGGGTTGATGCAGAAATGCTCTTTAGTCCCTCCATGGCTGGTATTTAGAGCTGGGTCCTTTACAGGGACTTTATTTCATATCTAGGTCCCTCTCCAAAAGATCTCATTGGATTCCACACATAAATTGCGAGGACTTTTATGCAAATACTATGTTTTTCGCCGCTTTTCATGCTTTTCGAGGCCACCGGGTCGTCAAACCAAACAGAAAAACGGACACCACCACGACGTCCAGCTTGACGAGATCTAAAAGGTAGTGATTTTGGTTTGTCGCATTGGATCCCCTATAATTTTAAAATCCATCAAATATGGTAAGTAAAATAGTTCTGTGCGCTTTACGATGCTTCCGGCTCCTCAAACGGAAATTTGGTCAACGCCACTGCGCTCAGAACGACGACGCCATTCAAATCGACTACCTGGATCGTCAGATTCGGACTCCAGACAGTCGATCGGTCGACGTTGGCTAGCGAGGGAAATAAATCAGGGAGTTACTATTCATTTCACTATGCACTTAAGTCGCGGGTCCCACTAGTTTCCTTGCTAAGTTCAGGACGATCCGACCGTCGGATCAGCAATTGGTCTATACCATTTTCACTCGATTCGATGAGACGGTCGCACTGGAGACCTCAGATTTCCGAGATCAGTCTCGGATCGGAAAGGCGGAATTTGAGCTTCGGAAACTGTGCCATTCGCACACCGGTATACAGACCACTAAAGTTAACTTTTGTTTCCTCACCCACAATCACACTTGAATTTTTACTTTTTAACAAACTCAAATTTCTCGAGTGTTACATTAAGGAACTCGGTCCTTTCGAAGTGGTCATGCAACCGAAATTGTAGCCTGCTAATGACTAGCTTTGCATTCCCATATAGCAACAGCTCTGAGCCGCTTTGAATCGAGCCAAGTAGGCTTCGACCAGCCCGTTCGACTGCTGATTGGTTTACCATGCGAAGGTGGTTTATGTCAATGATCGACTAAATAGCTGCGATTTTAAGGCCAAATGGATTGCGATCCGACTGCATTAGGTGATAAAATGTGCAATGTGCTATAGGTGATAAAATGTGCAATGTGCTATATAGTGGACTAATTGTCCTTACCGGAGAAGGCGGAGAATTTTGGCACTTTATATCCTTTCAGCCACTCATATTGTAATGACTTGAAATTTTGCAAATGGCAGAATTCTAGTGAAAACTGGCTTGAAGGATTATTTCTATGGTCCTGGTAAAGTTTCAAGCTAGTTGGAGTGTTTTCAGCGCGGATTTGGCGCAAAAACGAAATAAACAATATTGGACTTTGTTCAATAGATTGAAAATAGTTAAGAGACGACTGTGGACAAGTCCAAGTTGGGTTTTGAGGTTTTCAGAATAATTAGAAAAGTGTTGGAATCCTAAGGAGCAAAATTTAAAAAATTTCGACGAAAAAAATCTAGGCTGGGAAGGGTTCAGGGTTTGAACCTCGATGGGAAGGATCGGACCTTAGTTATGAAGACCATACCTTAAGGGCAAGGTTCGAACCTTCTCTGCTAACCCTGAAAGGGTGACCTTCGGGGACTGGACCTTGTGGGAAGGTTTGAACCATTAGCGGTGAGATTCCTGAAAGGGAGACCTTCGGGGACCGGACCTTGTGGGAAGGTTTGAACCATTAGCGGTGAGATTCCTGAAAGGGAGACCTTCGGGGACCGGTGTAGAGTACCGGGACTTTGGATAGCGCGCCGACCACACAGATGACTTGGAGCAGAGAGTTGCCTTGGGCATGTTGCATTTGAGGTTACTGTTGATGCCGAGTTGATTCGGATCAACGCGGAAGCTCCAGCTCGATTCGGGGTTTTTCCGGGCTTTGTAGGCCGATTGAGGATGAGATTAGAAATTTTCGACTTCACCGTGGAGCGCCGGAAATTCAAGAACACTTGGAACAGGTGTACTTTCAGATTACAGCGAGGTTCGGGAGGTTCCGGACTGACGCGGAGGGCCCGGAGGCGAAAAGTGAGTCGGAACTGGCAATTTTGGAGCCGGTAATTGATTTGAGCACCCCGACTCAACGGATAAGCTTTTTGAGGAGAAAAAGCTGTGGACACGTGTACTTTCAGATTACAGCGAGGTTCGGGAGGTTCCGGACTGACGCGGAGGGCCCGGAGGCAAAAAGTGAGTTGGAACTGGCAATTTTGGAGCCGGTAAGTGATTTGAGCACCCCGCCTCAACGGATGAGCTTTTTGGAGAGAAAAAGCTGTGAGCGCGTGTATTTTCGATTTACAGCGGAGTTCGGGAGGTTCCGGGCAGCGGCGGAGAGCCCGAAGGCAAAAAGTGAGTTGGAGTTGGGATTATTGGAATTAATTAATTAAGTTAATTAATTATAAAGCTTTATGCTTTATATAAAGGGGCTCCACCTCCACCCTCTGCAGCAGGAAAAGAGAAAGAAAGGAAAAGAGAAAGAAAGGAAAAGAAAAGAGAGGAGAAGGAAGAAGAAGAAAAAGAAGGAAAAGGGATTGGAGCTTTTTGGATTTTTTGGACTCGCCGTTGGAGGCCGTGCGAAGCTCGTGGGCGTGCGGCGTGCGACAACGAGGTAAGCAATTTCTCCTTTTTGAGGTTTCTTGGAGTTTTTGAGCTTTAGGGATTTTTATAATTGGTTTTTAAGTGCTAAAAATGGGATTTTTGGATTAAATGGGATTTATTGGAGATTTTTTTCGGAAATTCTGGGTTTCGCCGTCGCCGGCGGTCGCGCGCGCGCGCAACGGCGCACGCGCGGCGCCAGGGTGCTGCTTTTGGCAGCACCCTGCGGCGAGGTGCCGCTGGGCGCGGCGCCGCGTGCAGCAAAGTGCTGCACGCGGCGCTGCTTGGCCGCGCGCAGGCGCGCGCGGCAGGCCCTGCCTGGCCGCGCGCAGGCGCGCGCGGCAGGGCCGCGCGCAGGTGCGCGCGGCGCTGCCTGGCCACGCGCGAGCGCGCGCGGCAGGGCCGCGCGCAGGTGCGCGCGGCACCGCTTGGCCGCTCGCAGGTGCGCGCGGCATGGCCGCGCGCGGGCGCGCGCGGCAGGGCCGCACGCAGGTGCGCGCGGCACCGCTTGGCCGCGCGCAGGTGCGCGCGGCATGGCCGCGCGCGGCAGGGCCGCGCGCGACAGGGCCGCGCGCGGGCCGCGCGCTGGCGTGCGCGGGCCTGCGCGGGCGCGCGGGCGCGCGCTGCTGCGCGCAGCGCTGCGGGCTGCGCGCAGCGGCCGCGCGCGCGCGGCGGGCTGCGCGCGGCCGCGCGCAGCGCCGCTGGGCGCCGCGCGCAGCGCCGCTGGGGCACTGCGCGACGCGCTCCAGCGTCGCGCAGCAGGCCCTGCGCCGCGCGGTTCGGCTTGGTGCCGCGCGGTGGGCCTCCCTCGTCGCGCGGCTGGGTTTTCGCCGCGCGGCGTGCTCCCGGACGGCGGGCGACTCCTCGGTTTGCGTGCCGGCGCCGTGTTTTCGCCGTCGGAGCCCGTGGGTCGCCGTCGGCCGCTGTTTTTCGCCGTCGGCTGCTGCTTTTTCGCCGTCGAGCAGATTTCTGGCAGTTTTTCGCGAGCGGTTTTCGCAGGATTTTCGCAAAGCTGATTTTTGAGCGGTTTTTCGCCGTCGGGCGCTGTTTTTCGCCGACGGAGCTGTTTTTCGCCGTCGGGCGCTGGTTTCCGCCGACGGAGCTGTTTTTTCGCCGCCGCGTGCTGTTTTTCACCGTCGGGCACTGTTTTTCGCCGACGGAGCTGTTTTTCGCCGCCGCGTGCTGTTTTTCCCCGTCGGGCGCTGGTTTTCGCCGACGGAGCTGTTTTTCGCCGCCGCGTGCTGTTTTTCGCCGTCGGGCGCTGTTTTTCGCCGACGGAGCTGTTTTTTCGCCGCCGCGTGCTGGTTTTCGCCGTCGGGCGCTGGTTTTCGCTGACGGAGGCTGTTTTTCGCCGACGGATGCTCGATTTTGACCGTTTTGATTGATTTTGCGATTTCTTCGCTTCTGGCAGCGTGCGGTGCGGTTTTTGTTCCGCGGGGCGCGCGGTCGTGTGGTTGGTCGCTGCGTGCTCCGTTTCGCGGGCGGATTCTGGCATCGGGCTTCGTGTTGCGTGCGGACCCCTTGGAGGCCAGGTAAGCCCGCTGAGCCAATTGCAAGTGTCGACGAGCAATTGGTGGCTTTCTGAGGTGGGTTGGTTTTCTCTCCAAGTCTTCGGACTTCCTTCTAATTCTAATGTGTTAGGATTGCATGCTAGTTTAAGTGTTTTTCTTGGAACTTAACTAGCACCCCCGTCATATGTGCATGAGTTTGACCAGACCGTTTGTGAACCTTAATTTGGGCTAGGTTCCTTTATGCTTTAGACATCCCGCACTTTTCATATCCTTCGGGACTTAGAGTTTCCTCGCCCGGGTAGTGGGCCGAGTGGTCAGAGTGTTGTGGGACGGGTGTTGCACTTGGGCCCGGGGGGCCGAGTGGGGTCTGGTGGCTGGGTTAGGCCAGTGTTAGCATTTTGGGGAGCCGTTTCAGATAAACGGTGGTCCCGGGGGTTTTCCTTTCCACTGTTCTTCTCGTCACCACCAGGTTGGGATCGTGGTGCACGTGTGTTAGCAGGACCTTGAACCCAGAACCTTTTTGGATAAATACATGATTTTAGTCAGCCAATGTTTCTTCCAAGCCTCGCAAGGTTGTCTGAGTCTGTTCTCGTCCGTTGGGACGAAGGCATGAGCTCTTCGAGGCTTGGGCATAAAACTTGATTTCAAAGGATTTTCCTAAAAAAAGACTAAAAATCATTATAATGATGGCTTTCTCTCATATCGAATGATTTTCTGAAATAAATGACATGGTTTCTTATAAACTTATCCACCCGAGCGGATTCGAGTGATCTGGGTTCTAAGGGCTGCTTTCTCTCTTGGGGACGTAGATGTTAGTCTCCCTGGGTTTCGGACCCTTCGTAGATCTGGCCGTAGAGTAGCTCCGGCCGTGAGTTGAGTGTTGAGTTCAGTGGAGTTGTGTTGTGGGAGCCGTGGGAGAGACGGTGGTCCCAGCTGTGTAGTACTTTCTTTGAGCGGGTCAGTGTTGTGAGATTGAGTCGTGGAGGGTTCTCCGACTGAGTTTGTGCTTTGAGCATCGAGATACCGATCTGTTTGATCGAGGACCACAGCCTGCAGGAGCCACTTGTGAGACAGTGTTACTGATGAGATACTTGAGTTCGGTGGGGTCGCACCCCTCGAACCACGCCCCGGGTGCGTTGATGATTCCGAGCCTGATGAGGCTGCGATGATGATACCGAGCCTGACGAGGCTGCGATGATGCGCCTAGTTCATATACTAGTGGTCGCTTGATACCCCTGGCCGTGCTACCATGGGGTCACTGTGTGAGATATTGAGTTTGTCCGTTGGGACACCCTGGTTGATACACCAGGGGGCGCAGGCTTGACTCGACTGGACCCGGGTGGGCAGTCGCTGAGATTCGAGATATACTGAGGGAGTGATGGTGTAGCATGTGTCATAGTAGAGCGTCTTGGGCTTAGTACTTGTGACATATTGTCAGCAGTGAGTGACTGCATTCCATCATCCATAGTCTCTTCTTATTGAGCATAGTAGATAGAGGCATGATAGCTGTAGATTCTTTTCCAGCTTATTTACCTTATTATCAGTCTTTTCTCTATCTTATGCCTCTGGTAGACTTAGTGGGCAGACCGTGGTTCTTGGAGACGGTACCCACTGAGAACTACTGTAGGATGTAGTTCTCACACCCTCTGTCGGTGACAGGTTGCTGAGGCTTTCTTCCGTTCCTGCTGTGCTTGACTGGACGGACCGAGGACAGGGAGTCGCGTGATAGTTCCCTACCAGCATTGTTACTTTAGAGAGAGGTAGATGTACCATCCCGGATTGTGGGAGTGGGTTATGTTCTTGTTAGCTATCTCCCTTTTTGGATTCGTAGATGTTGTATAGGTGGACTTCTATTTGTATCAGCTGATTTTGGGAGATAGGCTATGAGTTGTAGCAACTTGTAGTTGAGAAAAAAAATTTATAGTACAACTTTTTATCCGCTCTGATATCTGTGTAGCTGTAGTTTTGTCTTTTGCAGGCTAGACGCTTCGTCTGTACGGCAGTTTCTGTACAGATGGCGGATCTGTTAGCGAGCCCGGGTCGCAGTTTCGACCCCGGGGCGTGACAGATTAGAGTGGTATCAGAGCCTAGGTTATAGGTCATTGAGGACTTAGAAACCCTAGCCTTGTGGTTGGACATTAGGATGACTACGTGAGAGTCGTGACTGTTAGCGAGAGTCCAGATTGAGTTTTTACCTCTCCCTCGGGTTGGGATGAGTGATTTGATATGTTATTCTCTCAAAGTGATTATGTTGGCTGCAGACAACATAATACTTTAGGAAGGATAACAAATTTTAGACTCTCGCTGGATTGGGTCGGATGGTTGTTGTGTCCTGATGTTTGTTTTGTTTCAGTTACTTGCGATGCCGCCGAGACGTCGTGCAGCGACGAGCGGGCGTTTGACCTCAGCTGAGGAGCCCGGACGGCGGGCTGCCGAGCAGGCTAGGCAGGGTGAGGTACAGGATCTGCGGGCTCAGGGGGCCCAGATGTCGGAGGCGTTGCGGCGCCAGGAGAAGAGCATGGAGCGTGTGTTGCGCATGTTTGAGCTGAGAGCATCTCCCGAGGTATCACCAGTAGTACTCCAGCCGCGACATTGTCGATTTTGACCCTGGTCGCACCACTGATGGTGCAGGAGCAGCGAGAGGTTGCCAACCGGTTATTCTACTTCATCCAGTCCCATCCCCTGCAGATTTTGGGATTTAAGTTGGGGGCCTTGGGAGGCCGAGAACTGGATCGCTGCTATGGAAAAGCTGTTCAAGGACTGTTCATCCAGGAGAAGCATCAGGGCGCGGGATCTTGCGCCTTTCGTTTGGGACGCCGACAGTTGGTGGCGTCGGGTTCGTCCTGTTGGACCACCGAGAGTGAGTTTCCGCGATGGTTGAGCAGTGGGCCCCTTGTCACCCAGGATGAGGTTTAGAGGTTGATTATTGTTGAGAGGGGACTGCACCTGGATGTCTATCTCATTGTGCATTCTCGGCGAGTGCCGACCGTGGATGCAGCGATTGGGCATGTGCGATGGATTGACCGGGGATCACTGATCACGTCCAGGAGGGACGGAGATCGAGGGACCAGCCCCAGAGAGAGAGTCTTCCAGTATTGCCTGATTTCGGGATAGTGGAGTGGATCGAGGTTGCCATGGTGCCAACCTCAGGATCATGTGTCTCAGAGGAGACAGAGGCCTGGAGGTTCTCGGCAGTCGAGGCGCCAGGATACTGGATTGGAGACCGAGTTAGTGGTCGACTTGGTTATGGAACCTTGCAGCCGAGGCTGTGCCCGGTTAGTGTTCAGAACCCGGTAGAGGCTTCCTGAGCTTGCCTTGCGGTCAAGTGGATGGACTGAGGCCTGCGATTGTTAGTATCTGAAGAATCGAGTTCTCCAGCTGTGTTTGAACGGGTTAGCAGCCGGACCCGTCGTGGACATTTGGATTTGTTTCCGAAGTGGCTTAGAGCTTCAAGATCACTGGAGGTTAGGGCAGCAACTCCTAAGAGGGGAGATGTTGGTTGCCTAATCGAGAGATGTGCCCGCGAAACTTGATTGTTTTGGTTGCTAAGGAGCAACGGAGGAGTGTGCCTTTTTGGAGACTTCGATTTTTGGAAGCCACCAGCCGCAGAGGTTTATGTTTATGGACTTGAGTTTACGCGGGGAGTTTGGACCGTGATTTTCGTCTGATAGGAAGAAGTGTAATTGAATCCTCGCACTTTATCGGCTTTTCTTCGTTGGAGTCGAACAAGGATTTGAGCTATCAGAAGCAACCGAAGGAATTCTTGCTTGTGGAGTTATGGAATTTACGGTTGAGTTTACCCAGTGAAGGTTTGGCGATGCCTGTTTGTTGGGTTAGAGCGACCACCTGAGAGCCGAGAGGATGAGTTTGGGTTGCCGATTGGTGGGCGCCAGGTTAGCGGATCGCTTGGTACTTGGTATGACTTCCTTTCCTTGTGGTTGAGATCAGAGTTTTGCACCCCTACTTGGTTGAGATGGTGGACTGTGGTTTTGGGTTGCGGCCACAGCTGGGACAGCTTCAACATCTCTCTCTCCTTGTTTTTCCGTTTTAACGCCGAAAATAGCAGCGGAATGAAAAATTTCGAAGGACTACTCCAGAAATGGAGGCGATGCGGGAACCTGTTCTGTTTTGATCGGGGCGAAGGCATCGGTCCTTTGGAAATTTTGGACTTTTCGCTATTTTCGGCTGCTTTTCTTTTGAGAGAGAGTTGGAGTTGATGATTTCCCGATGTAAGTTTCTTGGGGTAGGGTGTGTGTTTTGGTTTCGAGGACGAAACCTTTTGAAGGAGGGGAGAATGTAGAGTACCGGGACTTTGGATAGCGCGCCGACCACACAGATGACTTGGAGCAGAGAGTTGCCTTGGGCATGTTGCATTTGAGGTTACCGTTGATGCCGAGTTGATTCGGATCAACGCGGAAGCTCCAGCTCGATTCGGGGTTTTTCCGGGCTTTGTAGGCCGATTGAGGATGAGATTGGAAATTTCCGACTTCACCGTGGAGCGCCGGAAATTCAGGAACACTTGGAACAGGTGTACTTTCAGATTACAGCGAGATTCGGGAGGTTCCGGACTGACGCGGAGGGCCCGGAGGCGAAAAGTGAGTCGGAACTGGCAATTTTGGAGCCGGTAATTGATTTGAGCACCCCGACTCAACGGATAAGCTTTTTGAGGAGAAAAAGCTGTGGACATGTGTACTTTCAGATTACAGCGAGGTTCGGGAGGTTCCGGACTGACGCGGAGGGCCCGGAGGCAAAAAGTGAGTTGGAACTGGCAATTTTGGAGCCGGTAAGTGATTTGAGCACCCCGCCTCAACGGATGAGCTTTTTGGAGAGAAAAAGCTGTGAGCGCGTGTATTTTCGATTTACAGCGGAGTTCGGGAGGTTCCGGGCAGCGGCGGAGAGCCCGAAGGCAAAAAGTGAGTTGGAGTTGGGATTATTGGAATTAATTAATTAAGTTAATTAATTATAAAGCTTTATGCTTTATATAAAGGGGCTCCACCTCCACCCTCTGCAGCAGGAAAAGAGAAAGAAAGGAAAAGAGAAAGAAAGGAAAAGAAAAGAGAGGAGAAGGAAGAAGAAGAAAAAGAAGGAAAAGGGATTGGAGCTTTTTGGATTTTTTGGACTCGCCGTTGGAGGTCGTGCGAAGCTCGTGGGCGTGCGGCGTGCGACAACGAGGTAAGCAATTTCTCCTTTTTGAGGTTTCTTGGAGTTTTTGAGCTTTAGGGATTTTTATAATTGGTTTTTAAGTGCTAAAAATGGGATTTTTGGATTAAATGGGATTTTACGGATTTTTGGAATTTATTGGAGATTTTTTTCGGAAATTCTGGGTTTCGCCGTCGCCGGCGGCCGCGCGCGCGCGCAACGGCGCACGCGCGGCGCCAGGGTGCTGCTTTTGGCAGCACCCTGCGGCGAGGTGCCGCTGGGCGCGGCGCCGCGTGCAGCAAAGTGCTGCACGCGGCACTGCCTGGCCGGGCGCAGTCGCGCGCGGCAGGCCCTGCCTGGCCGCGCGCAGGCGCGCGCGGCAGGGCCGCGCGCAGGTGCGCGCGGCGCTGCCTGGCCACGCGCGAGCGCGCGCGGCAGGGCCGCGCGCAGGTGCGCGCGGCACCGCTTGGCCGCGCGCAGGTGCGCGCGGCATGGCCGCGCGCGGGCGCGCGCGGCAGGGCCGCGCGCAGGTGCGCGCGGCACCGCTTGGCCGCGCGCAGGTGCGCGCGGCATGGCCGCGCGCGGCAGGGCCGCGCGCGGGCCTGCGCGGGCCGCGCGGGCCGCGCGCAGGCGTGCGCGGGCCTGCACGGGCGCGCGGGCGCGCGGGCGCGCGCTGCTGCGCGCAGCGCTGCGGGCTGCGCGCAGCGGCCGCGCGCGCGCGGCGGGCTGCGCGCGGCCGCGCGCAGCGCCGCTGGGGCACTGCGCGACGCGCTCCAGCGTCGCGCAGCAGGCCCTGCGTCGCGCGGTTCGGCTTGGTGCTGCGCGGTGGGCCTCCCTCGTCGCGCGGCTGGGTTTTCGCCGCGCGGCGTGCTCCCGGACGGCGGGCGACTCCTCGGTTTGCGTGCCGGCGCCGTGTTTTCGCCGTCGGAGCCCGTGGGTCGCCGTCGGCCGCTGTTTTTCGCCGTCGGCTGCTGCTTTTTCGCCGTCGAGCAGATTTCTGGCAGTTTTTCGCGAGCGGTTTTCGCAGGATTTTCGCAAAGCTGATTTTTGAGCGGTTTTTCGCCGTCGGGCGCTGTTTTTCGCCGACGGAGCTGTTTTTCGCCGTCGGGCGCTGGTTTCCGCCGACGGAGCTGTTTTTCGCCGCCGCGTGCTGTTTTTCACCGTCGGGCGCTGTTTTTCGCCGACGGAGCTGTTTTTCGCCGCCGCGTGCTGTTTTTCGCCGTCGGGCGCTGGTTTTCGCCGACGGAGCTGTTTTTCGCCGCCGCGTGCTGTTTTTCGCCGTCGGGCGCTGTTTTTCGCCGACGGAGCTGTTTTTCGCCGCCGCGTGCTGGTTTTCGCCGTCGGGCGCTGGTTTTCGCTGACGGAGGCTGTTTTTCGCCGACGGATGCTCGATTTTGACCGTTTTGATTGATTTTGCGATTTCTTCGCTTCTGGCAGCGTGCGGTGCGGTTTTTGTTCCGCGGGGCGCGCGGTCGTGTGGTTGGTCGCTGCGTGCTCCGTTTCGCGGGCGGATTCTGGCATCGGGCTTCGTGTTGCGTGCGGACCCCTTGGAGGCCAGGTAAGCCCGCTGAGCCAATTGCAAGTGTCGACGAGCAATTGGTGGCTTTCTGAGGTGGGTTGGTTTTCTCTCCAAGTCTTCGGACTTCCTTCTAATTCTAATGTGTTAGGATTGCATGCTAGTTTAAGTGTTTTTCTTGGAACTTAACTAGCACCCCCGTCATATGTGCATGAGTTTGACCAGACCATTTGTGAACCTTAATTTGGGCTAGGTTCCTTTATGCTTTAGACATCCCGCACTTTTCATATCCTTCGGGACTTAGAGTTTCCTCGCCCGGGTAGTGGGCCGAGTGGTCAGAGTGTTGTGGGACGGGTGTTGCACTTGGGCCCGGGGGGCCGAGTGGGGTCTGGTGGCTGGGTTAGGCAAGTGTTAGCATTTTGGGGAGCCGTTTCAGATAAACGGTGGTCCCGGGGGTTTTCCTTTCCACTGTTCTTCTCGTCACCACCAGGTTGGGATCGTGGTGCACGTGTGTTAGCAGGACCTTGAACCCAGAACCTTTTTGGATAAATACATGATTTTAGTCAGCCAATGTTTCTTCCAAGCCTCGCAAGGTTGTCTGAGTCTGTTCTCGTCCGTTGGGACGAAGGCATGAGCTCTTCGAGGCTTGGGCATAAAACTTGATTTCAAAGGGTTTTCCTAAAAAAAGACTGAAAATCATTATAATGATGGCTTTCTCTCATATCGAATGATTTTCTGAAATAAATGACATGGTTTCTTATAAACTTATCCACCCGAGCGGATTCGAGTGATCTGGGTTCTAAGGGCTGCTTTCTCTCTTGGGGACGTAGATGTTAGTCTCCCTGGGTTTCGGACCCTTCGTAGATCTGGCCGTAGAGTAGCTCCGGCCGTGAGTTGAGTGTTGAGTTCAGTGGAGTTGTGTTGTGGGAGCCGTGGGAGAGACGGTGGTCCCAGCTGTGTAGTACTTTCTTTGAGCGGGTCAGTGTTGTGAGATTGAGTCGTGGAGGGTTCTCCGACTGACTTTGTGCTTTGAGCATCGAGATACCGATCTGTTTGATCGAGGACCACAGCCTGCAGGAGCCACTTGTGAGACAGTGTTACTGATGAGATACTTGAGTTCGGTGGGGTCGCACCCCTCGAACCACGCCCCGGGTGCGTTGATGATTCCGAGCCTGATGAGGCTGCGATGATGATACCGAGCCTGACGAGGCTGCGATGATGCGCCTAGTTCATATACTAGTGGTCGCTTGATACCCCTGGCCGTGCTACCATGGGGTCACTGTGTGAGATATTGAGTTTGTCCGTTGGGACACTCTGGTTGATACACCAGGGGGCGCAGGCTTGACTCGACTGGACCCGGGTGGGCAGTCGCTGAGATTCGAGATATACTGAGGGAGTGATGGTGTAGCATGTGTCATAGTAGAGCGTCTTGGGCTTAGTACTTGTGACATATTGTCAGCAGTGAGTGACTGCATTCCATCATCCATAGTCTCTTCTTATTGAGCATAGTAGATAGAGGCATGATAGCTGTAGATTCTTTTCCAGCTTATTTACCTTATTATCAGTCTTTTCTCTATCTTATGCCTCTGGTAGACTTAGTGGGCAGACCGTGGTTCTTGGAGACGGTACCCACTGAGAACTACTGTAGGATGTAGTTCTCACACCCTCTGTCGGTGACAGGTTGCTGAGGCTTTCTTCCGTTCCTGCTGTGCTTGACTGGACGGACCGAGGACAGGGAGTCGCGTGATAGTTCCCTACCAGCATTGTTACTTTAGAGAGAGGTAGATGTACCATCCCGGATTGTGGGAGTGGGTTATGTTCTTGTTAGCTATCTCCCTTTTTGGATTCGTAGATGTTGTATAGGTGGACTTCTATTTGTATCAGCTGATTTTGGGAGATAGGCTATGAGTTGTAGCAACTTGTAGTTGAGAAAAAAAATTTATAGTACAGCTTTTTATCCGCTCTGATATCTGTGTAGCTGTAGTTTTGTCTTTTGCAGGCTAGACGCTTCGTCTGTACGGCAGTTTCTGTACAGATGGCGGATCTGTTAGCGAGCCCGGGTCGCAGTTTCGACCCCGGGGCGTGACAGATTAGAGAAATGTGACACCCCTGGAATTTGGATTAGTCCTCTATATAAATGATATAATAGGACTAAATCTCTAACCCGGCTATAGCATTTTGGATGGTAGCAAGATCCAAGAGGAACATGAGAGTTAAGCGTGCTAGAGCTAGAGTAGTTCTAGGATGGGTGACCCCCTGGGAAGTGGGGCGTCACAGTTGGTATCAGAGACATTCACCAGCCGGAAATGTGAGATGAGTCTCGGCTGAGGCAGGGTTATATAGCGGGTAGAGCGAGGCTCCCCGGCTAATGACCGTTGTGAGTGGAGTGCAGCTCCTCACAAGGTCGGCTAAGGCTAGCGAGACGAGTCTCACATCGCCTGGTGCTTGTGAGTGTGCTTGAGCCTGACGTGGACGTCAGGGCTTAAAGGGGGGAAGAATGTGACACCCCTGGAATTTGGATTAGTCCTCTATATAAATGATATAATAGGACTAAATCTCTAACCCGGCTATAGCATTTTGTATGGTAGCAAGATCCAAGAGGAACATGAGAGTTAAGCGTGCTAGAGCTAGAGTAGTTCTAGGATGGGTGACCCCCTGGGAAGTGGGGCGTCACAACCGGACCTTGTGGGAGAGTCCGTTCCGCCAGCGCGTGGTCCCTAGGGTGACCTACGGGGATTGAACCTTAGAGGAGGGTCCGGACCCTCTGCAACAGATATGCCTAGTAAGAACATTTCTATTATTTCATATAAGGAAAATAAGGTTTCCTTTTAAGAGGGACCCTTCTCTCCTCCTTCTTCCTCTGTACACCCGGCATCGCCACCACACACACACACGCACACAATGAGAGGAGAGGGTGGAACCTCTCCCTCTCCCACTGTCATCTCTCCAACTATTTCTAAAAACTTGATGTTGTGGTGGAGTCCGAGATTGGGAGTCACATGGGAGCTCGGCGAGCGTCACGGCTATGGTATGGGTTTTGGTTTTCGAGTTCAAATTTTGTTAAATTCTTTAAAATTGATATCCTAGCATTCCCTAGAGGCTTCTACGCTTATTTGTGCGAAGATTCTTCGTAAATTTCAGAGTAATTTTGTATAAAAGGAAACCTAGGGCATGTTTAGGATTTTTGGGATTCTTGGAACTTTAGATACAAATTGATTAGATTATTCTCTAATCGAAGGTTAGAGAGGAGCCCCATGCAACTTCGATTGGAAAAGCGATTAGCATCAGCGAGAAATTTCAAGGAACGACCCGAAATGAGCGTTTTATGTTCGTTAGTTGCGAAAGAACACCGGAACGACCGCGGGAGCTCAATTGCAAGTGTCTACAAGCAATTGAGGGTAAACCAAGCTGAGTTGCGCTCTACCGAAGCGATTAGATTGCCTCTCATATCTGGAGAGAAAAGTCGGTAAATTTAATATTATTTTATTAAAGTATGTAATGGTAGGTTAATTGGTAAAATGGGTAGGCACAATTGTATGCTACTTAGGATAAATAACTATCTGTAGATAACAACCCTAGGCTAGTGGAAACATATAGGTTTTTATATATATGTGTATGCCTAGGTGTGGTCATCGATATAGGTTGGAAAACAAGTAAACCTAGAGTCGTGAGAATCTCGATGAGAAAAGACATTGAACCTAGTGCCATAGGACATAGGTGGAAAAACATAGTGGTAGGATAACCACTTGGATTCATGTGACATTGAAACCTAGAGAGATTGACAATAGCATAAAACATGGAAATCCTTGGTGATACGATTAAGGTAAGATGAACCTTAAAGTAAATGTGGCTCGAGAATGTGATTGTGAACCTAGTGTCACGCCCAGAGACCGTCAATTTGGACAGTTCGGGCACGCCAACAGACCCGCCAATCGGGCGTGACCTTTCCATACCCGAAAGGAATGGTAACATTCATCTCAAGAAAAACAATCAATCAATGAGGGATAATATCAGAGTAAACCACTACTAACTAAACACTTTCATTCATTAAACAACAAGTTTAAATTGTAAATGAAAGCACCACATGAGTGAACCACAATATAAAACTTATTACATTTTTCATATCGCAACTTGCAATTAAATAATATTACAAATTTACATCTCTTTCCTCTCCATACACAGTTCACTCAAAATAAAAATACAAAATGTAAACTGGCGATTCTAGACTGCTAGGTCGCTAAGCTGCCGGGCCCTTACCCCTGTCGTATGCCTCGCCGGTCACACCTGAACCTGTAATGATGGTCATCCAAGGGTGTGAGAACTACTTAAAGTTCCCAATGGGTTCAACCACCGAGAAAGAATGTTCTACACCGCTTAGTCCAATGGAAGCAAGATAATAGATAATAACACAATATTGAAAACTGTAAAATTCTAGCATGCTCATGAATACTTTCTACTTGCCACGACACGACTCTATGTCGCTACCAAGGGTGCCACACTAGTACAACCCACAAACCCACTCTTTCATTTAATTTTTCATGATTTAGTTCAAGTTGCTAACCCCTTGGAAAATTCTCGCCTAACGGGCCCAAGCCCGGTAGTCATGCTACCATAAGACGAGATTATCCATGGTTGCCGATAGCACATGCATGTACTACCCGGCCCAACGGAGGACTAGGTTATACGGGTCACTACCCGGGAGATGGTCCTTGCTCTTACTCTCCAATACCAAGTCAACCTGCGTTGGAACGTTCATAATTTCCTTTCATTTACTTTTGTACTTAGCCTCTTTGCACTTTATGCATTCTTTCTCTTTCAAGCATTTAGCTTATTTTTCTCTTTAGCCATTTCTTTCATTCATTTAAGCGTCTAGCTTTTTACTTTTACTTTTACACTTGCCTTTATTTAATCGGCCCCCTGAAGGAGTACCACATCCGATTTCCCTTGGAAGGGTCTCAAAGCCAGAGGCGCCGTTCACACATTTCCATTAGTTCTTTTCCCTTTTTACCTTTCTCTTTTATCTTAGATTATTTACACTAGGATAGCTTGGGTGTCACTAACACCATTTTAAATTAGAACTTTTTGTTTATTCACATTTACACATAACCATGCCACTTGACAAGTTCTTTAGTTCTTTAGCCATTCTAAGCTTCATTAACTCTATATTCACATTTCTCTTTTTGCTTAGAGTTCATTAACTCTATATTCCCATTCCTTACATTAACCTAGAGTTCATTAACTCTATTCACATTCCAACATTAACCTAGAGTTCATCAACTCTAATTTGCATTCCCTCATGAACCTAGAGTTCATTAACTCTATATACATTTCATTTCATACTTGCCCTAGAGTTCCTTGCCTCAAGGGTAGTAAGAAAGCCCCTTAGACTTTTAAACATTTATGTTTCATTCATTAACACAATTTAAAGTTAAAGTGATTGTTCATTTGCCCACACACACCCTAAGACCAAGCTCTAAGGTTAACATTTATTGTATTCTTTAACTTCAACCAACATATCTCATCCTTAGAGTTATGACTCCAAGTTACAACTCTTTACGACACAATACCCATGATCCTTAGAGCTTTATCTCTATAATACCACCTTGGATTAACTCCTAACATATGCCACACATTCTTTCCTAGGTTTAATGCCACTCATTACAACCTTACACTAGGTTTTCTCCTAGGTCATCATAATCATTGTCCAAAGTAGACAACTAATACTAAGCTCTTAGTATTCATTCACATTCATTAAATTGCAAGGTTAACCTTTCTCTAGGTTATTTATATTAACTTCCTAGGGTTATACTCTCACATGATTACATCCAAACATTTACTCTTTGCCATTTATACTCATGCAAGAATAACTTACAATAGGTTTAAAATAATTCTCTTTTAGGGCTAAACCCTATTTAATCCACATTTAATTAACTCTATGTTGAATACTCTATGTCATAGCCTTTGCTTAACTCTTTAAAACATATGCCACAAGTCAAGCCCTAGGTTAATGCCGCTCGTTCCAAATTGTACACTATGTTTTCTCCTTAGGTTATCATGTATATTGCTCCACATAAACCCACAATATCAAGCTCTTAACCCTTAATAACATATAACTTGCATATTATATGTTGGATTCATTTTAATCCATCATGCTCAAGAAACTCTTAACACATAAACTCTAAGAACTCAGCTCGCGGGAGCCCGCAGACGAAGAACTCAGCTCGCGGGAGCCCGCAGACAAAGAGCCGACGAAAAAGATCGGTATCGAACAAATATCGAAGCTCGTGAAGTCTGGGAGGAAAAATATGAAACGATCTCTAAAAATCCCCCAAAATCCCAAGAAGTGAAGAAGACTTGTAGATCTAGATCCCTGTCGAAGAAAGCCCCAAGAGAAAATCCCAAAAACCCGAAATAACTGCTCAATGGGGGCTATTTATAGCCGAAATCCAAAAAAGAATGGAATTCGGATTCAGGCCCAAATGTCGGGCGCCCGAATTCTACAGGACGCACCCGAATCCACGTGGTGCTCATCCGGGCTGCCTCCGTGCAGCGCCCGGAAGCACGGGATGGCACCACGTGTCCCGCGCGCCCTACGCACGGGCGGCAGCTGGCACCTGCCAATGGCAGCGTTCCACGGGGCAGCGGGGAGCACGGCGGGGTGCATGTGCACCGGGTCTACCGGGTCCGCCGCCCGGCCAATGGGGTGCTGCCACGTGGCCTGCCCGCCAATCACGACAGAACGCAAGCGGCTCAGCCAATGGGGTTGCGCCATGTGGCCCGCCCGCTGGTCCCGGTGCACGCGCTTGAGCCGTGGACCGGCCTGCCCGCGCCCCCGCGGCTGCCCGTGCCTGCCCGCGGCCGTCGGCGTTGCCCGGCCTGCCCGAGCTACAGTAAACCTTCCTGAACTTTGTTTTAGGGCATCCGGATCTCGAAAAATACATCCAAATAGCCGATTCTGACCATTTTTGCGCGGTGAATCCAAATTTGATGTTCGTTTTGCAAGAATCCACTTCTAAATTTTGATGAAGGCATTCGGATAGGCAAACTTAATCGAATTTTCGCGTCGGGTCCAATCCTGAGGTCCGATTTGTGTGCTACCATCTCCAACACACAACAAATGCCTCCATAAGCCACTGATCACTCCGCAAAACCTTCGCGGAGATCCGGATCATCACATTCTCACCCACTAAAAGAATGTTTCGTCCTCAAAACTAAAACACATCACAACCACAAAACCAACTCACCCTCAACCTACCAAAAAGGACAGAGCCCAACAACAGGAACATTATCAGTCCCTACTCTCAGTTTAGAAAACAGCTGAAAACAGCAAAAAGTCTGAAAATCTTGAAAGACCAGTGCCTTCACCCCAATCAAACAAGAACAAGCTCCGGCACAGTCTCCATTTCTGGAGTAGCCTTTCAAAGTTTTCGGCCCATTTGCGAAGCCTCGGCATAAGGAGTGAAAATGGGAGAGGTGTTGTTGTTGTTCCTGCTGTGGCTGACACCAACTAAGGCTACACTCTAATCGTGACTCATAGGGACACAATTACTAACACTTCACGTCTCATCAGCTCCAGTGGTGGTGCCTGTCGTGCATCCCTCGGGCTCAAAGTTTGCACTGCTGTCCAGCTCATAGCATCTGCCTGCGCTTTGCCGCTAAAACCATCACAGCAAGAAGGGTACTTCGGCGTCCTGTGTAAATGAACTCCTCATGTCCAGCTCGCGGAAAGGTCATTATTCTCCTTCCGCAATCAGTCGTCGCACGATACCGCGCCAACGGGTCCATCCTGTGTGCTCGGTCAAAGTCTTGGAGCTACCACCAATCTGTCACGTCTGCAGGTATAATTACTGGTCTCGACTGCACTGATCGTGCCCCTCAAACCTCCTCTACTCGTAAGATACGATCAAGAATCTGAACCACTAATACATGTAGCAATGATCCTATCTCTTATCCATGCAGAGATACAAATGCTCCATGAACACATGCATGAAATGCGGCGGTACCAAAATGTTTAAACTCAACCAGCTGTAAGTAAAATAATACCTGCGACGACACGATCTGCTGCCGGGGTGTCCTCTACCTGGGCTGCGTAAACCCGCCCACTGGGTGCTGAACGTCGCCGCTCCGTTTGTCTCGACGTCGTAGCCCTATCTGTCTGGTGGTAAATCAGAGGGGCTTCCGCTTCCTGAACAGGCAAGGGGGGAGCTGTAGCAATAGGTCGCACTGACAAAATTGCTCGGGGGCATGCTACTCTGAAATGTCCTAACTCTCTGCATAGGAAGCACCGTCCCTGTCACGCCCCGGGGTCGAACTGCGACCCGGGCTCGCCAACAGATCCGCCGTCTGTACGGAAACTGCCGCACAGACGAAGCGTCTATCCTGCAAAAGATCTATAGCTAAACATGTATCAGAGCTGAAAAGAACTAATAGCTACAGATCAAAACACTGAACATCTGAATAAAAACAAATCCTCAATACAAGTCTCTCAACTATGAAAATACAAGTACAACCCTCACAAATCTTTCAGACTGTCCAGTACAAAAGTGGAATCATAAAAAAAAATATACAGGGTACATCTACCTCTGACTCTCAATGCTGGTAAAGAATTAATCGGCCACGTCCTCACCTCGATCAGCTGTCTCCGCACGAGCTAAGTCGGAGTAGCAACCTCAGTAACCTGTCACCGCAGCGGGTGTGAGATCTACTGCAGAAGGTAGATCTCAGTGGGTACCGTCACCAATATCCACGGTATGCCCACTAAGTCTACTAGAGGCAAACAGATAGGTATGCAGATAGATAGATAAAAGGTAAGCTGAAAGAAAACTACAGCTAATATGTGTCAACCATCATGCTCAAAAGGAAACTCTACCATGTACATGCTTTGCATACAATCGCTATTGCTAAAAATGCCTCAGTATCAATGCTCAAAGGAAAAACCCATCTAAGAACATAATATGCATACACCACTCGCACACGAGGTGCCCAATCGACCAAATCGAACTGACTGCCTTATAGGGTCCAGTCAAGCCTGCGCCTATGTAAGACCTGACTTTTCCGTGACCCTCCCCGTTACCCCTTTTTCTTCGACTGCCCGACTGAGGGACAATTTTTGGTGTTTTTCCGGAGAATCCGTCGGGGCTCGCGGACATTTTTAGGCCGAAGGGCTCGCGAAATGGAGAACGGGGGCGCGATCGGTTTCAGATTCCGACTCCCGGTTCACCCGGAATAATTTTCCGAAGTTCGGACCCCACTTAGGCGCCCCGGGATCCGTGCGGACGATCGGCACGTTTCTCGAGGTAATTATAGCCGCTGGATCTGTCTCTATTGATTAATTATTCTCTTACCCTTTGAGGGACCTAGGGTTTTAGGTGTTCCCTCCTAGGTCCCTTCGTTCGGCGGCTAGGGTTTCCCTTTAAGAGTCATCACGAGAGGGAAAAAGAGAGAGGGAAGGACGGCTAGGGTTTCTCTTTAAGAAACACCACGAGAGGGAAAAAGAGGAGAATAAAACGGGGACCCAACCCTTTTTCGCTCTTGTACGACCGACGGCGGGGCTTTCGAGGAAAGGACGGAGGTTCTTGCTCGCGGGATCAACCGGGCAACGTTAGGACGATCCTCTTCCTCTCTTTTCCGGCGGATCAAAGGTGAGTTTTTATTAGTTTTGTGGTGTAGGCGTTTCGGGGGGTGGGGTCTTCACGGGGAACACCGCCGCCGCCGCCGGACCGGCCGCGGGCGGGGCGCCGCGCGGCGCTTGGTGCCGCGCGGGGCCGCCCCGCACCACGGGCGAGGCACCCGCGCGGCGCTTGGCCGCGCGGGGCCGCCCGCAGGTGGGGCGCCCGCGCGGGCTGGTGCCGCGCGGGGTCGCCCCCGCACCGCGGGCGAGGCACCCGCGCGGCGCCTGGCCGCGCGGGGCCGCCCGCAGGTGGGGCGCCCGCGCGGGCTGGTGCCGCGCGGGGTCGCCCCCGCACCGCGGGCGAGGCACCCGCGCGGCGCCTGGCCGCGCGGGGCCGCCCGCAGGTGGGGCACCCGCGCGGGCTGGTGCCGCGCGGGGTCGCCCCCGCACCGCGGGCGAGGCACCCGCGCGGCGCTTGGCCGCGCGGGGCCGCCCGCAGGTGGGGCGCCCGCGCGGACTGGTGCCGCGCGGGGTCGCCCCCGCACCGCGGGCGAGGCACCCGCGCGGCGCTTGGCCGCGCGGGGCCGCCCGCAGGTGGGGGCGCCCGCGCGGACTGGTGCCGCGCGGGGTCGCCCCCGCACCGCGGGCGAGGCACCCGCGCGGCGCTTGGCCGCGCGGGGCCGCCCGCAGGTGGGGCGCCCGCGCGGGCTGGTGCCGCGCGGGGTCGCCCCCGCACCGCGGGCGAGGCACCCGCGCGGCGCTTGGCCGCGCGGGGCCGCCCGCAGGTGGGGCGCCCGCGCGGACTGGTGCCGCGCGGGGTCGCCCCCGCACCGCGGGCGAGGCACCCGCGCGGCGCTTGGCCGCGCGGGGCCGCCCGCAGGTGGGGGCGCCCGCGCGGGCTGGTGCCGCGCGGGGTCACCCCCGCACCGCGGGCGAGGCACCCGCGCGGCGCTTGGCCGCGCGGGGCCGCCCGCAGGTGGGGGCGCCCGCGCGGACTGGTGCCGCGCGGGGTCGCCCCCGCACCGCGGGCGAGGCACCCGCGCGGCGCTTGGCCGCGCGGGGCCGCCCGCAGGTGGGGGCGCCCGCGCGGGCTGGTGCCGCGCGGGGTCACCCCCGCACCGCGGGCGAGGCACCCGCGCGGCGCTTGGCCGCGCGGGGCCGCCCGCAGGTGGGGGCGCCCGCGCGGGCTGGTGCCGCGCGGGGTCGCCCCCGCACCGCGGGCGAGGCACCCGCGCGGCGCTTGGCCGTGCGGGGCCGCCCGCAGGTGGGGCGCCCGCGCGGGCTGGTGCCGCGCGGGGTCGCCCCCGTACCGCGGGCGGGGCACCCGCGCGGCGCTTGGCCGCGCGGCGGGCCGCCCGCAGGTGGGGCGCCCGCGCGGGCTGGTGCCGCGCAGGGTCGCCCCCGCACCGCGGGCGAGGCACCCGCGCGGCGCTTGGCCGCGCGGGGCCGCCCGCAGGTGGGGCGCCCGCGCGGGCTGGTGCCGCGCGGGGTCGCCCCCGCACCGCGGGCAGCGCGCTCGCGCGGCGCTTGGCCGCGCAGGGCCGCTCGCAGGTGGGGCGCCCGCGCGGGCTGGGGCCGCGCGGGGTCGCCCCCGCACCACGGGCAACGCACTCGCGCGGCGCTTGGCCGCGCGGGGCCGCCGCAGGAGGGGCGCCCGCGCGGGCTGGGGCCACGCGATGCTGTGCCCGGGCGGAGTGCGCGCCGCACGGGCCAGTGCCGGGCGGGGAACTCCGCCGCACATGGGTGGGAGTCGGTGTGAGTGTCGGATCCTTAGTCTTGACTTGCCCTTATTCCTTCAGGAGTGCAGGACATTGTTGGCGACGGGCGCACGATCACGGACGTACCGAACGCCGGACGACGCACGCAAAAGGTGGGTAAATTCGCCGAGGTTAATTGGGTAAGGGCGGACATGAGCAAAGGTGTTTCTCTCTAAGTTGCTCCTCGTGAGCAAAGGTGGGTTTCTCTCTAAGTTGCTCCTCGTGAGCAAAGGTGGGTTTTCTCTCTAAGATGCTCTTCGTGAGCGAAGGTGTGTTCCTCTTCAAGTTGCTCACAATGAGCAACGGTGTTTTCCTCCTTAAGATTTTCCTCATGAGCAAAGGTGTTCACCCTTCTGGTTGTCCTTATGAGCAACGCTGACCCCGAATCTTATTCTATTCGCTTTATCATCTGAGGCTCAAGTTTTACTACACGCACACCAGCGGTTTGGCCACCGCAAGGGTGTGCTTTTCCGGAAAAGTGGTACGTTGACCCGTGTACCCCACGCGGAGGTGGCGTTAGGGATGGGGGCCCTCATGGGTGGAGGGTGTGAGCGGTGACGCCGAGGTTGGTGCTCGGCGGCCGAGGCAGGTGCTCGGCGGAGAGGGGAGAGGCACCGGGGTAGGGGCCCGGTGCGGTGTCCGGGGAGGGTGCCCGGTTTATGTTTGGTGCAGGTTGTGATCATTGTTGACGGTTTATGGGAGGGGGGTGACAGTTGCTCTGGTTACAGTGGTTTGTTTTATTATAGTATTCTTGCTCATTATGTTTATTTCTAGTCACTGACTTCCCACTCCGTGACAGGTTCGTCCAGGGGCGAGTGCTGGGGCGCCGGTGAGGACGTTAGTGTGCTGATCTGATTTTTGGGTGACTTCAGATACAGTGACTCTTCTTTCCCTTTTCTTTTATTATTCATGGTAGCTAGTTGTGGATTGCGACACCCCCGTGGGGTCGAAGTGGATGTTGCCTTTCCTTTCCTTTTTGAATAATTGAATGAATACTACGTTCTCTCTTACTTGGCCGTTTTGAACGATGAAAAACAAAGAAAACCGTTTGCGAAAACTATTTCTAAAACGTGGGTGTCGTGTGGGCACCGAGCTTTATAAACCTTGTGGGATTTATGTGTTTGCGAACTGTTTTCACAAACGAGGGCATCGTGTGGATGCTGCTTTCAAAACCTTGTGATTATTTATCCTTTCAAAACACCGGCCTCTATACTCTAAGTGAATGCTAGAATGTCATGTGAATTGTTTGGTTGTATGAGTACGAGACCCCAACTGATGTGGTTAGAGATTGTATGTACTACGCCTTGTGAGACACTTTGTAGCCGAGACGCCGTGCATATACAAAGGGGCCTCTGCCCATTTGCAGAGCGAATTTGTGTATGCGGCGGGTCTGTGCACGCGCCGGGGAGTAATGTTTACAAAAAAAAATATATGGCTGATTCAGGGGCATCGGTGGCTCCTCTTCCGCGCGATTCGTACCCCCGGGGCGTGACAGCCTACCTACTGCCGTTACCTCCAAGGAGGACCGGACTTACGTAGGGCGTCCGTGACTGTCAAAACTGGCCCAGCCAGAGGGACTGCGTCGACAAGTCGCGATACAAAAGTAACAGATCCACTCCGGACGTGGCACTCGAGGGACGCGACCCCACCGAGGAAAAAGGTATTCGCGATCTCTGTCGAGCTCAAAGTGGCACCTGCAGGCTATAATCAAAATCCACGCTCACTCTCAGAATGAAAGGACTCAGGATTCTCAAACATCTCGCACAACGGTCGGAGTACTCTCGACGACTCAGCTGATCAGCTCCCTCGAATCTCGAGACACCAGCAAACTCCACCAACTCGTAGCACAAAACACACTAGCTAGAAATACTCCACAGCCGGGATCGACCCACAACTCAGGGCTAACAAAACTGGTCGGACAACACTCAACGACCTGGGACCACCGTCAACCCCAACGGTTCCCCACGACACTAGCACAATCTAAACTCAGCTACCGGACTCCACTCAGCCCCCAAGCACGAGTGCAACAATGCCCTACAGAAACCTGACCCCTCGGCCCACTACCCGGGTGAGGCAACACTATGTCCAGGAAAGATGCAAAGTGTGGGATGTCTAATGCATAAAGGAACCTAGCCCAAGTGAAGGCTCTTAACTGACTCATCTGTGTTAATAAGCGGCACATGCAGGCTATGATCCACGATCAAACGGATCGGAAACTCGAAGCTCAAAAAGCACAACTCAGTCGGGAAACCTTCCACGACTCGATCTGATATGCCCTCACCAACCCCCGAGACACTAGTAAAAACATCCATAAGTCAAATAAAATCTCCTCGGCCCCCAGGCACGAGGTTACATACACCCTGGGACCCTGTCATCTCACTGGCAATCTCGTAGTTTAAAAACTACTTTTAAAAAGCCGATTTTTCCTCGGCCCCCAGGCACGAGGTTTCATGATCTTTAAAACGATCCCGGTGCAAAAGTAATGCTCTCTAATCATGCAATCTAGTGTCATACTGTATTAGGAGTACACTAAAAATAATCTAAGGTTCCAAAGAATTTTCTGTAATTTTCTAGACAACTATCAGATTTACCAACAGTGAAAATACTACACTAGACATGCTCAAATTGCATTCAGAAGAATTAAAGGGCATTCCATAC
Source organism: Tillandsia leiboldiana (assembly GCA_029204045.2). Classification (NCBI taxonomy): domain Eukaryota; kingdom Viridiplantae; phylum Streptophyta; class Magnoliopsida; order Poales; family Bromeliaceae; genus Tillandsia; species Tillandsia leiboldiana. Next base: position 7,494,424 of record CM055066.1, read on the forward strand.
ATTTTGGAAGAAATTCCAACCCACCTGGAACGCTTTTCGCAGGTAATCGCTGAAGTCGGTGAAATGTGGCTAGCTCACTAACGAAGATCTGTTGAAGTTACTTCCACGGCACGTGGCTGCTTCTACCTCTGCTACAAGCTCACAGCACTAACAAGTGTCTAAGCCCACTCCAAGCCCACCAATTACTAGCAGCACACTTAATTACAAGCTCACATAACCAATTACATAAATCCACTCTCAAGAAGTATAGGTCCACACTCAACTCAGGTTACATCTCCCCTACATACCTGCGGCTTCGCACAGTGCCAGCACACCCCAACTCAAAATCCCAACATTCCGCAAAAATTTCGAAACCTAGGAATTAAAAACAGTAGCTCACCTCTGATGGTGCTCCACGCGCCGTCCACCGTCGGCTCAACTGCTCGCGCGGCACCGAGCTCGCCGCGTGCACCGAAGCTGATGCACCAAGCACAGGGAAGAAAAAAAAATCGCATCAGCCCGCCAAGTACAAATCATAAGCCCAGGGCAAAACCAACTTCGGCCAATGACGACCCCGCGCATCATCGTGAGCCGTAAGCCGCAGCCAACCATCAGCGCGCTGCGCGGCTGCTGCCCGCGCCGCTGGCGCGCCTGCCGCGCGGCGACAAGCCTGCCGCGCGGTGCCTGGACGGCCCCGCGCGGCCCCTGGGCCCGCCCGCGCAGTGCCTGCGCAGCTGCGAGCGGCGCCTTTGGCGCCCGCGCAGTGCTCAGGTGCAGCTGCGCGCGGCGCCCCTGGCACCCGCGCGCAGCGCCCTGGCGCTAGCCGCGCGGCGCCCATTGGCCAGCCGCGCGGCGCCTAGCTGCACGGCGCTCGCTGTGCGCGGCGCCCCGCTGCGCGGCGCCCATCGCCAGCCGCGCGCGGCGCCTTCGCGCGCCCGCGCGGCACTCTGCGGCCACTCCACGCACATGGACAAGCAGTCCAACCAACTCCAACACATACAAAACAAAAATCCAAAACACCCAACAACTCAACACTCGAAGCTTTCTCTCTCTCTCTCTAAAAAACTGCACAAACCTTTGTTGGAGGCTCGACGCCCGCGTGCTCCGATCGCTCCACTCGGCTTCACACGGCTACTAGCAGAGGGTCCACACCAACACCACTCTCATTTCCTTTTTTTTCCTATTCTCTATTCTTCTTCTTCTTCCATTCTTTCCTCTGTTTCATTCTTTTTCCTCTGTTTGCAGGTGAAGGAGGCGATGAGGTGGCCACTTACTTAATTAGTGGTTGCTAATTAATGTGGATGGGGTAACAATTAAATATTCCCTCACATCAAAATATCTGAACTCACTTAAAATCCACTTCCACTAATTCCAATCTCCTCTTTCTTAAACCACACTTCCCAGACCATTAACCAACTAAAAAAAATTAAATTAATTAAATAATCCATCAAATGCCCACTCCAACTCACTTTTTGCCCTCGAAGCCTCCACACCAGTTCGAAACCTCCCGAACTCCGCTGTAATCTGAAAATACACTTGTTCCAACCATTTTCTAATTTTCTATGCACAACTGTGGAGTCGTGGCTCTACAAAACCGGTCCTCTAACGGCACACAATGGCCGAAAAATTCCAATTCAAGCTGGGGCTTCCGCGTCGATCCGACTCAACCCGAACTCATCTGTAAACATATAAGGAACACACCCGAGGCGATTTCTCCGCACCACGCCATCTTGCGAGGTCGGTACACTCTACAAAGTTCCGGTACTCTACACTCTCCCCTCCTTAAAAAGGTTTCGTCCTCGAAACCCAAAATAAATCCATAACTCAAGAGGGTGACTCAATCAAATGGGGATAGGAAACACTCAACTCATCCTCAGGCTCTCAAGTGGCCGTTCTCACTCATCATAAAGGCTCCATGGTTCCTTCACCAAGGGTGTAACCCGACTGCACAATTCCTTAGCTTCACGAGTAAGAATTTTGCATCGGCTGCTCCTGCTAACTCAGATCCTCGTCCAATTCCAAGGAAGTGACATCCAAAACATGCGGGTGATCAAATATACTTCTTCCAGCCAGATAAATACTCACGGATCAAACTCCTGGGACCCTGTCATCTCACTGTCAATCTCGCAGTTTAAAAACTACTTTTAAAAAGCCGATTTTTTCTTAAAACGGGTTTCATGATTTTTAAAACGATCCCGGTGCAAAAGTAATGCTCTCTAATCATGCAATCTAGTGTCATACTGTACCAGGAGTACACTAAAAATAATCTAGGGTTCCAAAGAATTTTCTGTAATTTTTTAGGCAACTATTAGATTTACCAACAGTGAAAATATTACACTAGACATGCTCAAATTGCATTCAGAAGAATTAAAGGGCATTCCATACATTTTGGAAGAAATTCCAACCCACCTGAAACGCTTTCCGCAGGCAATCGCTGAAGTCGGTGAAATGCGGCTAGCTCACTAACGAAGATCTGATGAAGTTACTTCCACGGCGCGTGGCTGCTTCTACCTCTGCTACAAGCTCACAGCACTAACAAGTGTCTAAGCCCACTCCAAGTCCACCAATTACCAGCAGCACACTTAATTACAAGCTCACATAACAAATTACATAAATCCACTCTCAAGAAGTATAGGCCCACATTCAAACTTAGGTTATATCTCCCCTGCATACCTGCGGCTCCGCACAGTGCCAGCATACCCCAACTCAAAATCCCAACATTCCGCAAAAATTCCGAAACCTAGGAATTAAAAATAGTAGCTCACCTCTGATTGTGCTCCACGCGCCGTCCACCGTCCGCTCAACTGCTCATGCGGCACCGAGCTCGCCGCGTGCACCGAAGCTGCTGCACCAAGCACAGGGAAGAAAAAGAAATCGCATCAGCCCGCCAAGTACAAATCATAAGCTTAGGGCAAAACCAACTTCGGCCAATGACGACCCCGCGCGTCATCGCGAGCCGCAAGCCGCAGCCAACCATCAGCGTGCTGCGCGGCTGCTGCCCGCGCCGCTGGCGCGCCTGCCGCGCGGCGCCTGGACAGCCCCGCGCGGCCCCTGGGCTCGCCCGCGGAGCGCCTGCGCAGCTGCGCGTGGCGCCCCTGGCGCCCACGCAGCGCTCAGGTGCAGCTGCGCGCGGCGCCACTGGCGCCCGCGCGCAGCACCCTGGCGCTAGCCACGCAGCGCCCATGGGCCAGCCGTGCGGCGCCTAGCTGCGCGGGGCCCATGTGCCAGCCGCGCGCGGCGCCTTCGCGCACCCGCGCGGCACCCTACGGCCACTCCACGCACATGGACAAACAGTCCAACCCACTCCAACATATACAAAACAAAAATCCAAAACACCCAACCGACAACTCAACACTCCAAGATTTCTCTCTCTCTCTCTCTCTCTCTCTCTAAAAAACTGCACAAACCTTTGTTGGAGGCTCGACGCGCGCGTGCTCCGATCGCTCCACTCAGCTTCACACGGCTACTAGCAGAGGGTCCACACCAACACCACTCTCATTTCCTTCTTTTTCTTCTTCTCTATTAGAAGTCGCAGCACTATCCTCAAGTGCTCCTCATACTCTATGTCACCTCGAAAATAAATCCAAATACCAAAGACGATTACTGCTACTAACCCGTCCAAACACAGCCGGGACACACAAATTCTCAATCCTAAAGGCGACAGGGCATTAGTCCATCTACTTGACCGCACTGTAAGCTCATAATGCCTCTACTGGATCCTGAACACTATCGGGGCACAACCCTCGGCTGTAAGGTTCCATAAAGCTATCAATCTCACAAAGGGGCATCTGCCGAAATACAATCCAATCCTGTCTGTGCCCGAACCATCCAAGAACCCTCACCGTTGTGCATCCACAACGTGGCATCACTGCCGTGTACCAACGGCATGGCATCACCCCCGTGTATCAACGGTGTGGTATCCTAACCAAGTATCAATCTCTCGGATCCTCACTGTCGTATACCCACGACATGGTACAGGTCACATAGACCCCTCGATCCATCAGATCCCGCAACTACGCTATTAGCTCTCTCTCCGTGTCTCATGGGCGATACTCCAAGAGGTGCTACCGAAGTCGGCGCAGTTTCCAAAACCACGTCAAACACTATCTCGATCTCAATCTCACTAAACAGCGGCTTCAACATTAGCTCAGGTAGACTCACACCCGGGATCACACGGGCGGTAAGGATATTCTTTAGTCCCGGTGCCGCCGTAGGCACCCCTTTACAGTCGCTAACATAGCGATACGACCACGACTCAACCTCTGTCGTGCTCTAGCTTCCTCTATAAGCCTACTCCTCCTGACCAAGTCCACGGAGGGCCGTTGTCCTCTCTCGACAATCCATGATAGCATAACACTAGGATAACCAATCCCTATCCACCCTCATATCAACATCTTGGAGCTGATGTGGGATTAACACTCAATGTGTCAAGTCCAAGGTCCAAACTGCACTGGCAGGACTGGCAACACTCATCCATGTGCTATTCATGATCTGGAACCTGATCCTCACGTGCACAAGCCAACAGTCTCATCTCTAGCCCACACGAAGCTACCCATGCTCTACTGAAACATGCACAAGCGGTACCGGCATCAACAAGCTCTGTCTCCGACGATCATAAGAAAATCCACACCTGGTAAGACGCGATCCACTAACCCGGCGCCCTCTAACCGGCTGCACAATCTCATCCGCTGGATGCTGGTGGCCATCGCTCTATCTGCCTTGGCATCACGTCTCCATCAGCCTATCGGTAAGTTGGATGAACCTCTTCATCCTGAAGGGGTGGTGGGGGTGCTGTCGCAAGCGGCAAATCCATGAGCACTACTCTGGGCCATTCTGCCTGAAAATGTCCTGACTATCCACATGAAAGGCATCGCCCCTACCTGAGGTCACACTCTGGCGATGAATGCGGCCCACCGCGAAAGACACACTCATCCTGACACTCTACTGCTGGTGCCTCGACTGTCGAGAACCTCCTAGTCTCTATCTCCTCTGAGACTCATGATCCTGTGACTAGAATCATGGCAACTTCGATCCACTCGACTGTCCCAAAAAAATCAGGCGATACTGGACGCCTCTCTCTGGAGCTGGTCCCTCGCTCCTCGTCCCTCTTGGATGTGATCACTGATCCTTGGTCAATCCATCGCGCATACACAATCGCTGCATCTAAAGTCGGCGCTCGCCGAGAATGCACAAGGTGATAGATATCTCGATGCAGTCCCCTCTCAACATAATCAACCTTCTGGAACTCATCCTGGGCAACATGGGGTACACTGCTCAACAATCGCAGAAACTCGCTCCAGGTCGTCAACTACGCTCCCGGTGGTCCAACAGGACGAACTCGACGCCACCAACTCTCGGCGTCCTTATCCAAAAGTGCATAACCAAGTGCACCAGATGCTTCTCCTGGATGAACAAATCTTCAAATTACTTTTCCATAGCAGCAATCTAGTTCTCGGCCTCCCAAGGCTCCAAACTCGGTCCCGAAATCTACAGGGGATGGAACTGGATGAAGTATACAACCGATCGGCAATCTCTTGCTGCTCCTGCACTATCCACAGTGCGATCTGGGTCGAAGTTGACGATGCCTCGGCCGGAGGTACTACTGGCGATACCCCGGGAGATGCTCTCTGCTCAAGCAAGCGCCTAACGCGCTCCATGTTCTCTTCCTGGCGCCGCATCGCCTCAGACATCTGGGCTACCTGGGCCCATAACTCTCAGACCTTACTCTGTTCTGTCCATTCAACCTCTTGCTGTTCGGGCTCCTCATCCAAGGTCGAAGACGCCCTCGCCGCTGCACGGCGTCTCGGAAGCATCGAAAACCACTACAACAGAACAAACATTAGGACCAAACACTCTCTCGACCCAATCAAGCGAAAGTCTAGAACATGTTACCCATACTAAAGCATTATGTTGTCTGTAGCCAACATAATCATCTTTAGAGAAATAACATGTAAGATCACTCGCCCCAATCCTCTAGGGGAGGTACAACTCAATCAGGACTCTCGCTAAAGTCACGTCTCTCACGACAGTCATCCTACTGTCCAACCAATAGCCTAGGGTCACTAAGTCCTCAACGACCTATATTCTTAGGCTCTGATACCACCCTAATATGTCATGCCTCGGGGTCGAACTGCGACTCGGGCTCGCCAACAGATCCGCCGTCTGTACGGAAACTGCCGCACAGACGAAGCGTCTATCCTGCAAAAGATCTATAGCTAAACATGTATCAGAGCTGAAAAGAACTAATAGCTACAGAATCAAAACACTAAACATCTGAATAAAAACAAATCCTCAATACAAGTCTCTCAACTATTAAAATACAAGTACAACCCTCACAAATCTCTCAGACTGTCCAGTACAAAAGTGGAATAATAAAAAAAAATATACAGGGTACATCTACCTCTGACTCTCAATGCTGGTAAGGAACTAATCGGCCACGTCCTCACCTCGATCAGCTGTCTCTGCGCGAGCTAAGTCGGAGTAGCAACCTCAGTAACCTGTCACCGCAGCGGGTGTCAGATCTACTGTAGAAGGTAGATCTCAGTGGGTACCGTCACCAATATCCACGGTATGCCCACTAAGTCTACTGGAGGCAAACAGATAGGTATGCAGATAGATAGATAAAAGGTAAGCTGAATGAAAACTACAGCTAATATGTGTCAACCATCATGCTCAAAAGGAAACTCCACCATGTACAAGCTATGCATACACTCGCTACTGCTAAAAATGCCTCAGTATCAATGCTCAAAGGAAAAACCCATCTAAGAACATAATATGCATACACCACTCGCACACGAGGTGCCCAATCGACCCAATCGAACTGACTGCCTCATAGGGTCCAGTCAAGCCTGCGCCTACCTACTGCCGTTACATCCAAGGAGGACCGGACTTATGTAGGGCGTCCGTGACTGCCAAAACTGGCCCAGCCAGAGGGACTGCGTCGACAAGTCGCGATACAAAAGTAACAGATCCACTCCGGACGTGGCACTCGAGGGGCGTGACCCCACCGAGGAAAAAGGTATCCGCGATCTCTGTCGAGCTCAAAGTGGCTCCTGCAGGCTATAATCAAAATCCACGCTCACTCTCAGAACGGAGGGACTCAGGATCCTCAAACATCTCGCACAACGGTCGGAGTACTCTCGACGACTCAGCTGACCAGCTCCCTCGAATCTTGAGACACCAGCAAACTCCACCAACTCGTAGCACAAAACACACTGGCTGGAAATACTCCACAGCCGGGATCGACCCACAACTCAGGGCTTACAAAACTGGTCGGACAACACTCATCGACCCGGGACCACCGTCAACCCCAACGGTTCCCCACGACACTAGCACAATCTAAACTCAGCTACCGGACTCTACTCAGCCCCCAGGCACGAGTGCAACAATGGCCTACAGAAACCTGACCCCTCGGCCCACTACCCGAGCGAGGCAACACTATGTCCAGGAAAGATGCAAAGTGTGGGATGTTTAATGCATAAAGGAACCTAGCCCAAGTGAAGGCTCTCAACTGACTCATCTGTGTCAACAAGCGGCACATGCAGGCTATGATCCACGATCAAACGGATCGGAAACTCGATGCTCAAAAAGCACAACTCAGTCTGGAAACCTTCCACGACTCGATCTGATATACCCTCACCAACCCCCGAGACACTAGTAAAAACATCCATAAGTCAAATAAAATCTCCTCGGCCCCCAGGCACGAGGTTACATGCACCCTGGGACCCTGTCATCTCACTGGCAATCTCGCAGTTTAAAAACTACTTTTAAAAAGTCGATTTTTCCTTAAAACGGGTTTCATGATTTTTAAAACGATCTCGGTGCAAAAGTAATGCTCTCTAATCATGCAATCTAGTGTCATACTGTACCAGGAGTACACTAAAAATAATCTAGTGTTCCAAAGAATTTTCTGTAATTTTCTAGGCAACTATCAGATTTACCAACAGTGAAAATGTTACACTAGACATGCCCAAATTGCATTCAGAAGAATTAAATGGCATTCCATACATTTTGGAAGAAATTTCAACCCACCTCGAACGCTTTCCGCAGGCAATCGCTGAAGTCGGTGAAATGCGGCTAGCTCACTAACGAAGATCTGATGAAGTTACTTCCACGGCGCATGGCTGCTTCTACCTCTGCTACAAGCTCACAGCACTAACAAGTGTCTAAGCCAACTCCAAGTCCTCCAATTACGAGCAGCGCACTTAATTACAAGCTCACATAACAAATTACATAAATCCACTCTCAAGAAGTATAGGTCCACACTCAAACTCAGGTTACATCTCTCCTGCATACCTGCGACTCCGCACAGTGCCAGCATACCCTAACTCAAAATCCCAACATTCCGCAAAAATTCCGAAACCTAGGAATTAAAAACAGTAGTTCACCTCTGATGGTGCTCCACGCGCCGTCCACCGTCGGCTCAACTGCTCGCGCGGCACCGAGCTCGCCGCGTGCACCGAAGCTGCTGCACCAAGCACAGGGAAGAAAAAGAAATCGCATCAGCCCGCCAAGTACAAATCATAAACTCAGGGCAAAACCAACTTCGGCCAATGACGACCTCGCGCGTCATCGCGAAACGTAAGCCGCAGCCAACCATCAGCGCATTGCGCGGCTGCTGCCCGAGCCGCTGGCGCGCCTGCCGCGCGGCGTCCAAGCCTGCCGCGTGGGGCCTGGACAGCCCCGCGCGGCCCCTGGGCCCGCCCGCGCAGCTGCGCGTGGTGCCCCTGGCGCCCACGCAACGCTCAGGTGCAGCTGCGCGCTGCGCCCCTGGCGCCCAAGCGCAGCACCCTGGCTCTAGCCGCGCGGCGCCCATGGGCCAGCTGCGCGGCGCCCAGCGCCAGCCGCACGCGGCGCCTTCGTGCGGCCGCGCGGCACCCTGCGGCCACTCCACGCACATGGACAAGCCGTCCGACCAACTCCAACACATACAAAACAGAAATCCAAAACGCCCAACAACTCAACACTCCAAGCTTTCTCTCTCTCTCTCTCTCTCTCTCTCTCTCTCTCTAAAAAACTGCACAAACCTTTGTTGGAGGCTCGACGCGCGCGTGCTCCGATCGCTCCACTCAGCTTCACACGGCTACTAGCAGAGGGTCCACGCCAACACCACTCTCATTTCCTTCTTTTTCCTCTTCTCTATTCTTCTTCTTCTTCCATTCTTTCCTCTGTTTCATTCTTTTTCCTCTGTTTGCAGGTGAAGGAGGCGATGAGGTGGCCACTCACTTAATTAGTGGTTGCTAATTAATGTGGATGGGGTAACAATTAAATATTCCCTCACATCAAAATATCTGAACTCACTTAAAATCCACTTCCACTAATTCCAATCTCCTCTTTCTTAAACCACACTTCACAGACCATTAACCAACTAAAAAAAATTAAATTAATTAAATAATCCATCAAATGCCCACTCCAACTCACTTTTTGCCCTCGGAGCCTCCGCACCTATCCGAAACCTCCCGAACTCCGCTGTAATCTGAAAATACACTTGTTCCAACCATTTTCTAATTTTCTGTGCACAACTGTGGAGTCGGGGCTCCACAAAACCGGTCCTCTAACGGCGCACAATGCTCGAAAAATTCTGATTCAAGCTGGGGCTTCCGTGTCGATCCGACTCAACCCGAACTCATATGTAAACTTATAAGGAACACGTCCGAGGCGGTTTCTCCGCACCATGCCATCTTGCGAGGTCGGTACACTCTACAAAGTCCCGGTACTCTACAATCCCTGTCTCTGGTCACACTGTGACGGTGAATGTGTCCCACCACTGATATCACATCGATCCTGTCGCTGATACTGATACTGCTGCTGCCGGGGAAACTGCTGTTGAGATTGCTGTCGCTACTGATACTGCTGATACTGCTACTGCTGCTGGGGTCCTTCAAATCTCTGGCGCCTCTGAAACCCACAACCCTCAGGGTGAAATCATGGAGGTCTCGAAGGCTCCTGCCTACTTGTCTCTCCCCCGTCATCAGGCGCTGGGCGCTTCAAGCCCGAACTCCCACATGGGGCTGTGTTCCTCTCAGTCATAACCACATTCCCTCGTTCCACATAAAGGGCCTGCTCCATCGAGGCGTCCAAAGTCTGTAGTCTGCGTGACCGAACAAACTGATAAATATCTCGGCGCAATCCCCGCTCGAACATATAAATCCTATGCGCCTCATCCCTGGCCGCATGTTATACGTTATTCAGTAGCCAATTGAAATCCCGGATATACTCCTGCATAGAGCGGCCTCCCTGCTGAAGGTTCTTTAGATCCTCTTCCAGCTTCTGTCTGACACTCTCGGGGAAGAAAGCTCCAAGAATAAGACTGCAGAACTCCGCCCAAGTAATTAGCTGGGTCCCTTGCGGACCAACAGGTCGCACTCTACGCCGCCAGGTCTCGGCGTCATGCTCCAGAAAGTTTGTCGCCAAGTGTACCTTAAACCTCTCGTCTATGAAGAGGCTCTCAAATAGTCGCTCCATAGCCGCGATCCAAAACTCCGCCTCCCACGGCTCCAAGCTCCAACCGGAAAAACGGGGTGGGTCGAACTATCGAAACCTCGTTAAACGGTCCACAAGCTCCCTCTGCTCCTCGGGCGACAGCGGTCCATCGTGGCTGGATATCTATCCATTGGTAGTCTGTACAGTAGGGGCTGCCGATCCCACTGGTACAGTTGAGGGTACCACTGCAGTGGAAGAAGGTGCTGGAGAACGCTCAGGCCGAGCTGCAACTGGTTGTGCCCTCTATTCCAACAGGCGCATCAGACGTTCCATGGCCTCCTCTGTGGGTTATGGGATCCAAGGATCTAAATAGGGAAAAAACCACCTAGAGGGGGGGTGAATAGGTGTAAATAATAAAACTCAGAAATCTTTGCGTAAAAAATAACCAAATGCGGAAAATAAATAAAGTACATAAGATTTTACGTGGAAAACTCCATCACAGGAGTAAAAAACCACGGGACCGATAATACGGTGAAATCCACTAAGATTAAACACGTACAAGGTGATATAACGTAACACTACGACTCAACCTTTTCCATATGCTCCGAGTAGATCTTCTCCGCTCGCTCCACAACGTGCCTCGAATCCACGATTTGCGTCCAACTTCGAATCCACGAAGTCCAACCGAATCCACGGTCTTCACCAATTTTGGTACAAATCGATCACACGAACGCACCTCGCTCCGAATCCACGAAAGCGATAGCACATTGAATCCACAAGGCCACGCGAATGAACGCGTCGATCGTCCTTTCGAAAATCGTTGTTTTGTTTATTGGTGGTGATGATATTTGAATACTTAAATCATATAGATAGACAAGGAAAACACAATCTAAGTATTCATCGATTTGATTCTTCGAAAGAAAAGAGATTGAAAAAACCTCAAATCAAACCGATAAATATAGAGAAAGAAAACTTAAAATCGACGGTGTTTAACTTTTCTTCTCTGTACTTGGATTACCTTTGATTCCCTTTTGGAATACCCTAGAAGATGAACTTTTGGGTCTATTTATAGGTTAGAAACGTTTTGGAAGAGGATAAGAATCAAAAATTGATTTAACAAAATTTTTTCCGCATGGCGGTCTGGACTGGATTTTGGCTGATCCGGACTGTTGTCCTTTTTCAAAAAATTTCCTGAAAAACAGGTTTGGGGTCCGGACTAGAATTTCCTGATCCGGACTGATTAATGCGATTTATCAAAAACAAGGTTCGGGGTCCGGACTAGATTGAGGTTGATCCGGACTGGAATTTCGTATGAACCAAACCATGTTCGAGGTCCGGACTAGATGTGGATGATCCGGATCCTGAACATATAAAGTGTCCAGTTTTTTATTTTTATGCAATGAAAATTATCCCAAGTGTTTCTAAACTACAAGAATGTATTCAAATCATCAAAAATATTTAATTTAACGTACCTAATCATTTTGAATCCATTCTTCTTGAGATTGTTGTATGTGATCGACAATTCTTCAACTTCAATCTTCAAGACTCAAAACACTTCACGAAATACGCCAATACAAAAATCCTTAACAATCTCCCCCTTTGGCGATTTCGTGACAAAACATGTAATCCACTTAACAAAATAGAAAATAATTTTTGTTGGTATCACCATACAACAAAATACACATGAACGATCCAAACAAAAATGAATACAAGATTTAACTCCTAAGACAAACTCTAGACTTAGACAAATCCGAGGAGTGTTCAAATCTTGTTCTCTCTACAAAATAAAATTCTTGACAAAAGAGATCATTAAATACCTCAAGAATTTAATAAGTCAATAAGCAATCAGAGAGTTATACATTTCACTTATGACATCAATTATCATATACATGGTTCAAATGGGTATAAATACCCGAACTATCGAAGAAAAGGGATCCTACAATCTTGTAAGCCAGGACTACCCCTGCTATTTTCATACATCTCAATACCTACATTTACTGTTTTTCTAGATAACTTTATCGCATTTCTCGGAGTAGATTAACTTATAATTGGTTCCCTATACTCTTGTAACCCCACTCCAAGCAATACAATTCCTAATCGGCTCCTTAGCCGTGTCCAAATCTTTGCCTCTATATCCCGGTTCGGCTATTCTAGGCCGAACTCTCTCTACCTCCACATCCCGATTCGACTGATCTAAGCCGGACGGTCGCAAGAGTTGATTGAGAAGAACCCGGCTGAGCAGATCCCTCCTCGGTCTGATCGCTTAATTCGTTGGCATGCGGCGCATCACATCCAGAGGGTCACCCCTATGGGGCCGATCGACGACCGAACCCGGTCAACGGTCAGCGTGACATTTTTGGCCCCAACAGCAGGAAATCACGACATCAGCCTCAATGGAGAGGCAGCGCTCAACATAGTTGTCGAAGTCAGCCATCAGGTGGGAGGAAAGTTGGCATCAAATCTCAGGTCGCAGCCCCTGGGAAAAGTGTCACGCCCCGGGGTGGAAACTGCCACCCGGGCTCGCCAACAGATCCGCCATCTGTACGGAAACTGCCGTACAGACGAAGCGTCTAACCTGCAGAAAGAAAGCAACTACAGTAAACAGATATCAGAGCGCTGAAAGCAGACTACTAAAAACTGAAGTCCAAACACTGTACAACTGAAAAATAATACAATATCCATCTCCCCAAATATTATCATAAACAAAGTCCTCTGATACCAAAAACTCAGAAGGGAGGTATCTCCAATGAATACATCAGTGTACAGACTCTCGATACAAGAATATCCTCACCACAACAGTCTCTCAAACTGTAAAATAAAGTACAACTCTATACCTCACAACAAAGGTCTCTCAACAGAGGAAAAAGAAGAAAACTAATCTACTGAAGCTCTCCTCTGAAGGGGTACCGCTACACTCCAATGACGGGTAGGGAACTAGCTCGCGACTCCCTCGCCTCGGTCCGAAGGATCAGCAACTGGAGCAACAGGAACAGGAGGAGAAGTTCCTGGGGAAAAAGACACCACGACGGGTGTGAGAACTACTTCCCACAGTAGTTCTCAGTGGGTACCGTCAACAAGCCCAACGGTCTGCCCACTAAGTCTACTAGAGGCAAAGATAACAGGCAAAGAAATCTGAAAGAAAAGCTGGAAGCTACTCTACAGCTACCATGCCTCTATCTAGACACCGAAAAGTGGAACAGATGAAAGTAAAAGAGACCACTCGCACCCAAGGTGCTCAATCGATCCAAACGAACTGACTACCTCAAAGGTCCAGTCAAGCCTGCGCCCGTCGACTAGGAACGCTCCTGCCCACTACCACACATCCACATGAGGACGGGATTTACGTGGGGCGTCCTGTCCTACTAACTCATCCCTCGCGCAAAACTGCCTCAACAGGCCAACCATTGTATCCACAGCGGCATCTCAGGACGCGACTCCAACTGAGTAGAACGGCGCGGCATAGAGTATCAAACATTGGCATATGCAAGCTAGTCAAAATCCACGCTCACTCTCAGAACGGTAGGGCTCAAGATCCCCAAATACCTCGCACAACAGTCGGAGCACTCTCGACGACTCAGCTGCTCGGCTAACTCGAAACACGAGACGCTAGCCTCACCAACGGCTCGCAGCACAAGGCTCACTGGCTGGAGATACTCCACAGCCAGGAACGACCCACAACTCAGGGTAACAAAACAGGTCGGACAACACTCAACGACCTGGGACCACCGTCAACCCCAACGGTTCCCAACAAGACGGACCGGAAGATACTCGACGGCCCGGGACTACCGTCTACTCAACGGCTCTCTCCCACGACTGTGCAATAGGGAAACAAGACCTCTCGGGACTACCGTATACCCAAACGGCTCCCGGCACAGATAAGCAACCCGCAACAACTACCAGACTCCACTATGCTCCCAAGCACGAGTGCAAACGCATCCCACACTAAAAGAAAATCCCGACCTCTCGGCCCACTACCCGGGCGAGGATAACACTATGTCCAGGGATAGCAAAACAGTGTGGGTGTCTAAACATAATTAACCCTAGCCCAAGTGAGGGTTTTCTACTGGTCTGGTTACACATGCAACATATGACGGGGGTGCTAGGTCAAGTTCCAAGATAGCTGTATCAACAGATAATAAAAGGAATAACAATTCCTACAATCTAGCATACTACACAATGAAATAAACTATCATGCATAGTCCTACATCAGTAGAAATACTGTACAGTCCATAAAACTTGGAGATAAGGCCACCCACCTCGATTTGCCACCAATTGCTCGTAGACACTTGCAATTGGCCTCCACGCGATCCGCACGCAAAACGATGTCCGCTGCCGGAGTCCGCACGCAAAACGGAGCATGGTGCCGGAATCCGCACGCCAAACGGAGTCCTCATGCAAAACGATGTCCGCTGCCGGAGTCCGCACGCAAAACGGTGCACGGTGCCAGGATCCGCATGCCAAACGGAGTCCGCACGCAAAACGATGTCCGCTGCCGGAGTCCGCACGCAAAACGGTGCACGGTGCCAGGATCTGCACGCAAAACGGAGTCCGCACGCAGAACGGTGCACGGTGCCGGAGTCCGCACGCAAAACGGTGCACGGTGCCAGGATCCGCACGCAAAACGGAATCCGCACGCAAAACGGTGCACGGTGCCGGAGTCCGCACGCAAAACGGTGCACGGTGCCAGGATCCGCACGCAAAACGGAGTCCGCACGCAGAACGGTGCACGGTGCCGGAGTCCGCACGCAAAACGGTGCACTGTGCCAGGATCCGCACGCAAAACGGTGCACGGTGCCGGAGTCCGCACGCAAAACGGTGCACGGTGCCAAACACAGAAAGGAGCAAGAGGGTCAGTTACAGTCCAAAAGATCGCCCCAAAACTGTATAAAAATACAGTAAAACCAACACACGGGACCTACCCGACTGCGCCGCCGTCACCGCAACACCCCCATCGGAAGCCTCGCGCGCTCCACGAGGCCCGCGACGCGAAACGCCATCTCCCACAACCTCCTCCCTCACTCTCCCTCACTCTCGGTTGAAGGAGAAAACGAAAGAGGGCAAGAAAAACGCTTGCGGGGAGGAAGAAGAAGAAGAAAAGGAGGGAGAGGGAAGAGGTGGTCCACGGGGCCGGTCCACGGCCCCGGTCCACGGCACGGGCCAACCAGGGAGCCCCAAACCGTCGGTCCACAGCCGGGCGCGTGCGCCGGGTTCACGCACGCGCCCGGGCGCCACGTGGCGTGCGGCAACGCGCCCGCCACACGGGCGCGTTGCACCGCACCACGCGCAGGCGTGGGACACGCGCCCGTTACACGGGCGCGCGTGCCCCCGCGCCCGCGCGGGCGCCAACGGGGGGCCGCCACGTGGCGGCCCCTGCGCATTCCGCGCTGCGCGCCCGCGTGGCCCCTGTCGCGACCGTACGCCTGCCGTGCCCTCGAGATCCGTGCCGCCAAAAGCTGCTTCGGGATCCACACGCCACCTCGAAAAACGTGCCGCGATGCCTCGAAAAACGCGCACGTCTACCGGACTCCAAATCCAACAAATAAATAGTCCATCCTTAGCGATTTCGCGCGCTGAATCCAAAAACGATGTCCATTTCTCCAAATTCTCACCCGAAAATTTACCGAATGCCCACTCGATCCGATTTTCGCACCGGGTCCATTTTTAAAGTCTGATTTGCCAAATTCCAACTCTAAAAATTTCCGAAGGCGACCGGAGAGGTAAACTTTTATCCGGACTTCACCCGGAGTCTAATTTTGACATCTGAATCGCGCGAAATCACTTCTGACCACCCGACGGGTCCTCCAACTTCCCACGGGGTCTCAATTAAAGCCCGAAGTCCACCACTTGTGTCCAAATTGCGCGCAACCCACGCAGGCCTCCAGTGATGCAAGCAAATCCCAAATTGCATCACAAATCCATTTCTGGGCCCCCAACACGCGCACCAACACCCCCAACGGCGACCGAAAGCTGCCCAACAACCAGCAACCCTGCGCGGGGGATTCCGGGACTTCACATCCTCCCCCACTAAAAGAAAGTTTCGTCCTCGAAACTAGATCAAGCCCATCAGGAGTCAAGAATACCACTGCTAGGTATCTAACAATACGCCTCCAGCTCCCCCGCTCGCTCCTCGTGATTACTCCGCAACAACAATAATAAGTACGGTATTACCCGATGTGCAATTCTCTCATCTCTCGAGCCAGAAATTGCAACGGGCGTCCCTCGTACTCCAATAATCACAGATCTCAAAGGGGCAAGTAATCACGGGCGAGGAAAAACACATCACTACTGAGCTGAGACGTGAAAAACCAATGGCTCCATTAAAAGGCTGGGGGAAAACTAAAATAACCACAAGTGTAATACGCACCAAACCACAACATGGTGCTACCCTCAACAAGACGACCCGAAGCATACCCGCGGACTCGTCCAATAAGGAAGGGAAATCCAATAGGTTGGGGTCTTCACTCGGTCACTTCCCGATCCAAAACCACCCGAGTGGACTACTCAACTGCCGGCTACCCTCAAAAGGGATCCTCAAGAGACACAATCTCGTGCCACAGTTGGTCGCTCAACATGCTATCATAGCCCCAACGGACCCCCGGGTCGCAGTCGATCCCACAACTCATAAAGAACACCCTGACGGGGACCAAACCGTCGGTGAACGGGACTGAAAACTGGCTCACAAGGCGATCATAAAGCTGATGCCCAACTCGTGGTCAAAAGTCCGAACATCCAAAAGACTCTCACCGTTGTGTACCTACAACGTGGCATCACTGCCGTGCACCCACGGCGTGGCATTACTGCCGTGTACCAACGGCGTGGCCTCACTGCCGTGCGCCAACGGCGTGGCATCACCACCGTGTATCAACGGTGTGGCATCACTGCCGTGTATCAACGGCGTGGCATCACCACCGTGTATCAACGGCGTGGCATCACCACCGTGTATCAACGGTGTGGCATCACTGCCGTGTATCAACGGCGTGGCATCACCACCGTGTATTAACGGCGTGGCATCACTGTCGTGTATCAACGGCGTGGCATCACCACCGTGTATCAACGGCGTGGCATCACTGCCGTGTATCAACGGCGTGGCATCACCACCGTGTATTAACGGCGTGGCATCACCATCGTGTATAAACGGTGTGGTATCTCAAGCATCAAGGCCTCAGATCTTCACAGCCCTATACCCAACACTACCTCGAAAACCCGGAGCTGAGGAAGGGCCAAAAGATCAATAGGTAAAAACCAGGGCCCCAACTGCACTGGGCAGGACCAATAACTCCCATCTACGTGCAACACGTGATCAGGTATCTGAACCTTACGAGCACAAGCTAAAGGTCCTATCTCTAGCCCATACATCAATGCAATTGCCCTAGCACTCTCACAGCTATGTCGGAGAACCCTCAACGACTCAACTCACAGCAACACCCCACTCATAGGCGAGAAGAACCGATTGACGCGGCAAAGATCCAAAATTTCCGATAGACCGGTGCCTAGAACCCCAACCAAACAAGAACAGACTCTAGGCTCAGTCTATCAAAGTTTTCGCTCCTTTACCGTTCAGGGATTCGGTCCCTCTCGTTCAAAGCGGAAAACTATGTCAACAAGCAACTCACGGCTGGAGACGCTCCCGGTAGTCCATCAGGACGAACTCGTCGCCACCAAATCTCTGCGTCCTGTCGGATCATCTCAATCTCACTAAAATAACCACCTGGTAACTCGGTCGGAGGTGAAAATCGCCTCAACAGGACAAACCTTCGCCACTCACTAGGCGGCATCGCCACTCATTGGGCGGCATCGCCACTCACTGGGCGGCATCACCCCTTACTGGGCGGCATCGCCTCTCACTGGGCGGCATCGCCCCTCACTGGGCGGCATCGCAACTCACTGGGCGGCCTCGCCCCTGGTAGCTCGGCCAGTGAAAAGTATCCTCCTGGTAATTCGGCCAGGGAAAAATGTCCTCCTGGTAACTCGGCCAGGGCGTGCGCCCACCTGGTAACTCGGCCAGGGGCAACGCATCCATCTGGTTGCTCGACCAGTGGAAAGTATCCTCCTGCTAACTCGGCCAGTGATAATTATCCATCTGGTAACTCGGCCAGTGATAATTATCAACCTGGTAACTCGGCCAGTGATAATTATCCATCTGGTAACTCGGCCAGTGATAATTATCCACCTGGTAACTCGGCCAGTGATAATTATCCATCTGGTAACTCGGCCAGTGATAATTATCCATCTGGTAACTCGGCCAGTGATAATTATCCACCTGGTAACTCGGCCAGTGATAATTATCCATCTGGTAACTCGGCCAGTGATAATTATCCATCTGGTAACTCGGCCAGTGATAATTATCCATCTGGTAACTCGGCCAGTGATAATTATCCACCTGGTAACTCGGCCAGTGATAATTATCCACCTGGTAACTCGGCCAGTGATAATTATCCATCTGGTAACTCGGCCAGTGATAATTATCCACCTGGTAACTCGGCCAGTGATAATTATCCATCTGGTAACTCGGCCAGTGATAATTATCCATCTGGTAATTCGGCCAGTGATAATTATCCATCTGGTAACTCGGCCAGTGATAATTATCCATCTGGTAACTCGGCCAGTGATAATTATCCACCTGGTAACTCGGCCAGTGATAATTATCCATCTGGTAACTCGGCCAGTGATAATTATCCATCTGGTAACTCGGCCAGTGATAATTATCCACCTGGTAACTCGGCCAGTGATAATTATCCATCTGGTAACTCGGCCAGTGATAATTATCCATCTGGTAACTCGGCCAGTGATAATTATCCACCTGGTAACTCGGCCAGTGATAATTATCCATCTGGTAACTCGGCCAGTGATAATTATCCACCTGGTAACTTGGCCAGTGATAATTATCCATCTGGTAACTCGGCCAGTGATAATTATCCATCTGGTAACTCGGCCAGTGATAATTATCCACCTGGTAACTCGGCCAGTGATAATTATCCACCTGGTAACTCGGCCAGTGATAATTATCCATCTGGTAACTCGGCCAGTGATAATTATCCACCTGGTAACTCGGCCAGTGATAATTATCCATCTGGTAACTCGGCCAGTGATAATTATCCATCTGGTAATTCGGCCAGTGATAATTATCCATCTGGTAACTCGGCCAGTGATAATTATCCATCTGGTAACTCGGCCAGTGATAATTATCCACCTGGTAACTCGGCCAGTGATAATTATCCATCTGGTAACTCGGCCAGTGATAATTATCCACCTGGTAACTCGGCCAGTGATAATTATCCATCTGGTAACTCGGCCAGTGATAATTATCCATCTGGTAACTCGGCCAGTGATAATTATCCACCTGGTAACTCGGCCAGTGATAATTATCCATCTGGTAACTCGGCCAGTGATAATTATCCACCTGGTAACTTGGCCAGTGATAATTATCCATCTGGTAACTCGGCCAGTGATAATTATCCACCTGGTAACTCGGCCAGTGATAATTATCCATCTGGTAACTCGGCCAGTGATAATTATCCATCTGGTAACTCAGCCAGGGAAAACGCCCTCCTGGTATCTCAGCCAGGGAAAATGCCCTCCTGGTAACTCAGCCAGGGAAAATGCCCTCCTGGTGACTCAGCCAGGGAAAATGCCCTCCTGGTGACTCAGCCAGGGAAAATGCCCTCCTGGTAACTCAGCCAGGGAAAATGCCCTCCTGGTGACTCAGCCAGGGAAAATGCCCTCCTGGTAACCCAGCCAGGGAAAATGCCCTCCTGGTGACTCAGCCAGGGAAAATGCCCTCCTGGTAACCCAGCCAGGGAAAATGCCCTCCTGGTGACTCAGCCAGGGAAATGCCCTCCTGGTAACTCAGCCAGGGAAAATGCCCTCCTGGTGACTCAGCCAGGGAAAATGCCCTCCTGGTGACTCAGCCAGGGGAAATGCCCTCCTGGTAACTCAGCCAGGGAAAATGCCCTCCTGGTGACTCAGCCAGGGAAAATGCCCTCCTGGTAACCCAGCCAGGGAAAATGCCCTCCTGGTGACTCAGCCAGGGAAAATGCCCTCCTGGTAACCCAGCCAGGGAAAATGCCCTCCTGGTGACTCAGCCAGGGAAATTCCCTCCTGGTAACTCAGCCAGGGAAAATGCCCTCCTGGTGACTCAGCCAGGGAAAATGCCCTCCTGGTGACTCAGCCAAGGAAAATGCCCTCCTGGTGACTCAGCCAGGGGAAATGCCCTCCTGGTAACTCAGCCAGGGAAAATGCCCTCCTGGTGACTCAACCAGGGAAAATGCCCTCCTGGTAACTCAGCCAGGGAAAATGCCCTCCTGGTGACTCAGCGAGGGCGGGGTGTGTCCTTTTCATAACACGATGTCTCAGGGGTATCGCAACCCACTGCAAAACTACAAATGTCAGGACACAACAAGCATACGACCCAATCCAGCGAAAGTCTAAGACATGTCATCCATTCCATAGCATTATGTTGTCTGCAACCAACATAATCGATTAGGAGAATAAACATGCCAAACTCTCATCCCGTCTCTTGGGAGAGGTAAAAACTCAATCAGGACTCTCGCTATAAGTCACGACTCTCACGTAGTCATCCTAATGTCCAACCGCAAGCCTAGGGTTTCTAAGTCCATCACGACCTACAACCTAGGCTCTGATACCACTCTAATCTGTCACGCCCCGGGGTGGAAACTGCCACCCGGGCTCGCCAACAGATCCGCCATCTGTACGGAAACTGCCGTACAGACGAAGCGTCTAACCTGCAGAAAGAAAGCAACTACAGTAAACAGATATCAGACCGCTGAAAGCAGACTACTAAAAACTGAAGTCCAAACACAGTACAACTGAAAATAATACAATATCCATCTCCCCAAATACTATCATAAACAAAGTCCTCTGATACCAAAAACTCAGAAGGGAGGTATCTCCAATGAATACATCAGTGTACAGACTCTCGATACAAGAATATCCTCACCACAACAGTCTCTCAAACTGTAAAATAAAGTACAACTCTATACCTCACAACAAAGGTCTCTCAACAGAGGAAAAAGAAGAAAACTAATCTACTGAAGCTCTCCTCTGAAGGGGTACCGCTACACTCCAATGACGGGTAGGGAACTAGCTCGCGACTCCCTCGCCTCGGTCCGAAGGATCAGCAACTGGAGCAACAGGAACAGGAGGAGAAGTTCCTGGGGAAAAAGAGACCACGACGGGTGTGAGAACTACTTCCCACAGTAGTTCTCAGTGGGTACCGTCAACAAGCCCAACGGTCTGCCCACTAAGTCTACTAGAGGCAAAGATAACAGGCAAAGAAATCTGAAAGAAAAGCTGGAAGCTACTCTACAGCTACCATGCCTCTATCTAGACACCGAAAAGTGGAACAGATGAAAGTAAAAGAGACCACTCGCACCCAAGGTGCTCAATCGATCCAAACGAACAGACTACCTCAAAGGTCCAGTCAAGCCTGCGCCCGTCGACTAGGAACTCTCCTGCCCACTACCACACATCCACATGAGGACGGGATTTACGTGGGGCGTCCTGTCCTACTAACTCATCCCTCGCGCAAAACTGCCTCAACAGGCCAACCATTGTATCCACAGCGGCATCTCAGGACGCGACTCCAACTGAGTAGAACGGCGCGGCATAGAGTATCAAACATTGGCATATGCAAGCTAGTCAAAATCCACGCTCACTCTCAGAACGGTAGGGCTCAAGATCCCCAAATACCTCGCACAACAGTCGGAGCACTCTCGACGACTCAGCTGCTCGGCTAACTCGAAACACGAGACGCTAGCCTCACCAACGGCTCGCAGCACAAGGCTCACTGGCTGGAGATACTCCACAGCCAGGAACGACCCACAACTCAGGGTAACAAAACAGGTCGGACAACACTCAACGACCTGGGACCACCGTCAACCCCAACGGTTCCCAACAAGACGGACCGGAAGA
The DNA here is from genome assembly GCA_029204045.2 of Tillandsia leiboldiana. Taxonomy (NCBI): domain Eukaryota; kingdom Viridiplantae; phylum Streptophyta; class Magnoliopsida; order Poales; family Bromeliaceae; genus Tillandsia; species Tillandsia leiboldiana. Next base: position 7,516,756 of record CM055066.1, read on the forward strand.
TACTCGACGGCCCGGGACTACCGTCTACTCAACGGCTCTCTCCCACGACTGTGCAACAGGGAAACAAGACCTCTCGGGACTACCGTATACCCAAACGGCTCCCGGCACAGATAAACAACCCGCAACAACTACCAGACTCCACTCTGCTCCCAAGCACGAGTGCAAACGCATCCCACACTAAAAGAAAATCCCGACCTCTCGGCCCACTACCCGGGCGAGGATAACACTATGTCCAGGGATAGCAAAACAGTGTGGGTGTCTAAACATAATTAACCCTAGCCCAAGTGAGGGTTTTCTACTGGTCTGGTTACACATGCAACATATGACGGGGGTGCTAGGTCAAGTTCCAAGATAGCTGTATCAACAGATAATAAAAGGAATAACAATTCCTACAATCTAGCATACTACACAATGAAATAAACTATCATGCATAGTCCTACATCAGTAGAAATACTGTACAGTCCATAAAACTTGGAGATAAGGCCACCCACCTCGATTTGCCACCAATTGCTCGTAGACACTTGCAATTGGCCTCCACGCGATCCGCACGCAAAACGATGTCCACTGCCGGAGTCCGCACGCAAAACGGAGCACGGTGCCGAAATCCGCACGCCAAACGGAGTCCTCACGCAAAACGATGTCCGCTGCCAGAGTCCGCACGCAAAACGGTGCACGGTGCCAGGATCCGCATGCCAAACGGAGTCCGCACGCAAAACGATGTCCGCTGCCGGAGTCCGCACGCAAAACGGTGCACGGTGCCAGGATCTGCATGCAAAACGGAGTCCGCACGCAGAACGGTGCATGGTGCCGGAGTCCGCACGCAAAACGGTGCACGGTGCCAGGATCCGCACGCAAAACGGAATCCGCACGCAAAACGGTGCACGGTGCCGGAGTCCGCACGCAAAACGGTGCACGGTGCCAGGATCCGCACGCAAAACGGAGTCCGCACGCAGAACGGTGCACGGTGCCAGAGTCCGCACGCAAAACGGTGCACGGTGCCAGGATCCGCACGCAAAACGGAATCCGCACGCAAAACGGTGCACGGTGCCGGAGTCTGCACGCAAAACGGTGCACGGTGCCAAACACAGAAAGGAGCAAGAGGGTCAGTTACAGTCCAAAAGATCACCCCAAAACTGTATAAAAATACAGTAAAACCAACACACGGGACCTACCCGACTGCGCCGCCGTCGCCGCAACACCCCCATCGGAAGCCTCGCGCGCTCCACGAGGCCCGCGACGCGAAACGCCATCTCCCACAACCTCCTCCCTCACTCTCCCTCACTCTCGGTTGAAGGAGAAAACGAAAGAGGGCAAGAAAAACGCTTGCGGGGAGGAAGAAGAAGAAGAAAAGGAGGGAGAGGGAAGAGGTGGTCCACGGGGCCGGTCCACGGCCCCGGTCCACGGCACGGGCCAACCAGGGAGCCCGAAACCGTCGGTCCACAGCCGGGCGCGTGCGCCGGGTTCACGCACGCGCCCGGGCGCCACGTGGCGTGCGGCAACGCGCCCGCCACACGGGCGCGTTGCACCGCACCACGCGCAGGCGCGGGACACGCGCCCGTTACACGGGCGCGCGTGCCCCCGCGCCCGCGCGGGCGCCAACGGGGGGCCGCCACGTGGCGGCCCCTGCGCATTCCGCGCTGCGCGCCCGCGTGGCCCCTGTCGCGACCGTACGCCTGCCGTGCCCTCGGGATCCGTGCCGCCAAAAGCTGCTTCGGGATCCACACGCCACCTCGAAAAACGTGCCGCGATGCCTCGAAAAACGCGCACGTCTACCGGACTCCAAATCCAACAAATAAATAGTCCATCCTTAGCGATTTCGCGCGCTGAATCCAAAAACGATATCCATTTCTCCAAATTCTCACCCGAAAATTTACCGAATGCCCACTCGATCCGATTTTCGCGCCGGGTCCATTTTTAAAGTCCGATTTGCCAAATTCCAACTCTAAAAATTCCCGAAGGCGACCGGAGAGGTAAACTTTTATCCGGACTTCATCCGGAGTCTAATTTTGACATCTGAATCGCGCGAAATCACTTCTGACCACCCGACGGGTCCTCCAACTTCCCACGGGGTCTCAATTAAAGCCCGAAGTCCACCACTTGTGTCCAAATTGCGCGCAACCCACGCAGGCCTCCAGTGATGCAAGCAAATCCCAAATTGCATCACAAATCCATTTCTGGGCCCCCAACACGCGCACCAACACCCCCAACGGCGACCGAAAGCTGCCCAGCAACCAGCAACCCTGCGCGGGGGATTCCGGGACTTCACAAAAAGAGCCGAACCTTGCGCATCTCATCGCGCATAGCCTGCAGGATCAAATCGCGATGCGGGAGAACTCCTACCCATACTCACACACTGAATGGTCACCTTATCGGATGTTCTTTAGATTGCTCTCTAGGCCCTCCTTTGTCGTGTCCTTTTGGTAGCGATGGTATATCGCCTCCTTGAACTCTCGCCACAAGGGCTCGGGCAATCCCTCGTAGTGGTCCCTCATATGCTTTCCCCACTATTTACTTGCTCCTCCTTCGAGACAGTGAGTGTCTAGATGAACCATATCATGCTCTTCTGTATAAAAGTCATGAAAAAGCTTCTCCATATGATCGACCCATTGCTCCACGGCCCATAGATCATCAGTTTTACCGAGGAAGATCTACGACTTGAATCTCTTGAACTCGCTAAGCACAACCTTCACTTGGGCCTTCTCTGCCCGATCAGCATCAACAACGGCAACAGGCGTCGCAGGTCGGGAGGGTAAGGATGTCATCCCGACAGCAGCAATAGGGCGTAGCGGCCTCCGGTATGGCTCTAGAAGTTGTGGCGGTAGCCAGAGCTATCACCACGGGCGGTAACACGGGGACAACAGGGGGATCAATTGGTCCCTCTGGCTCCACAGTAGGTGGTGGAACTGGTGGGGTTGGTGTAGCAGGAGCAGCTGCCTACTGCTGAACTAGGCCAGCCAATGCAACGAGCTGATCCTCGAGCTGCTATAATCTATTGGAGCCCTCTGGCTCCCTCCGCACTCTACGGGTCGGCAGACACCTCAGCCAGTGCCAGCACCACAACCGTCACCATCACCACGCCTAGGACGAGCCATATCTGTAACACAAACAATCAGATTAGGATATACTCGACAGTGAATAAACACCTGAGCTCCTAATCTCTAAACAATTACCCCACGATCTCACGTAGGTTACAAGTCATCCTAGGGTTCAATCCTAACCAATCCTACGTACCGTATATCTATGCTCTGATACCATAAAATCTGTCACGCCCTGAAACTTTAAAAGCAGTCTAATTTCTTTTTTAAAAATCTGAGTTGGAAACGAATTCCCCGAACGCGACCAGATCGCCACGTGCATAGAGAAGTCTCTGTCTACTCGGATGGAGTCTCCCCTATACATGCACGGCTAGGCAAGTATATATCATACAATCAGAGTACTAACTAACAACATTGATAATGATCTACTAAACAATCCGATATAACTTACAAATAATTCAACATAAATAACATCGTAATAAATCCACATCTAATATAAACATAAATGGCTAAGTCATGATCACAAACAAAGCAATAAGAGAATGCAGACTAGCTATCTAGCTAGTATCATGGGGACAACTCTATCATAATCGCCTCACCACATCGTCCCGATATCTCACTACCCGATGAACCTGAAAAATGGCACACTAAAGGGTGTGAGATACAACTAAATGTATCCCAGTGGGTACAATGAGCCAGAGACAAGCAAGTCGTACCTACTAGTATATAATAATCAAAAGGCGGTAAGAAATGCTAATATGAAACAATATCCGTAAGAGCGGGTATGAAAGCAATAACTATAAGAGCATGTATGAAAACAAAACTAAAGGCAGTAAACAGGTATATGCACGATATAATCATAAGCGAGAATGAGTCAACTATAGCGATAACAAACAAACCCAATCAGGTGCCACTCTTGGTCGCTAGGACCTCAAGCTGATGCCATGACAGAACACCCAACTAAACTGACAACAACCCCAATACCCAGAAGAAGAGAAAGAAGGAGGTCCTTCTCCTCCGGCGTCGTGTGGCAGAGGCAGTCGACGGCACTCCTCGGGAAGGGTCTCTAGAGGAGGATGAAAGCTTTAGAGGAGGCAGGGTGCAAGATGACAACGTTTTGTGCTGTCAACACCTTCCCAACCTGAGATCTAGCAAGGTGATGGTCTCCTTGCTCTTTTCCGACGAGCTCAGGCGATGGCCAGTAGCGTAACGCTCAGGGAATGATGGTAGATGAGAGGGAAGGTCGTAGGGGTGGCTGCGGTTTCAAAAGACTATGCGGCTCGGGTTAGGTCAAGGCTCACTCCAAGTTACATATGTATACCATGAACAAAATGCCAATAAGTCCACAAATCTCTTGGGTTTCAACAAGGGCCCTCAATTGTAGAACAAAAATGCACAAAGGTCCCTCCCCAAGAAGTCTCTTCGAATTCCTCACATAAAATATAGGGATTTCTTGCAAAATACACTGAATTTCACTATTTTTCATATTTTTCGAGGCTTTAGCATTATCAAACGTAAAAACGGTCATCGCCATGACGTTCAGCTCGATGAGACCTATCAAATAGCGATTTTGGTTCGTCACATTTGGGCTTTGTTAGGTCAATTAAGCCATCTACTCAGTGGAATCTACCCTTTTGCACACTTTTCAAATGACTTTGGCTAGTCAAACTAAAATTCGGATTGCGCTATCTCGTTCAGCTCAACGAGACTGTTCAACTAGTGTATTTACTTCGTCGAGAACGGATACATTTAGGTTAGATGGGCAACTATCTCGCGAATACCCCCAAAATTTGATTTTTTTGAATTATCAAATTTCCAAAAATCATATTTAAATTTTAAATTTCAAGTTTATATTTGACGAGTATTGCATTCTCTCCCTGTGGCTTACTCCTTTCAGGTGTCGGTTCGGTTGGTGAGGCACGCGATCGCAACAAGAATGGGGTCGAGTAATGGAAGCTAGGCGTCTAGCCAGCCGTCCATTATAGCTTGTTGTTCGGTAGCTTGTTGTTCGGTTGTTTTGTTGTTGAGCCGAGGGCTCGGTCGTCTGTTTCTTTTGTAATGAACCAATAAAATAGAATAAATTATTATTTTTATGTTCTAGCCTTTGTACTTTGATATTGTGTAACCTTTCGCTTTCTTTTAATAAGCATGAATGTAACTGACCATTCCGTTCGGGTTGAGTGTGGTTTACCCGTTTGTAGGAAGTCTGTGCGTGCTCCCGAACTGATCGTTTGGTGGTTTCGAGGCGTGACATCAACTGCTCGGGTTGGGCTGGCCCAGCACCCTTGCACGGGTAGGCAGGGCCGCGCTTGGCATGGCCCACGGCTCTGCATGGGTCAGGCTGGGCCGGGCCGGGCCTAGCGTCTACCCACGGCGAGTAGGTCCATCCCCGCAACGACTTTTTTTTTTAATAATGCATGCAAGCCCCCATGGGTCGTGCCGAGCCCAGCACCTACACGGGATGAGTTGGTCCGCACCCGGAGCATGCCGGGCCAGGCCCAGCGCCCGCGCGCAGCGCACAGGTCCGACCCCGCGGCGGCTATTTTTTTTTTAATAATGCATAAAGCAAAATAATAATAATAATAATAATAATAATAATAATAATAATAATAATAATAATAATAATAATAATAATAACTATATGCAATAGATGTAAAAATAAAATTTCATATTCCGTGATCAACATGAAAAAACTAAAACTAATTTAGTCTTATTTTTTTTAAAAAAAAAAAATAATAATAGAACTAATCTACTTTAAAAAAATTTGATCGAAGTATACATACAATCATGATCAAAAGAAAAAATAAGTCAAAACATACCGATACCAATTGTTGGAATTAGAGGGCAGTAAAAATTTACAAACTGAATAACCAACATATCCAGAAACTGTAATTAAATTGAGAGCTGATCGAAAGCTACTAGAGTCTTCTTTTATATCCACACTTTAAAACAGGAAGTAAAAAATTCAGAAAGAATGTTGAGAGAGAAGAGAGAAAATATTTTTTTTTTTTTCTCTTCCATACATTATTTTTTTTTTCTTACGTACTAGAACGGAGAGAAAGGGATTTATATTTATAGATTATGGAGACTTCTTAAATTATTTTAGATTCTCACATAGAAATTAGAATTATAATATCTATTTCTATTAAGATATTTATTGGAAGATATATTTTTTAACTAATAAGAAACATATTATTTATTCTTATCCTTAGTTTATTTAAATAAATTTTAATTCATAAATTGAATTGAATTAGAACCGACAAATATAGACAAACCATATGACAACAAATGTTTTAGATGATATTCTAGCACCCTCATCCTATAAGCATCTATTTTTATTTATAGGCGACCATGGGAGCAACTTTAATAATTTGCAATCCTTCTTTCCACAATTGCTTCCCTTTTTTTTTTTTGAGAAAAGATAGCATGCTACCGCTTCATTCAAGTAGAAATTGAACTAGGTCACAAAGTGAAGCAACAGGGCTTCGAATCGAAAAAGAAGCAACAACGCTTCGAATCAAAAAAAAAAAATAAAAAATAAAAAAATAAAAAAAAAGCTAGTTACACCGCAGGGTTATGTAGGATCTGATAACTGCCAGAATTTGTCCAGCAAGAAGTTTCTTCGTCTCGAAGAGCCTGCTATTTCTCTCCCTCCAGATAGCCCACCAAACGCAGATGATTGTCTCAAGTTCCCTATGCCCTAGGGTACCACTTTTGAAAGAGGTCACATCCCAAAGCTCCCCGACTGAGTTGACTATGAGCAAGGATCGTTTATTAGCCAACACCCCCAGCAGAAGAGATCTGGTAGTTTGACATCTCAGAAACAGATGGTCTACCGTCTCAAACGCCTCTCCACAAAGTACGCAGTCAGTATCCCCCGTCCACCCCCGCTTGAGCAGGTTATCCTTCGTAAGTATCCTACGTTTTAGCAGTAACCACCCAAAAACCTTTACTTCTAAGGGGGCACGAGTACGCCATAGGCGAGTGAAACAGCCGTCTCTGACTCCACCGTTCTGGAGAAAGGTGTATAAGGATTTGACTGAGAAAGTTTTAGTTTTAGTCCATCTCCATTTGACTTCGTCCTTTGTGTTGGACAGGCCAAAATTGGCTAGCATTGCTTTGAGTTCCAGAATGAGTTCTCTATCACTTTGTGAGGTAGGCACGAATCCATGCAAGATCTTATCCCACTTCCATCCTGACGTACCGCAACACTCTCGCACTTTGAAGGTTTTGCGCGAGACTTTTTCGAAGATACGTGAATAAACGGAGGAAAGAGTGACCGAACCGCACCAAATATCTGACCAAAAACTAGCCTTACTTCCGTCCCCAATCACGAAAGATAATCCGCACTTAAAAATATCCCTGGTCTTTAGAACGCTCGATCTTCCACCACTGAGAGTATGGTTTGAAGGTAACCCCCTCTCTGAGAGGTCTTCTCCAGGAGTAATACAGTTGCTCCAGAAGGGTCACCCACTGTAGGTTCTCGTTCGAAAAGAACCTCCACCACCATTTTGTAAGTAAAGCTAAGTTCATGTCATGTAAGTCTTTGATCCATAGCCCCCCGTCTTCCTTGCTCCTACACACCACCTTCCACCGCACCAAGCATTGTCCCCCGGTTACCGAAGCCCCTCCTTTCCAGAAGAAAGCCCTCCTGAGCGCTTCGATCCTTCTTAGAACCCATTTGGGCGCTTTGAACACTGAGAAAAAGTAAATTGGTAGGTTTGAGAGAACAACGTTCACTAAGATTAGTCTCCCGCCTTGTGAAAGAAGTTTAGCTTGCCATCCTTCGATCCGCTTCTCCACGTTACTGATGATCGACCACCAATCTTATTTAGCTAGCCTTCTGTTCGTAAGAGGGAGTCCCAGGTATCATATCGGGAAGGAACCTAGCTTACATCCTAAAACCTCAGCTAACCTTTCTCCTTTTCTCTCCTCCTGTCCCAGATAGAAAAGTTCCGATTTGCTCTTGTTGACCTTCAATCCGGAAGCCCACTCGAATAGCTGCCACACAAACTAGAGATTGAGCAGTTATCTACGCTTCGCCTCACAGAAAAACACCGTATCATCCGCGTACTGGATGCCGGAGACCTTACACTTCTTACTCGGCCCAACCCCCCTCGGCAGGTCGGTGCTAACCGCCCTATCGATAAGTCTCGCCAAGCCTTTCGCCACCAAAAGAAAAAGATATATATAGTGATAGAGGGTCGCCCTGGCACAGCCCCCTATTCGCTTTGATCCATTTTGTAGGGGTACAGTTAACGAGAATTGCCATTTTGGCATGTGTTAAGTATTGGTCAATCCATCCGCACCACTGTTGGCTCGCCCCTAACCACTGTAGAACCAAGCGAACGAACCCCCAATTAACCTTGTCGTAAGCTTTCTCGAAATCGGCTTTAACACCCATGCTTTCGATCCCCGCTTTGGTGCACCAATTGACGATCTCTGACGCAGTGGTAAAGGAGTCCAAGATAGAACGACCCTTGATGAAAATCCTTGAGATGGAGAGATGATGTCTGTTAGTGAAGCTTCAAGTCTGTTAGCTAGGACTTTAGATATAATCTTTTGAACGCCGTTGATAAAGCTGATCGGCCGAAAGTCATTAGCTGTCTTAGCTCCTTCTTTCTTTGGAATCAAACAAATGTATGAGTAATCCATCGGCCCCGAGTTCAGCTTTCCATCAAAAAGGTCCCGGAAGATACTGTACAGGTCCTCGTTGATGACCTCCCAAAATTCCTGGTAGAACCGTAAATTGAACCCGTTTGGTCCTGGTGCTTTATCCCCCCTAATTGGAAGTCGCCTTTTTAATCTCACCCAGCGAGAAAGGAACTGTAAGAAGCTTGGGGTTTTCACAATTGCTTCCTAATTTCTCGTCCGCAATGTCTAAGTGTGCTCATTTGTGGTGTCAACAACGACACATTTATCAAGTTAATTTTAATTTCACAGGATTAACTGTTTAAAACAAAAATTTTGAAAATAAATAAATACAAGATCCTGTATAATAACGAAGGTCAGTTAATTTTATTTGGCAGAAACAAGCTAAAACGAAAGGATATAATAATATATTTCATCACCTCTAATATGATCGAAAAAATTATATCTTATTCAGGTCATAATGATATACGCAACATAATATTCTTCATGTACACGAATGAATCTTCGTATTTTCTTTTCTCGAATTATTTCATATTTTTATAATTCCAGCCGGAGCCAAAATTAGATCATAATTATTTTTTTTAAAAAAAGAAAAACAAAACTAAAAGGAGCAATCAATAATGATCTCTTGAAAACATTATTAATCATAGACATACTTTTCACATTCACCACCATTAAGCAGTTTTTAAGCCTTAAATGAGCCTTAAATCTATCCCCACATGTCCTTTTCCAAATTATTAAGTTTATAATAAAGTGTCACCTTAGGTACTACTTAATTTGCAATTGTAGTTAATTATAAAAAAGCACCAAGTTACCGACAAATCCATCCCAATCCTTGGTTTATCTCCTCCCAACTCCAATGAGCCCATGATAGATTATTAATTAGTTGTTGTAAACCCAATTAGCTTACACCTTAATCTAAGAGATGTATCTCTTATTAATAATCTCCTTAATCATCTGATCAATCCGGTGCACCTGCATTCGTATAATTTACCTATACAAATATTCATATCATAATTTAATTCATTAGATGTATATAATATTATTTAAAATGTCTAAATATAATAATTTTATGTTCATGTTGATTTTTAGAGACCGCTAAATTTACTTTTAGATCATACATTTACAACAAAATTAATTTCGTAAATGATAGAATATTAGATTTAATCGTAAGCTCATTTAATTTAATCGAATTATGAACTCGCATTTCAACTGCTGCACAAACTCTCATATATTGTTTTTAATGGCGTCTATTTTACATCTATTTTAGATTCTGAAATATTTTGATTATAAAATTATAAATTCGGTGCAGAAAAAATGTACAGATAATTTATTTTTGGAAGCCAAGTGCCGTACGAGTCAACATATATCACTACTAAATCCTCAGACCCATCACCCAAATTTTGCGGGATTTGCTTAATCACTTTACTTAATTTACTTAATTAATTACTCTTAAAAAGGGGACATAAAAGATTTGGAGTATCTAAACAGGGTAAGGATTTGGCCCAGTAAAGCCGACACCTGCCCCTTTCAAGTTTTTTTTTTTAGGGTTACTAAATATGCCCGGAGGCCCCCAACTATTGGACATTTCTCGCTTGCAAAGTAAAAAATTTTGTTTACTTCCGAGGCTGCCTATGCCGCCGTCCAACATAAAAAATTTTGTTTGGCTCGTTCATAAAAATTGGATCAAAGATTGAATAGGAAATAATTAATGTGTGCTTTACGGTTTTACGGTTGAGATAGCTGACCACTTGTTTACGGGGTGTGTACACTCTCAGTTAGTGATTGGGATGGTCCAAGGGACCGTCGGATTCGCAGTCGGAGATTACGTCTGACGGGTCCGGAAAGAATGGACGGGAAGGGTGGCAACGCAGGCAGAGGGCAAGATGTAACCTACTTGGCTGCGAATTGGTGGGTGCTTTGAAAGATCAGAAATAAAATTATAATTCAGCAGTCCAACACTGACCCAGGCTCCGCAGTTAGATGGGTTAGAAAAGAGCTGGCGCTTTGGGTGGACTCTAGCTGACTTTTTCGATGCCTTTTTTTAGAAAAACTAAGAGAAAAATTGTGAAGAAATCTGAGTTGCCTTTTTTTTCTTCTTCTTCTTTTTCGCACTCTCGAAAGACTGATTATCTCACTCATATTGCTTAGTTTATTTTCATTTTAAATGAAGTGGTAGTGTGCTATCTTTTTTGTAAAAAAATTATCGGATATTTCTTTTCTTACAGGGTACTTGAGTTTATTTGTTTTGATCGAAATTTATGTATAAAATTTTATTCATTCTATTCTAATTAATTTTGACAAATTGAATTGGAAATTTGTTAAATTAATTCATAATTTCATCAAACTTTACGATCTTAACTACTTTTCAACTGGAAAGAAATATACGAATTTTATTAGTAGTTAACAATTAACAACTACTATAATAATTAAAATTTTAATAATATTTTTAATTTGAATTAACTAAGCAATTCAATTAGAGTAATACGCTGGTACTTTTTTTAAATAATGAAAAATTCTAACTGTTAATTACCAAAAGATAAAATTATAATTTTATTTATTAACAAGTTAACAGATAACTTCATAAAAAGAATATTTTCATAATTAAACATCAAAAAATAAAAAAAAATAAAAAAAATGTTAATTAAAATACCTTTCCTTAATTTAACCATTAATTTTGCAATAATTTAAGGTGTTTAATTTTTTTTAAAAAAATAAATTATAATTTATTCATTAATTTTAAAAAATTTAGAATTAGAATTTAGGTATTAATTTAAATAGTTTTAGAATTACAATTTAGTCATTAATTTTAAAAGTTTAATTTAAAATATTTTAGAATTAAAATTTAGGCATTAATTTAAAAAAAATTTAGAATTACAATTTAAATATTAATTTAAGGAGTATTAGAATTACAATTTAATCATTAATTTATATCAATATTTTTTAAAAAAATTGAATGTAGGTTTATAATCAAATTCAACATATTTAATATGTATAAAAAATTTTAAAATTTCTCTAATTTAGAAATTAATTTTGTATCACTATTCTAAAAAATTTGAAAATGTATAAATTTTTAAATTCAACATATAATGAAAGTTTTGATTCATATACTGTTCACAAATTTAGAATTTAATTTTGTACTAATTTATGCATTAATTTTAAATATTTTTGAATTATAATTTAGACATTAATTTAAAGAGTTTTAGAATTACAATTTAGTCATTAATTTAAAGAGTTTTAGAATTACAATTTAGGCATTACTTTAAAAAGTTCAAATGTGACATCCCAATAATCTCATATCGGATGGGAATGTGGATGTGTTTGGATATATATATAAGACATGGACACTAGTAATAATAATTGGGCTAAAGGATTTTGGGTTGTGGTGTTGTCCAACGAGTTATTATTACTAGTAGGCCGGGTCGTTATATTTGGTATTAGAGCCAATAACGAGCCGGAAGTGTGTGGTGAGTCTCGGCTGAGCTTGGGTCTAGATGGCAGGAAAGACGAATCTCACATCGCCTGGTGATCTTGGACTGCTGTGTGTGTCTGATACCAACTTAATCTGTCACGGCTCGAGTGTAAACCAGAACCCGAGTTCGGCAACAGATACATCGTATACGCAGTATTTCCCACGTATACAAAGCGATACCACAACTCAAACGACCCGATAAAGTATACAGGAGTGAGTAAAACCACAAAAAGTGGTATAGAGCAGGAAATAAATCATAGACTAACTGTATATAAATAAAAACAACTCTAATTAACCACAAAACTACTACATCAACTCCCAAGATGAACAAGTCCAACCCCAAGTACAACCCAACATCAAACAATAACTCTCCATCAAAACTCCCTCAAAAACAAGAATACAACAACCCTCAATGAACAAAAGAATACTCCCCAAACAACTTCAAAAACAATCCCACAATACCGTCTCCAACACGAACAAGTACAACAACAAAATACAACTCTGGGACTGACATAAATACATAAAGCTGGCTCCAGCCAGACAAAATATATATACAGTAGTCTAGGTACATAAAAAGGCTAAAAGAAATAAATAAACTATACGACAATCTCTATCAGAACCATCGGGGTGGATCTCTGTCTAGTTTGCGACTCCTTTGCCGCGCTCTGCCTGTACCGCTGCTCTTGAAGAGATCACTGGGGAGCAACAACGGGTGTAAGAACTACTAACAAGCAGTCCTCAGTGGATAAATCATCGAACATCCGACCTACCCACCGAGTCTACCGAAAGGGCAAAGTAGGAGATGGTAAGAAGAATAACAGTAATAGCTGGAAAGAAAACTACTCTACTATGCCCAATACCCACAGAATAATAGCAAGTGTATGAATGAATGTATCACTGACAGAAACTACTGGCAACAGCGAAAGATTAGAAAATCTTTAAAGGATAGGACCTTCACCTTATCAAATAAGAATAGATTCCAGTACCTTCTCCATTTCTAGAGCAGTCTTTCGAGATTGTCGAACTATTAACGTGACAGTAGATCACCGCTACCCTCGTGTACCAATGATATCCTCAACTGTATGATATATGATGCCCTCAACTGTATGATCTCAAATAGATATATGTATGCATCACGGAAATACAACTGCCAAAGCATAACCCGATCAAATAGTCCTGAATAAAATCCGGACCTGCCTACGCTCGTATCACAATAGAACCTCTGACCAACTATAGCGGTCTATATATCTCAGACAGACTATAACTGTCAATATATATATATATATATATATATATATATATATATATATATATATATATATATATATATATATATATATATATATATAACAGACTATAACTGTCACGCCTACTCCGGAGTGGCACTCGAGGGGAGCGACCCGCTCGAGTAAATAAGTAACCCATATAAAGTATCTCTGTAAAGTATCTCTGTCAAGTATCTCAGTCAAGCAGGCAAAAGTCGACACAATGCTCAAAGTGGAGACTCACTGCAATACTCGACTCAACTGATGCATAAAACTGATCGGCTCAACCGCCCAAAATCCGCGGTTGCCGAAACAAATCCCGAGTCGATAATCTTGTGCTATCCCACCCGACTTAATAATCGGCCCAACCGCCCACAATCTGCGGTTGCCGAAACAAATCTTGAGTCGATAATCTGGTGCTATCCCAATCGACTCAACAACATAGCTATACTATCCCCATCCCTGCTCTCTAACCCGAACAATAAATAGTATAAGAGAAAAGAAAAGGTTTTCTCCTAAATTTGATTCCAAAATGAATAGTATAGCATGAATAAAGGAAATATGGCCTATCTATATATCCAAATATTAAGGAATAGTTCTCACACATGATCAATATAGTTCTCACATGAAACTTGAATATAAGCATAATTAAACCAATATAGATAGTAAGCATCACACAAGGTTACACTTTTGGGTTGAGTCGATATGTAGGCCACAATTTCTATGTGCTCAACAACCCACCTGTTCGCTTGCTGACCCAAAGCTCGATCAATCAGATCTTTGGTGACCACGACATGCTGCCCGATACCTCTCCAACAAATCCGAATATGCCCTGAAACTCCTTGTTAGAAGCTAGAATTACCCTTCTTCTTCAACATGAAAATTGTAAGGTTTTAAGTCCTAATGAATTCCCCATAAAAATGAGCTCAAAATTTCATTCCTACTGTCCTAACTTAAAGCCAAAATTTGAAACTTCAGCAAACATGAAAGTTGAAGGTCTTTGAATCCTGACTTAGAGCTCAAACCAGGTCTCCTTTTCAATATCAAAGTTGAAGATTTCGAAGTTCTGAAGAAAACCCCACAAAAATTACCACGAAATTCCACTTCTACATCTCTGGAGGTCCTCTGGAAGAAAGAGTGACGAAATGGCTCACACAACATGTAAACTTCAAGCTCCATTTAAAATGCTCCAAAGGTGGTATTTTTCCTTGCTATTGGCTGGATAAGAACAAGATCTCTTAGACAAAATCTCTGTGCAAAAATTTCCTTTTTACAGCACTCAAAAAAGCCTTCAAATAGATCTAGAAATCAGCCAAACCATCAAAATCCCCTCAAAAACCCACCTTAATGGGTCGGATCCAGGCTTCCCACCTGGGTCCGGCCGCCGCTCCACGCGGCGCACGCGGCCCCGCCCGCAGCAGCACCGCTTCGGTGCACGCGCGCGGCTCATGTGCCGTGCACCGCTCCCCTCTCCCCTATGCTGTGGACCCGGTCCACAGCACAATAAACTCCTCCAACAGCCCCCTAAGCTCAAAAAAATGTAAAAATAGTGTATTTTCACGATTTTTCGCGCTGGATCCATTTTTCTCATCCATTTGGCGAACTGAGGACTCCGACACACCGAAAAAGTGTCGTCAAAGCTCTCCGATCATACTATACAACCACCACAGTGCTCCCGCTCATCACATTCATGCAGTCCTTTCGCACAAGATCCGATTTTCGTGTCCATTTCGCGCCCCGACAACTCTAACACCCCGAAAAGGTGCCAACAAGCCACCAATCCACTAGTAAATCAAATCACAAAGATTCAGGTCTTCACATCCTCCCACAGTACAAAGAGTTTCGTCCTCGAAACCAAACATACCTCTAGATGCAGTCTCAAGCAAGTAGAGGTGTGAAGTCCTCATGTCATCCATCAAAAGTCTGTAAGGTGTTCCCTCACTATTTATCAAAATTGTGTCCAGTGGTATTGTCACGCCCCGGGGTCGAAACTGCGATCCGGGCCCGCCAACAGATCCGCCGCCCATACGAAAAACTCTGTATAGACGAAGCGTCTAACCTGCAAAAAGAAGGATACTATAGCTATACAGATATCAGAGCTGAAAAGTAAACTACTGAATAAATATATACAACTCCTCAAATAGTACATGTCAGGTCCTCACAAATACATAAGTCACTCCAAAATTAAAACTCTCAAAAGTAAAAAGTACATGATACATCCCAAAATCACTGACAGTACTAGTACATCACCAAAAGGGTACATCTACTCTCGCTGGAAGAAGACTGGTAGGGATCTAGCTCGCGACTTCCTTACCTCGATCAACAGAATCAGCAACTGGAGCAGCAGGGATTGGAGTAGAGGTCCCTGGGGAAAGGTCACCACGGCGGGTGTGAGAACTACATCCCACTGTAGTTCTCAGTGGGTACCGCCAACAAGCCCGACGGTCTGCCCACTAAATCTACTAGAGGCATAAACTAACAAATGCAATACTGAAAGAAAAAGAGCTGGAAAATAACTCTACAGCTACTATGCCTCTATCTAAATGCTCAAGGAGTGATACAGATGGAAACATGATGCATCTACTATCTCTCAAATACAATCACCCAATCTACACTGACTGCCACATAGGGTCCAGTCAAACCTGCGCCCACCTACGGCCGTTACATCCAAAGAGGACCGGACTTACGTAGGGCGTCCGTGACTGCCAAAATAGGCCCAGCCAGAGGGACTACGTCGACAAGTCGTGATAGCAAAGTAATAGGCCCAACTCCAAAGTGGCACTCGAGGGGCGCGACCCCACCGAGGAAAGTATCTGCGCATCTCTGTCGAGCTCAATGCGGCTCATGCAGGCTATAGTCCAAATCTACGATCAACAAGATCGACAGTACCCAAATCACCTCTCCAACTCACTAACAGAAAAATACTCGAACAGTCAGGACCGCTGTCAACCCAACGGCTCCCTAAAAAGGACATCAACTCAACATGCAAACTCATTAACATGGTATACTCCACAGCTGACAACAATGAAGGGTCCGAAAACCCCGAAACACTAGAACCTACAACCCAAATCAAACAAGAACAGACTCTAGGCATAGCCTCTCGTTGTTCTCAACCCAAAGGAAAAGACAGCCCTTAGAATCCAGATCACTCGAGCTCTCTCGGGTGAGGAAGTTTACAGAAAAGGTGACATTTATTACTGAAAACCATTTTTCACTCGGACCCACGCGGGGTGAGAACTAAAAGTAGTTCCTTTTTGTAAAACCATCTTGAATTAAGGAAACCCATTTTTATGAATTTTAGCTATTTTGGAAAATCAGTTAGAAAATAAGTTTTATTCCCAAACCCCGAAGGGCTAATGCCTTCGCCCAATCAGACAAGAACAGATTCCGGCGACCCTTCAACATTTGAAAGAAAAATATTGGTTTACTGAAATCATGTGTGTCCAAAAAGATTCTGGATTCAAGGTCCTGCTAACACTGGTACACCACTGCCATGAACACAGTAGCGACAAATAAATCGAAGAACTCGACAACCCGGGACCACCGTTTACCCAAACAGCTCCCGCCACAGATACAAGACTAGCTACATCTATCAGACTCCACTCGGCCCCAAACACGAGTGTAACATGCATCCTACACTAAGAGAAATCCTGACCACTCGGCCCACTACCCGGGCGAGGAAAATACTATGTCCAGGGATAGAATGTAAAGTGTGGATGTCTAAAGCATAAATAAACCTAGCCCAAGCGAGAGTTTTCTACTAGTCTGGTTGAACATACATCATATGGCAGGGTGCTAGGTCAAGTTTCAATAATAACAATAATTTAATATATTTAGGGAGCAATAAATCAACACTGATCAACATAGCAAAATAAGGAGTATCAATTTTCTCTTTCTAGCATGCTTCCTAATACATCTCAAAATCATGCATGTTCCTTACTCAATAGAGTTAATGAACTGTCCATCGGTTTTGAAGACGAAGCAACCCACCTAAAGCGCGCGTCAATCCAAGATCCAAAAAGGCTGAAACTGAACGGGGACAAATCCTCGGATTCCCACGATTCCAACGGGTCCAAAATCACCCAAAAACACCTCCTAGGTATAAAGATATGGTCCAAGCATTGCAATCAACACAAAATTTCCAAATTTACAAACTGCTGAAAAATCAGTCCTGGAGATGCGCAAATATCACCTATGATATAAACTCCAAAAATTCTAATAAAAATACGAAGGCGATTCTCGCGAAGTGTAGATGTCAATCGAGTCCTCACACGTCGAAATCCGATACTCGAGTGCAGAGATAAAAATCCAACAATGCTCTACTATCCAGGAAAACTACCAGCAAAATAGGGGCTTAAAGATGTACCATAAACCCCAATAAAAATCCAAAACTGAGAGGAGAGGAAAACACAAAAAATGAAGATCTACCTCTCTTGGAACCGACGCCGTAAAAATCGTTCAAAAATTCCTTTGGAGTAGCTCTGTGGACCTCGTGGACCGAAACACGACGGAAATGGGCCACCGAAGAAGAAACGTCGCACTGCGCCGAATCGCCGAAGCCGTCGATGTCGCGCCCTTCAAAAATTCCGAAACTCCCTCGAGAGATGCAGCACAAGATGATCAACAAGGTTGCTTGAGGGCTCTGTCGCAGCTGGGCTTGGGAAAAGGGTCCAAAGGCTCAAGAAAGGGGGCTATTTATAGCCCAAGCCTACCAAAGGGAGGCCTCGGATTCGGGCGCAAGAATCGGGCGCTCGAATCCGGCCCGGCCCAACACTGTGGGCGCCCGAAATGCCCACAGCGCGCCATGTGGCCCGCTCCGCGCCCGGCGCATGCCCGCCCGCCACTCGCGGCACGCCGCGTGGCAGCGCGGTCCACGGCGGGAACCATGGTCCGCGGTTCACGGCAGGGCAGCCAGGTCGCTGCGCCCGCCAATGGGTGGGCGACACGTGGCCTGGTGGGTCCATGGTGCGCCACGCCGGGCACGCTGTCACGCGTGCGTTGACCGCCCAATCAGCGCGCGACACGTGGCATGCCCTTCGTTGGCTGGTCCCGGTGCACGCCAAAACCTGTGGACCGGCCTGCCCGCCGCCGCGCACGCGCCTGCCCGCGCCCGCGCCGCAGCCCTCTAATGCTGCCCGTCGCCGCCGGCGCTGCCCTAGCCTGCCGGAACAGTAACAAATGCCTCGAAATTCGTATTTTGGCATTCGGGCTCCAAAAAATACAAGTAAATAGTCTATTTTCATCATTTTCGCGCGCTGAATCCAAATCCGATGTCCGATTTACCAAATTTCACTTCTAAAATTTGTCGAAGGCATCCGGACAGGTATTCTTAATCCAAATTTTTGCACTGGGTCAAATTCTGAGGTCCAATTTGCGCGCAACTATCACCAACACACATCATAGGCCTCTAGAAGCCACAATTCACTCCGTAAAACCTTCGCAGAAATTCGGGTCATCACAGGTATCTAGTATCTGTCCTCTACTCTCTGAGTCCATGAACATATCTGCCCGACCCTTGTACCTCGGTATTCCCAAACCATCAATAGCAAAATCCTCACTCTGATCTTACTGAATCTGATCTCAACCCTCTCAAGGTAGGGGGTCCACACTCTGTTTTTCTCTGATCTCATCGAACAGAGTGGACTGTGAGGCTAAAGACATAAGTTTTGCAAAAATCCTTGAAAATGCAATCTCTATATCAAATCATCTCAGCTGCTCCATCTTTGGCCTCTGTCCGGTGCTCATCAAGCTTAATGAATACACTGCTCGCCTACTCAAGATATATGCAATAATAATCACTATGCTAGGGTAATACTGTATACTCCAATCATAATCTTTTAGCAATTCCAGCCATCGGCATGTCTCAAGTCGAGCTCCTTCCGAGTAACCAGTATTTCAGTTCTTATGATCAGTAAAAATTTCACCATGCACTCCATAAAGGTAGGGGCGCTACATCTTCAGTGCGGAATAACAACGGCTAGTTCCCAATCATGAATAGAGTACTTCTTCCCATAATCCTTTAGTTAACATGACACATAAGCAGTTACTCTACCGTGCTGTATCAAAACACATCCTAGCATGCTATGGAAGGCATCGTAGTAAATGATAAATTCCACTCCCATCACTAGTATTGCCAGGATCAATGCCGACATTAATCTTAATTTCAGCTCTTTAAAGCTCTGTTACACTGTTCCTCCCAAGCAAATCTGATCTCCTTTCTAGTCCGTCTGATAAAAGGAATAGAGAGCTTCGCAAAGGTCTAGACTGCTATGTGTATATTTAGGCTGTTGTGTGTATTTAGGATGTATTTAGGTCGACGATGCTGTGGCTGATGATGGTAGGACGTCAGGCCTAGACCGTTGTTGTAAAAACTTGAAATTTTATTGTAAATAAATAAAAGAAAAGAAGGAAATGTCAAGTTGATTTTGGCACAAGAGCGCAGTTGACCTTTTTGCCACTGTGTAAATTGCACAGTTTACGAGGCTGAAATGCCGCCTTTCAATCCGAGCCTAATCTCGAAAATTCGAGATCACACGTGCGACCGTCTCGTCGAACCGATCGAAAGTGATATTAAGCAAGTGCAGATCCAACGGTCGGATCTTCTAGAAATCAGCGAAGAAGCGGGCGGGACCCGCGACTTAGGTGAATAGTGCTGTGAACAGTAGATGAATAGTAACCCCTATTTCTAAATCCCTTTAGTGCCAACGTTAGCCAATTCGCTATCCGAACTCCGATCATAGCGATCCAGGTAGTCGATTTGAACGATTTCGTCGTTCTGAACGCAATGGCGCTGACGGAATTTCCGTTTGACGACCCTAGAGTCTCGAAAAGTGCGATAAACTATATTTTTGTACAGTATTTATGGACTGAGAATTTATCCGGGCGTTTTCTTGAAAAACAAAAATTGCTACCTGATAGGTTTCGTCGAGCCGGACGTCGTGGCGAAGTCCATTTTTCGATTCGACGAATAAAGTGCCTCGAAAAGTGTGAAATAAGGCAAAAAATGCAGTATTTTGCACAAAAACCCTAGATTTTGTGCCTCGTTTTGCGTGCTGCTCCTTGGAGAGGGACCTAAGTGCGAAATAAGTTGGCTGTGAGGGTCTGGACTTAAAATATAGTGAGTTAAGGGGTTTTAATGCAAATATGCATTGGTGCACTATATACATACAACCTCGGGCTAGGGTTTTCTCTAAACCCCGCAGCCCTCAGCCCCTCAGCCGCTAGCTCCAACTGCACCCCTCCATCTGCCGCACTCCTCGGAGCTAGCGCACCGGCCGCCGCCTCGTCACCGGAGAAGAAGGAGAATCAAGAAACTCCTCCCTCTCGGTTGGAAGATGGGTGGTCAGCTCCCAGAGACCCAGGGTGACTCCGAGTTGCAGCTGAGGACTCCTCTGTGACTGAGAGGCCGAGCCCGTGTGGTGCCGACGTCAGCCGCCGCCGTGCGCCGCCGCGGGAGCATCCATTCTTCCTTCTTTTTCCGGCGAGGTAAGTTCATGGAACTTTTTGTTTTAAATTGGCCCATGGACCCTAGCATCACATTCCTAACACCGAGGGGACCACCCTGGTGCAGCCCGAGCCGCGGCCGTCGACCCTGTCGCCGGCGGGAGCTCTGTTGCCGGAAATCATCGTTTCTTGGCCGATCTTGGGCGCCGCCTTCATCCGGCCGTTGAACTCGAGATCAAAACTGGTGGATCTCATCCTTTTGGTGACTGCAAGAAGCCCAGCAAGATTGGTCATCATCCGTTGAGGATCCGCGTTGCACGAGCCAACCCTAGAACCGGGTTTTTAAGCATTTCGGGCGAGCTTCGCCGCCCGGCACCGCCGCTCGCCCCCATCGCCGGCCACCACCTCAGCGAGCTTCGTGGGGCTGGGGGGAAACTTTTGGTCCAAGTTGCGCCGGCCCAAACATCGCCGGCCGGAATCCGCCATTAGAGCACTTCAAGTTGGCCGAACTCGAACTCCGGCGATCGCCGGGGCTCCGCGTGGTGGGAAAACGACCCAGGTGAGTTACTTAGACATAAATATGGCTTCTTGTGATTTTGCATGGGACTTTTAACGTGGCATTCTCGGTTTCCATAGTTACACCTTGAAGTTGATTGGGCTTGAGCGCCGGCCGCCGCCGTTGCATCGGGACGCCGGCCACCGACTCAGGTAAGCCCTAAATACCATTTTAAGCATTCTGGTCATTTTATTTCAGCCCGAGAACTCGGTTAAAAATAAGTGTTCCAACCTTGTTAATTAAAAGATAATTATGGTAATTCCCGGCCGCCGCCGTTGCCGGCCGCCGCCGCCGGACCTGGCTTGGTCCGGGCTTCTTCTGGGAGCACATGGGAGCTGATGCTTACCTCAGTTGGCCGTGGGATGTAGGGTTGGTCCAAATTGGTGCAGCCCGAGAATTGGTTCATTCATGGGGTTGCTCCGGCAGCTTTTCCGGCCACTCTCCGGCAAGCCGCTGGTGAGCAGCACTCCCCTCTGTCACCACTGAGTGCCATGCTCACAGTAGTTCTCAGGTTGATCCAGGGTATTAATAGGTTATAGCTTAGTGTGGTTTTGGACTAAAAGTTTATGGGCCAACTTTGCCCTCGGGCCTCGTGTAAGCCCAAGCCTGCGAGCACGAGCTTCGTCTCATCGTTTCAGACACGCTGAAACTTACGGCGTTGTCTTTGGCTTCATGGTTTGGAAGATCGAGTCATTTTAGTGTTCAAGATAGTGTAATTATGCAATTTTAGAAAAGTTTAGGGGTCAAGTTGCAAATGTAACACCCTGGCTGTCTGTAGACAGTATTTTGGCACTGTCTAGTCATTTTTGTTAAAGTTCCGTAGGCTCTCGTTGAGCGGGAATCGGATATCGACTCGTAAATCAGCAAAATCGTCGGTTTTACGGTTTCCGGCGCGAGTTTCGCGTTTTTCGGTGAAGAAGATCTGTTAGTGATTATTGATAGATGCCTTTGGTATTCCCCGACACTGTCCTGGCTGGTCCAGTGTTTTTAGTTTTCGTCGAGAGACCCCGAAGCCAAAATCGGCTATCCGGGAGTGGAGCAAGTAATTAAGGAAGCATTTCAGTCCAGATATTTTTGGTTTTGTTCCTGTCTGGTCAAACATCTAAAATTAGTTGTTCGGGGTCAGGAGGTGTCGTTTGGTAGTATTCAGATATTTGTAGACCATTGGCAGGTCATGTTTATCGGTTCAGTGAATTTCC
Organism: Tillandsia leiboldiana; assembly: GCA_029204045.2. Taxonomy (NCBI): domain Eukaryota; kingdom Viridiplantae; phylum Streptophyta; class Magnoliopsida; order Poales; family Bromeliaceae; genus Tillandsia; species Tillandsia leiboldiana. Next base: position 7,539,378 of record CM055066.1, read on the forward strand.
GAGAAATTCGGTAAAAGCCTGGTTTTGTCTAAAGTTCCCCGTATACACCGTGTGCCGATGTAGTGTGGTCGGGATGGATGGGTATGAGTGAGTCTGTTATTGATTCTAGTTTTTGTTCAGGGCCCAGCAGTTCAGCACCAGCCTCCCAGTAGCCTAGCGGGAGTTCGGGATCGGCCTACATTGAGGTGGGTTATCTTCGGTCCGGGCTTTATCTTTTCGGCCCTCTGGTTGCTTTAGTCCAGTCGGACACCTGTTCTTGATTTAGTCGTGATGATTTTGCCTGTTCTTGATTTAGTCCTGATGATTTTGCCTGTTCTTGATTTAGTCCTGCTGATTTTATCTATATGCCATATGATCTTTCCTGATAGACATTGATCTCTTTAGACATGTTATGTACACCTGTTCGTCAGCTTTCATATCTCAGTACATAGATGTCATGATCTGATTATACCTGCTATTTCCTGTCACCTGTGATGCTTGCTTTATATTCAGATATACATGATAGATCCTGATCGATATATACAGATAGTTGATTCCCTGTTGGGATCTCGGCTTGTTGCCGACTACCCGGTCACTAGACCGTGAGCTTGAGCATAGCATGATGATTACCACGCACTGTTGTACTTCACGTACACTGACGGTTTGGCCACCGTCGTTGTGTTCTTTACAGGTAAAGTGGTCTAGAGATGGGACCCGTGAGCCCGATTGCATCTGTGAGTGCCGGGTTATTGTCAGCGGATGGGGTGCGGATCGGTGGTATTGCCTGAGGTTCTGTGAGACCAATAATGGCATATGATTGGATACTTGGATTTCTATTTTTGACGCATCATTTTTAGCTTGCACTGTCATTTGTAGCTATTTACCTTGTACCTTCGCTGCTCAGTTATGCTTGATTTTTCAGTTATGTCATGATTACCAGCATTATTTATCTGCAGTTCCCTTATGCTTGATTATTTCAGTTATACCCTGATTCCAGCATTTATTACCTGCAGATTCCTTATGCTTGATTATTACAGTTATACCCTGATTCCAGTATTTATTACCTGCAGTTTCCTTGTGCTTGATTATCTACCTATTCAGTCTTATCTGTGGATTATTTGATTTTCAGTAGACATTATCTGTTATTTCAGCTTTACCCATAGATTATTACTATCCGCAGATTTTAGTATCCAGTAGGTACGATTAGTTATTTCTCGGCTCGTCGTGCCCACTGGGATACATGTACAGTGTATCTCACACCCCCTGGGTGACCATTTTCCAGGTCCGTCGGGTGGAGGGATGTCGGGACGATCGCGTGAGGCCGTCACGATAGAGCTGTCCCCCTGATGATAGATATTGATGATTGAGATTCTCGATGATTGTAGCTGACTTCCATTTCATAGTTTTCAGCTTCTATTTTGGTTGGATATTCAGATTGATATTAGCATGTTCTGGGATTATTCACGTTGATTAGTTATTGTTTAGTTGAGATATTTATTGCTTTCTGATGGATGATTATTGTATTCGCCTAGCCGTGTATGTATAGGAGAGACTCTGTCCATTGGGATAGTGGGATAGGGGATTTTCTATATGTGTGGCGGTCTGTTACGCCCGTTTTGCAAACTCTGATTTATAAAAAAAAAAAAAAAAAAAAAAAAAAATTCCAGACCTGATTTTTAAAAGTCGGGGCGTGACAGATTTTATGGTATTAGAGAAAAAGGTATACGGTACGTAGGAAAATTGGTTAGGATCTGGTTAGGATTGAACCCTAGGATGACTTATGACGAGAGAGCGCGGGGTAATTGTCTAGCAGTTAGGATCTCATGTGTATTTTCACACTATGAGTCATTTCCAAATCTTGTCGTTGTGACTACGAGCGGTGTTCGCACGCGCTCTGGGCTTAGTGGTCATGGTGGGTGCAGTGTTAGCTGCGGTTGTGGTACGAGCCATGGGTTTGATATATCAGTGGAGCCTTACAGCTCGGATTGTTGGCAGCGGTTAGAGAATCAGCTCACCGCTTTTGCTGGGATAGTCCAGCAGATGGCTCAGCATTAGATAGTTGCTATTGTTGCACTGGCCCCACCACTAGTCCAGGTGCTTGGAGAAGTCAGTGATCCTCCGGTTGTCCCCGTGCCACTAGTTATAGTACTTTTGTCACAGCCGGGGTTATTAAAATTATGTTGTGGCTGCTATTACCGGAGATTCCCGAATATAGTTATCGGGATGCCTATGAGGTTAGCAATCTTGTTGCTTTGGACGGAAGGATTCTGACGACACTCAGCAAATATTAGACCTTATTGAATTGTGTCCCAACCCTGATCAGTGTAAAATAATTTGGGATTCACGATTACTTCGATAGAGATGGTGGTAGCAGTGAGAGCTTTGGCGCAGACATGGTTGATGGATAGGCTAAATTCGGTGATCTATGGGCCGATTGAAATCCTGGTTTGAGTTGGATTCAGATTCGGACCCCACATTTGGCACGATTTTAGTGGAGTCTTAGTTACTCCTATGAGTATGCAATAAGTTTAGATATTGTGATTACTACGATGGTGAGATATGACTGGAAAGTCTAATATACAGAGTGATGATGATAGCTTGAGGATTTGACTTTTATTCTAAACGAATTCGATTTGTGATAATTTCGCACATTGTGTGTAAAATGATTTGGGGTCGCAATCTCCCCTGTCGCTGCGTTAGCAAGTGGTGATGCATTTAAGGTAATGGTGAACAGTGGAATATGGTTCTAGATTCTTGTGAGTAGCCAGGGTCGCACTCATGACCACGAGGTGGTAGAGACAGTTGATATAGGTTATAGTATCGGCATAGAGATTTGTGCCATGAGGTATGAGTTATACCTTTTGTTGGATTACGGTGGGAGTCGTGTCCCCAACTTGATGTTGGCGACAGATCTATAGTATTTCACTTTTCTTTTGATAAGTATGTTGGCTGCAGACAATGTACTGTCGAAAGTACGGATTGAAGTACTCCACCCGTAAGGGGAAATATCATGATTGGGTCTATTTGTCACGCCCCGGGGGTCTCGCTCAGCGGAAAAGAAAGAGTTGTTAAATTCTTTTTTTCAAATTCGGTCCTCCCCGGCACGTGCCCAGACCCGCCGCATATACAGATTTACTCGAAAATCGGGCAGAGTCTCCTCTGTATATGCACGGTGTCGCGGCTATTACAACATCTCAACACAAGCATTCAGTTAATCACAACAGTTCGATATTTAACCAACAATGCAGACTGAATACAACGCCCGTCGCCAGTCAAGTTGAAAGGATAAACTCACAGTTTTGAAAACAGGTCCACACGACCCAAGGTTTTGAAAACAGTTTGGAAAGATGCCATAAATCCACAGGGTTTGGAAAACAGGTCCACACGACCCGAGGTTTTGAAAACAGTTTAGAAATCCCATAAATCCACATGGTTTGGAAAACGGGTCCACACGACCCCAGATTTTTGAAAGATAGTTTTCGAAGTTCTCTTTTTTTTTTCTAGTTATTTTGCTTTGGAAAACGGCTGAACGGGGATAATAAAAGAACTGTAATTCCAATTCCAGAATACGAGTAATCAACATCCACACCGACCCCACAAGGGTATCGCGAACCACACCGTAGTCTACGGTACCAAATGAAATGCAAGGAAAGGTAAAGGAAAATACAGATTTGGGCTCCTCACTGCCCGACCACTCCTGCCTCGACCTCACCGTCGTCTACCGCTCACCCCTGGAAGAACCTGTCACGGAGTGGGTAGTCAGTGACATGTAATAGTAATAATAAGCAAGAAAGAAATGCCAAACCCAACTGTAAGACTATCCGGAGCAACCACTCGGCTCACTGGAAAAGTAACACGCGAACACCTGCAATACCTGTAATACCTGTAGCACCTATGCACCTTGATCTCGTCGGGCACCTACCCCGACAGATCGCACCGCTCACACCTTGGGGCACCTGACCTCGTCGGACACCTATCCCGACAGGTCACACCTCTCCCCCCCCTTTTGATGCCTCAAACCCCACACCTACGGGGGCCCCCACTACCTCACCTCGTGGGTTTACACAGGTCGAAGACCGCTTTCCCGGAAAAGAGCACCCTTTGCGGTGGCCAGACCGCGGGTGCGCGTGTCGCAACTACGAGCATAAAACCAATATACAGGGTAATATCGCAAACACTAGAGACCGTTAGCATTAGTACGGATAACATGCAATTAGTAACCTTCCAACAACATTGACACTATGCTAAGCCTCAAAGAAAAACCCACCTGTCACGTGCAATGACCGCCGCTCAACCCCTCCGCGTCCCGGTGTGCTCCCCGAATCTGCAAGGACCCCCGGGACGAATCAGATACTCACCAACAATAAATAGAGAGCAGCAGAAAAGAATGTCCAGTTTCCGTTGCTGGACGAGACCCTCGCCCGTCGGTCGCGGAAACGGCGATGGCCCGGTCGGACCCGGTGGCGGCGGCGGGGCTGCACGGTGCCCGGGCCTGCGCGGCGCCCAGCCCGCACGCGCGGGCGGCGCCCCGCGCGGCGCCCCGGCCCGCACGGGGCCCAGCCCGCACGCGCGGGCGGCGCCCCGCGCGGTGCCCAGGCCCGCGCGGCGCCCAGCCCGCACGCGCGGGCGGCGCCCCGTGTTACGGCATTTTTGGTGTTGGCATATTTCGTGAGTCAAGTCAGTGGGTTGAGTCGGAGTCTTGAAGTGATCAAATTGTCAATCAGCAATCGAAGACTTAGAGAAGATTCAACAAGAGCTCAAGTTGACACTTAGTGTTTTGAGTCTTGAAGATTGAAGGTGAAGAATTGTGGATCTTATAGATCAATCTCAAGGAAAATGGATTCGGATTGCTTAGGTACGTTTAACTAAATAATTTTGGTGATCCGAATACATTTGAGTAGTTTAGAAACACTTGGATAAGTTTTCATTGCTTAAAAATCAAAAACTGGACAAATTGGATGTTCAGAATTCTGATCAGGATCAGAATTCCGATCAGGATCAGAATTCCGATCAGGATCAGAATTCCGATCCGGATCAGAATTCCGATCCGGATCCCGAACCTTGTTTTTTCAGGAATTGCTGGAAAAAAGACGACGATCAGGATCGCCATAAATCTGATCCGGATCGTCGTGCGGGAAAATTTCTGTTAAGGCAGTTTTTGATGCTTATCTCTTTCCAAAGGTTTCTAAACTATAAATAGACATTTAGGGTTTCTCAAGAACGTGTGTTCTCTACCGATTAATTTATAAAACACTTGAGAGCAACCCTAGAGGCTAGGTTTTTATCGTTCTTCTTTATAGCCTCTTTTAGGTCAATTCGATGGTTCCTTCAAGAACATATCTTTGGTCGAATTGATCTAATCTTTGCTTAGAGATTTCTTCTACGGTTCTTCATTGATAATCTAAGTAAAGGATCACCATCGAAGTCAATATTCTTATCGACTGAGTTTGCGTCGTGGATTCGACGTGGCATCGTGGATTCGGTGTGCTAAAGGCGTTTCGTGGATTCGAAGCGTGCGTTCGTGGATTCGAACGTGAGCAGTGGACAGGCAAAACGGTGGAGCGCGAGGTCCAAGAAATTGAAGGAGGGGTTAAATCCGTGGAGACGGTAATCACCTTGTTATTCTTCTTTTCTTAGGGATTGTTATTGCGTGGATATCCAACCGGTCAGCGCGAGGTCCGAAGAAGCTGAAGGAGGGGTTGAGTCCGTGGAGTCGGTAATCACCTTGTTATTCTTCTATTCTTAGTGGATTGTTATTGCGTGTTGGTCCCGTGGTTTTTCTCCTGGATTGGAGTTTCCACGTATATCTCGGTGTGCTGTTTTTATTTTCCGCATTGGTTTTTATTTTGCACTGAGATTGAGTTTTTAAGTATTACACCTATTCACCCCCCCTCTAGTTGTTTGATAGTACCTATTTAGATCCTTTGGGATTCATAACTCAACAATTGGTATCAGAGCGGGTTTTAGGTTTATCTATCATGTTGGGTGAAAGTGGTAATATTTATAGACCTCCTCTTTTTGATGGGACTAATTATACTTATTGGAAAGTGCGGATGAGAGCTTTTCTCATCGCAATTGATGAGCGGGTATGGCAATCCGTGGAATACGGTTGGGTGCATCCTGTTGAGGAAGTAGGAAATTCTACTACCCCAAAACCTCGCTCTAGATGGTCCAAAGAGGAATTTGAAGGATCTTCTTACAATGGGAAAGGTATGAACGCTTTATTTAATTCTCATTCCTCGACTGAGTTCACAAGAATTTCCGCGTGTGAAACCGCGAAGGAAATTTGGGATATTCTCAAAATTACACATGAGGGTACTAATCTTGTAAAAATTCAAAAGCTCCAGATGCTTACAAGTCAATTTGACTCTATTCATATGGAAGAGCATGAATTGTTTACAGATTATTACACTAGGCTTCAAGATGTAATAAATACATGTGCTAATTTAGGAGAAAAGATCCCGGAGTCGAAAATTGTAAGAAAGATACTTCGGACTCTTCCGGAACGGTTTAGGGCAAAGGTTACCGCCATTGAAACCGTTAGTCATCCGGATGAGATGAGTATAGAGGAATTAGTAGGTGCTTTGCAAACTTATGAAATGACTTTTCCTACTAATCAAGTTTCTTCCAAGTCTTCTTCTAAGCTTACAGGTATTGCATTCAAATCAACAAAGGAAGAAGATAGCGAATCGAGTTCCGACGATGAAATCTCTTTTGCCGATTTTGAAGAACAATTGGCGCGGATCACAAAGAAATTTCGTCGGAAGTTTTGGAAGAATCGAACCGATGGATCTTCATCCACGAAACCTTCTAAAGGATCATCGGGTTCTAAATCCTCTAACCTCAAAAGCTTTGCAAAACCTTCTAAAGAAAAAGAAAAAGATGATTTCGAAGGGGAAATCCAATGCTATCGATGCAAAGGCTACGGCCATTTTTCAACGGATTGTCCTTCTAAGAAATCATACAAAAAGAAGGCTTTGCAAGCAAAAACTTGGGACGATTCTACTTCTAATGAATCGACCTCAAGTAAAGAGGAAAAAGTCGTTGCCTTACATGCTTCTCAAATTCCCTCTTCTAATGTTTGTTTATCATCTTTAATCACTGACTCTAATCCTTTGTTTTTGCATGAAACATCAACATCCAACGGAGAGTCATCAAGTGAGGGGGAGTCGGACGAAGAAGAACTCGTTGAGGCATATCAACAACTTCTTGCGGAATCTAAGAAGATGGCCAAGCATATCAAGAAGTTGAGGAAGCAATGACTTGAGAATCAAGACGAGAATCATGCTTTAAAGATAAAACTTCATGATCTCGAGGAGGAACAAGGACGTTTATTGAATAACAATAAAATCCTCCAAGAAAAGCTAAACCAATCAGAGACAAACGCTAAATCATATACGGACAAGATTGGTTTTCTAGAAAAACAGTTTGAGGAGATTCATGTCACCAACCAAGCATTGACCAAGCAAGTTCATGAACTCAAATCCGACATACAAAGGCTTTCAACCGTTTCCAAGAAACTAGATTGTATGTTCAGATTAGGTCAAACAAGAAAGGTTGGTTTGGGATTCAAAAAGGATCAAACTGTGCATGCTTCAAGTTCCACAATGAAATTGAAAGGAAGAACTTGTCACTTATGTGGACTTGAAGGACATTTGGTGAAGGATTGCCCGAAAAAGAGAAAGAAGAATTCTTCGGCAACTTCATCTACGGAGCGAACTCAACGGAATTAAAAGACACATCAAGTCAAAGGAGTTCACTCAACCCACCAAAGGTCCGAGCCACATCATCAATCATACAAGTGGATCACTGCAAGGCATAGACCTAAGGTGGACCAACAGTCAAAGCGGACAACCCCCGGCCACAACGAATCAAGACAACCCAAAATCCAGCGATTTTGGATTCGGAAAGGTGATATCTTTCCTTGTCTTAAGTTCTAAATAGCTTATGACTGTATGTAATGCTTTGATTGGTTTTCCCTTCATATCTTTCTTAATCTTTGCATTACATGTTTTTCAATGCTCTTCGTTTTTATACTTTGTTTTTGAACAAAAGGGTTTTTACTGAACAAGTGCATTGAATAAAAAGGGTTTCACTTTTATTCACTCCAAATTAATTTTATTTGGATTATCAACTTTACTCCATAATCATAATCTTGAAGATACTTCATTATAGGAGTTTTTGATATTATAAGCATCAAATTTTAGAAATCATGTGTGATCTTTAGATGCTTAATCTATCTCGGTTGTGTGAATTTATTGTGATAAACGTGAGACAACCGATAGACTAAAATTTGGGATTTAATTCTTTCACGTAAGATATTGCATTCTTACAAGGGTATTGAAATGATTTGCAAAAGATGTGGAAAGAGTTACATCCGAAAGGAGTGTGAAAACTACCACCACATGTTGGAAAGAGCTGCCACCCCGGTCGTCCGGTTTGTGTGTGAAGCTACCACATGTTATGGATGCTTGATAATATTTTATGAGAAAATCTTTAGTTGAAGCATTTGGAGATTTATATGCAAAACTCTTATATTTTGAACAATCTCCTGGTTGGTATAAGGTGGAATAGTTGAAAGATGCTCAAAGAGCCACCCTTAGGTATTTTAGTGCTTATCTCAAATTTGAAAGGGTAAAAATTCAGAATTGATGTCATTTGGAAATCTCCGTAAGTCATCTTTGTAAATCTGTTACATCTTGATAGAGTTTGGATCTCAAGATTATTTTTGATGACTTGTGTTTGATGAATATAACATGAAAAACGGTTTATAATGTTTTACCTTTATTTTTCATGATTTTGGAGTAAATCTTTTTAATTTCGTGAAATTAATTGGATTGAATGGCATCTATGTGAATTCATTGTTTTTCAAAGCACTTAAATGGATTTCTTGATGGAATACAAATCGGTATTTGAAAAGATTCCAAAATCTGGATTTGTTTCAAGAAGTTATTTGATTTTTGCTTTCTGGTACAGGTACGCAATCTGCATTTTTGTTATATACCGGAACTGAGCTTTTATCTCTCTTTCTCTATGAACTAATGCTGTTAGTGATTTCCTTTTGTCTAGTATGTTCACTGTTTGACAATTTGTGACAAAAAGGGGGAGAAGAGAAATAGGGGGAGACAGAGATGAGATCATCGAGATAGGGGGAGAACGGAAAATGATGATCGTATCACAAAGGGGGAGAACATGGAGAACATGTTAGAGATGCTCAAGATAGGGGGAGACAGAGATGAGATCATCGAGATAGGGGGAGAACGGAAAATGATGATCGTATCACAAAGGGGGAGAACATGGAGAACATGTTAGAGATGCTCAAGATAGGGGGAGACAAAGAAAAAACAAAAGAACCAAAAGGAAGACGGATCAAATGTAGGATTCTAATTTCTAACGACTAACGTTTGATTTTGTTTGGAGTTTTGGTTTTGCAGGAATTACATCACTTTAAGACTCCAAGTCCTAAGTCATAGAGTATGTTCTAGGACTGTTTGGTTCAAATGTAATTTTGTATTTATTGGATCTTTCACGCAAAGAAAATCAATGTTTTGGTGATGACATTGAGTTTCGATTTTTTGGTTTAAGATGAGTATTTTGAGCTTTTATGTATTTTTGGGTTTTGTTACGAAATTGCCAAAGGGGGAGATTGTTACGGCATTTTTGGTGTTGGCATATTTCGTGAGTCAAGTCAGTGGGTTGAGTCGGAGTCTTGAAGTGATCAAATTGTCAATCAGCAATCGAAGACTTAGAGAAGATTCAACAAGAGCTCAAGTTGACACTTAGTGTTTTGAGTCTTGAAGATTGAAGGTGAAGAATTGTGGATCTTATAGATCAATCTCAAGGAAAATGGATTCGGATTGCTTAGGTACGTTTAACTAAATAATTTTGGTGATCCGAATACATTTGAGTAGTTTAGAAACACTTGGATAAGTTTTCATTGCTTAAAAATCAAAAACTGGACAAATTGGATGTTCAGAATTCTGATCAGGATCAGAATTCCGATCAGGATCAGAATTCCGATCCGGATCAGAATTCCGATCCGGATCCCGAACCTTGTTTTTTCAGGAATTGCTGGAAAAAAGACGACGATCAGGATCGCCATAAATCTGATCCGGATCGTCGTGCGGGAAAATTTCTGTTAAGGCAGTTTTTGATGCTTATCTCTTTCCAAAGGTTTCTAAACTATAAATAGACATTTAGGGTTTCTCAAGAACGTGTGTTCTCTACCGATTAATTTATAAAACACTTGAGAGCAACCCTAGAGGCTAGGTTTTTATCGTTCTTCTTTATAGCCTCTTTTAGGTCAATTCGATGGTTCCTTCAAGAACATATCTTTGATCGAATTGATCTAATCTTTGCTTAGAGATTTCTTCTACGGTTCTTCATTGATAATCTAAGCAAAGGATCACCATCGAAGTCAATATTCTTATCGACTGAGTTTGCGTCGTGGATTCGACGTGGCATCGTGGATTCGGTGTGCTAAAGGTGTTTCGTGGATTCGAAGCGTGCGTTCGTGGATTCGAACGTGAGCAGTGGACGGGCAAAATGGTGGAGCGCGAGGTCCAAGAAATTGAAGGAGGGGTTAAATCCGTGGAGACGGTAATCACCTTGTTATTCTTCTTTTCTTAGGGATTGTTATTGCGTGGATATCCAACCGGTCAGCGCGAGGTCCGAAGAAGCTGAAGGAGGGGTTGAGTCCGTGGAGTCGGTAATCACCTTGTTATTCTTCTATTCTTAGTGGATTGTTATTGCGTGTTGGTCCCGTGGTTTTTCTCCTGGATTGGAGTTTCCACGTATATCTCGGTGTGCTGTTTTTATTTTCCGCATTGGTTTTTATTTTGCACTGAGATTGAGTTTTTAAGTATTACACCTATTCACCCCCCCTCTAGTTGTTTGATAGTACCTATTTAGATCCTTTGGGATTCATAACTCAACACCCCGCGCGGTGCCCAGGCCCGCGCGGCGCCCAGGCCCGCGCGGCGCCCAGGCCCGCGCGGCGCCCAGCCCGCACGCGCGGGCGGCGCCCCGCGCGGTGCCCAGGCCCGCGCGGCGCCCAGCCCGCACGCGCGGGCGGCGCCCCGCGCGGCGCCCAGGTCCGCGCGGCGTGCAGCCCGCACACGCGGGCGGCGCCCTGCACGGCGCCCAGGTCCGTGCGGCGCCCCCGTAGCGGCGGCGTGCGGCCGACCGTAGGGTCCCGCCTCCTTCGTTCAACGATCCGTCTCAACCTACCCTAGAATTAAATGCAGTAAAAAAAACAAATAATTAAATAAAGACTCACCGATCTCGGCGTTCCCGATCCGCCGATGGAGAAGGAGGAATAGGAAAGGTTCGCCCCGCGCTTGCTTGCCGGATTCCTTGGGGTGAGCGATCGTTTCCCCCTCTCCTTGATCCCCTCCGCCTGGTCCTCGGTTCCGCCGGTAGAAGGGAGGAGATTTTTGGGAAAGGGTTCCGCTTCCTCGTTCCTTGTGACCTACGCTCAGGGCAAGAAGGAGGAAAAATAATACCCTAACCCAAGTCGCAACTTAGAAGAAAAGGATCGGGCTAACAAAGGAAGTGGGGGTAGCCCAAACCTATTTCCCCGAAGCCAAAAAATTAGTCGACTTGGGTGCGAACCAGGGTCCGGTCTGCCTCGGTAATTATGTAAGTCGCCTGAACCGTACTAAAACTTCCGGAATTTATTTCGGGAGATTCCGGAGTCGGAAACCAAAACCGATCGCGCCGCCAATCTCCGTTTCACGAGCTTTATTTTTCAAAAATACCCGCGAGCCCCGACGGTCTGCCCAGAAAACACGAAAAACATAAGTCACCCCCGGACCCCTTAGTCGAAAAGCGGTTCAATAAAATTCAAAAGAAGGTCCAGAACGACAAATAAACCCACGGTTACTACACTATTAGTCTGCTTACTTAAATTGTAGTTTCCAAGGTTGTCTCTGGACAACGATGTAGTAGTTTCAGTATTGATATTCCAGACCGTATCGGACCTTTGGTAGGTCTTAGATAGTTGTGTACATAGTGGACAGATTGTCTTTGTCATTGTTGTAGACATCCGTCCCAGCTTGCGACCACTAGCCACATTGATCTCGCCACATCTTGCAACTGAGTTGATAATAGAACTATGTGGTGTATTGTGATGCTTCTCGGATCGGGTTGGGTTGTGTTCTGATGCAAAACGAAAAAGTAATAGCCTACGCCTCTCGACAGCTGAAGCCCTATGAGCAAAACTACCCGATGCATGATCTCGAGCTCGCCGCAGTGGTTTTCGCTCTCAAGCTATGGAGGCATTATCTTTATGGAGTCCACTGCGAGGTCTTCACTGATCGCCAGAGCCTTAAGTACCTCTTCACTCAGAAGGAGTTGAACTTGAGGCAGCGCCGATGGCTCGAACTGCTAAAGGACTATGATCTCACTATCCAGTACCACCCAGGTCGGGCCAATGTGGTAGCGGATGCCTTGAGCCGAAAGCACGTGTCGCCAGAGCTGCTAATGATCACGGATCAGGACCGCTTGATTTCTGAGTTTCAGCGTCTAGACTTGGAGATCGTTCCTTCGGGGTCTACCGCTCGACTTTTAGCGATGGTAGTGCAGCCTACCCTGCTTGATCGCATAAAGGAGGGACAGCAGTCGGACCCCTCCTTCCAGAAGGTTAGAGAGCTGATATCACTGGGACAGACTGACGATTACCAGCTGCACGCCGATGGCTCTATCCGATGCAGGGGCCGTTGGTGTGTTCCAGATGACGGTGAATTAAAGAAGGACATCTTTATGGAGGCGCATCGGTCCTTATATACGGTACATCCTGGCGGGACTAAAATGTACCGGGACCTGAAGCAGCATTACTGGTGGCCTGGGATGAAGGCTGATGTGGCGAACCATGTGGCGCAGTGCCTAGCTTGCCAGCAGGTGAAGGCGGAACACCAGAGACCGGCGGGAAAACTGCAACCGCTTCCTGTACCAGTTTGGAAGTGGGAGCAGATCACGATGGACTTTGTTACCGGTCTGCCTCGATTCCAGGGAAGCCACGTGGGAATGCGAGTCAGCCATGATGGAGCATTTTCCCCATTTATTTGACTCCTAGTTGTATTTAGTTTCGGGGACGAAACTTCCTTTTAGGTGGTAGAGATGTAAAAACTTGAAATTTTATTGTAAATAAATAAAAGAAAAGAAGGAAATGTCAAGTTGATTTTGGCACAAGAGCGCAGTTGACCTTTTTGCCATTGTGTAAATTGCATAGTTTACGAGGCTGAAATGTCGCCTTTCAATCCGAGCCTAATCTCAAAAATCCGAGATCACTAGTGCGACCGTCTCGTCGAACCGATCGAAAGTGATATTAAGCAAGTGCAGATCCAACGGTCGGATCTTCCAGAAATCAGCGAAGAAGCGGGCGGGACGCGCGACGTAAGTGAATAGTGCTGTGAACAGTAGATGAATAGTAACCCCTATTTCTAAATCCCCTTACTGCCAACGTTAGCCAATTCGCAATCCGAACTCCGATCATAGCGATCTAGGTAGTCGATTTGAACGGTTTTGCCGTTCTGAACGCAATGGCGCTGACGGAATTTTCGTTTGACGACCCTAGAGTCTCGAAAAGCGCGATAAACTGTATTTCTGTACAGTATTTATGGACCGAGAATTTATCCGGGCGTTTTCTCGAAAAACAAAAATCGCTACCTGATAGGTTTCGTCGAGCCGGACGTCGTGGCGAAGTCCATTTTTTGATTTGAAGACTAAAGTGCCTCGAAAATCATGAAATAAGGCGAAAAATGCAGTATTTTGCACAAAAACCCTAGATTTTGTGCCTCATTTTGCGTGCTGCTCCTTGGAGAGGGACCTAAGTGCGAAATAAGTTGGCTGTGAGGGTCTGGACTTAAAATATAGTGAGTTAAGGGGTTTTAATGCAAATGTTCATTGGTGCACTATATACATACAAGCTCGGGCTAGGGTTTTCTCTAAACCCCGCAGTCCTCAGCCCCTCAGCCGCCAACTCCAACTGCACCCCTCCATCTGCCGCACTCCTCGGAGCTAGCGCACCGGCCGCCGCCTCATCGCCGGAGAAGAAGGAGAATCAAGAAACTCCTCCCTCTTGGTTGGAAGATGGGTGGTCAGCTCCGAGAGACCCAGGGTGACTCCGAGTTGCAGCTGAGGACTCCTCTGTGACTGAGAGGCCGAGCCCGTGTGGTGCCGACGTCAGTCACCGCCGTGCGCCGCCGCGGGAGCATCCATTCTTCCTTCTTTTTCCGGCGAGGTAAGTTCATGGAACCTTTTGTTTTAAATTGGCCCATGGACCCTAGCATCACGTTCCTAACACCGAGGGGACCACCCTGGTGCAGCCCGAGCCGCGGCCGTCGATCCTGTCGCCGGCGGGAGCTCTGTTGCCGGAAATCATCGTTTCTTGGCCGATCTTGGGCGCCGCCTTCATCCGGCCGTTGAACTCGAGATCAAAACTGGTGGATCTCATCCTTTCGGTGACTGCAAGAAGCCCAGCAAGATTGGTCATCATCCGTTGAGGATCCGCGCTGCACGAGCCAACCCTAGAATCTGGTTTTTAAGCATTTCGGGCGAGCTTCGCCGCCCGGCGCCGCCGCCCGCCCCCATCGCCAGCCACCACCTCAGCGAGCTTCGTGGGGCTGGGGGGAAACTTTTGGTCCAAGTTGCGCCGGCCCAAACATCGTCGGCCGGAATCCGCCATTAGAGCACTTCAAGTTGGCCGAACTCGATCTCCGGCGATCGCCGGGGCTCCGCGCGGTGGGAAAACGACCCAGGTGAGTTACTTAGACATAAATATGGCTTCTTGTGATTTTGCATGGGACTTTTAACGTGGCATTCTCGGTTTCCATAGTTACACCTTGAAGTTGATTGGGCTTGAGCGCCGGCCGCCGCCGTTGCATCGGGACGCCGGCCACCGACTCATGTAAGCCCTAAATACCATTTTAAGCATTCTGGTCATTTTATTTCAGCCCGAGAACTCGGTTAAAAATAAGTGTTCCAACCTTGTTAATTAAAAGATAATTATGGTAATTCCCGGCCGCCGCCGTTGCCGGCCGCCGCCGCCGGACCTGGCTTGGTCCGGGCTTCTTCTGGGAGCACATGGGAGCTGATGCTTACCTCAGTTGGCCGTGGGATGTAGGGTTGGTCCAAATTGGTGCAGCCCGAGAATTGGTTCATTCATGGGGTTGCTCCGGCAGCTTTTCCGGCCACTCTCCGGCAAGCCGCTGGTGAGCAGCACTCCCCTCTGTCACCACTGAGTGCCATGCTCACAGTAGTTCTCAGGTTGATCCAGGGTATTAATAGGTTATAGCTTAGTGTGGTTTTGGACTAAAAGTTTATGGGCCAACTTTGCCCTCGGGCCTCGTGTAAGCCCAAGCCTGCGAGCACGAGCTTCGTCTCGTCGTTTCGGACACGCTGAAACTTATGGCGTTGTCTTTGGCTTCATGGTTTGGAAGATCGAGTCATTTTAGTGTTCATGATAGTGTAATTATGCAATTTTAGAAAAGTTTAGGGGTCAAGTTGCAAATGTAACACAATGGCTGTCTATAGACAGTATTTTGGCACTGTCTAGTCATTTTGTTAAAGTTTCGTAGGCTCTCGTTGAGCGGGAATCGGATATCGACTCGTAAATCGGCAAAATCGTCGGTTTTACGATTTCCGGCGCGAGTTTTGCATTTTTCGGTGAAGAAGATCTGTTAGTGATTATTGATAGATGCCTTTGGTATTCCCCGACACTGTCCTGGCTGGTCCAGTGTTTTTAGTTTTCGTCCAGAGACCCCGAAGCCAAAATCGGCTATCCGGGAGTGGAGCAAGTAATTATGGCAGCATTTCAGCCCAGATATTTTTGGTTTTGTCCCTGTCTGGTCGAACATCTAAAATTAGTTGTTCGGGGTCAGGAGGTGTGGTTTGGTAGTATTCAAATATTTGTAGACCATTGGCGGGTCATGTTTATCGGTTCAGTGAATTTCCGAGAAATTCGGTAAAAGCCTGGTTTTGTCTAAAGTTCCCCGTATACACCGTGTGTCGATGTAGTGTGGTCGGGATGGATGGGTATGAGTGAGTCTGTTATTGATTCTAGTTTTTGTTCAGGGCCCAGCAGTTCAGCACCAGCCTCCCAGTAGCCTAGCGGGAGTTCGGGATCGGCCTACATTGAGGTGGGTTATCTTCGGTCCGGGCTTTATCTTTTCGGCCCTCTGGTTTCTTTAGTCCAGTCGGACACCTGTTCTTGATTTAGTCGTGATGATTTTGCCTGTTCTTGATTTAGTCCTGATGATTTTGCCTGTTCTTGATTTAGTCCTGCTGATTTTATCTATATGCCATATGATCTTTCCTGATAGACATTGATCTCTTTAGACATGTTATGTACATCTGTTCGTCAGCTTTTATATCTCAGTACATAGATGTCATGATCTGATTATACCTGCTATTTCCTGTCACCGGTGATACTTGCTTTATATTCAGATATGCATGATAGATCCTGATCGATATATACAGATAGTTGATTCCCTGTTGGCATCTCGGCTTGTTGACGACTACCCGGTCACTAGACCGTGAGCTTGAGCATAGCATGATGATTACCACGCAATGTTGTACTTCACGTACACTGACGGTTTGGCCACCGTCGTTGTGTTCTTTACCGGTAAAGTGGTCTAGAGATGGGACCCGTGAGCCCGATTGCATTTGTGAGTGCCGGGTTATTGTCAGCGGATGGGGTGCGGATCGGTGGTATTGCCTGAGGTTCTGTGAGACCAATAATGGCATATGATTGGATACTTGGATTTCTATTTTTGACGCATCATTTTTAGCTTGCACTGTTATTTGTAGCTATTTACCTTGTACCTTCGCTGCTCAGTTATGCTTGATTTTTCAGTTATGTCATGATTACCAGCATTATTTATCTGCAGTTCCCTTATGCTTGATTATTACAGTTATACCCTGATTCCAGCATTTATTACCTGCAGATTCCTTATGCTTGATTATTACAGTTATACCCTGATTCCAGTATTTATTACCTGCAGTTTCCTTGTGCTTGATTATCTGCCTATTCAGTCTTATCTGTGGATTATTTGATTTTCAGTAGACATTATCTGTTATTTCAGCTTTACCCATCGATTATTACTATCCGCAGATTTTAGTATCCAGTAGCTACGATTAGCTATTTCTCGGCTCGTCGTGCCCACTGGGATACATGTACAGTGTATCTCACACCCCCTGGGTGACCATTTTCCAGGTCCGTCGGGTGGAGGGATGTCGAGACGATCGCGTGAGGCCGTCACGATAGAGCTGTCCCCCTGATGATAGATATTGATGATTGAGATTCTCGATGATTGTAGCTGACTTCCATTTCATAGTTTTCAGCTTCTATTTTGGTTGGATATTCAGATTGATATTAGCATGTTCTGGGATTATTCATGTTGATTAGTTATTGTTTAGTTGAGATATTTATTGCTTTCTGATGGATGATTATTGTATTCGCCTAGCCGTGTATGTATAGGAGAGTCTCTGTCCATTGGGATAGGGGATTTCCTATATGTGTGGCGGTCTGTTACGCCCGTTTTGCAAACTCTATTTATAAATATATATATATATATATATATATATATATATATATATATATATATATATATATATATATATATATATATATATATATATATATATATATATATATATATATATATATATTCAGACCTAATTTTTAAAACTCGGGGCGTGACAGATTTTATGGTATTAGAGAAAAAGGTATACGGTACGTAGGAAAATTGGTTAGGATTTGGTTAGGATTGAACCCTAGGATGACTTATGACGAGAGAGCGCGGGGTAATTGTCTAGTAGTTAGGATCTCAGGTGTATTTTCACACTATGAGTCGTTTCCAAATCTTGTCGTTGTGACTACGAGCGGTGTTCGCACGCGCTCTGGGCTTAGTGGTCGTGGTGGGTGCAGTGTTAGCTGCGGTTGTGGTACGAGCCATGGGTTTGATATATCAGCGGAGCCTTAGAGCTCGGATTGTTGGCAGCGGTTAGAGAATCAGCTCACCGCTTTTGCTGGGATAGTCCAGCAGATGGCTCAGCATTAGATAGTTGCTATTGTTGCACTGGCCCCACCACTAGTCCAGGTGCTTGGAGAAGTCAGTGATCCTCCGGTTGTCCCCGTGCCACTAGTTATAGTACTTTTGTCACAGCCGGGGTTATTAAAATTATGTTGTGGCTGCTATTACCGGAGATTCCCCGAATATAGTTATCGGGATGCCTATGAGGTTAGCAATCTTGTTGCTTTGGACGGAAGGATTCTGAGGACACTCAGCAAATATTAGACCTTATTGAATTGTGTCCCAACCCTGATCAGTGTAAAATAATTTGGGATTCACAATTACTTCGATAGAGATGGTGGTAGCAGTGAGCGCTTTGGCGCAGACATGGTTGATGGATAGGCTAAATTCGGTGATCTATGGGCCGATTGAAATCCTGGTTTGAGTTGGATTCAGATTCGGACCCCACCTTTGGCACGATTTTAGTGGAGTCTTAGTTACTCCTATGAGTATGCAATAAGTTTAGATATTGTGATTACTACGATGGTGAGATATGACTGGAAAGTCTAATATACAGAGTGATGATGATAGCTTGAGGATTTGACTTTTATTCTAAACGAATTCGATTTGTGATAATTTCGCACATTGTGTGTAAAATGATTTGGGGTCGCAATCTCCCCTGTCGATGTTTGAGTTGAGACTGGCGTCGCTAGAGCTGCGTTAGCAAGTGGTGATGCATTTAAGGTAATGGTGAACAGCAGAATATGGTTCTAGATTCTTGTGAGTACCCAGGGTCGCACTCATGACCACGAGGTGGTAGAGACAGTTATATAGGTTATAGTATCGGCATAGAGATTTGTGCCATGAGGTATGAGTTATACCTTCTGTTGGATTCCGGTTGGAGTCGTGTCCCCAACTTGATGTTGGCGACAGATCTATAGTATTTCACTTTTCTTTTGATAAGTATGTTGGCTGCAGACAATGTACTGTCGAAAGAACGGATTGAAGTACTCCACCCGTAAGGGGAAATATCATGATTGGGTCTATTAGTCTGCTTACTTAAATTTTAGTTTCCAAGGTTGTCTCTGGACAACGATGTAGTAGTTTCCGTATTGATATTCCAGACTGTATCGGACCTTTGGTAGGTCTTAGATAGTTGTGTACATAGTGGACAGATTGTCTTTGTCATTGTTGTAGACATCCGTCCCAGCTTGCGACCACTAGCCACGTTGATCTCGCCACATCTTGCAACTGAGTTGATAATAGAACTATGTGGTGTATTGTGATGCTTCTCGGATCGGGTTGGGCTGTGTTCTGATGCAAAACGAAAAAGTAATAGCCTACGCCTCTCGACAGCTGAAGCCCTATGAGCAAAACTACCCGATGCATGATCTCGAGCTCGCCGCGGTGGTTTTCGCTCTCAAGCTATGGAGGCATTATCTTTATGGATTCCACTGCGAGGTCTTCACTGATCGCCAGAGCCTTAAGTACCTCTTCACTCAGAAGGAGTTGAACTTGAGGCAGCGCCGATGGCTCGAACTGCTAAAGGACTATGATCTCACTATCCAGTACCACCCAGGTCGGGCCAATGTGGTAGCGGATGCCTTGAGCCGAATGCACGTGTCGCCAGAGCAGCTAATGATCACGGATCAGGACCGCTTGATTTCTGAGTTTCAGCGTCTAGACTTGGAGATCGTTCCTTCGGGGTCTACCGCTCGACTTTTAGCGATGGTAGTGCAGCCTACCCTGCTTGATCGCATAAAGGAGGGACAGCAGTCGGACCCCTCCTTCCAGAAGGTTAGAGAGCTGATATCACTGGGACAGACTGACGATTACTAGCTGCACGCCGATGGCTCTATCCGATGCAGGGGCCGTTGGTGTGTTCCAGATGACGGTGAATTAAAGAAGGACATCCTTACGGAGGCGCATCGGTCCTTATATACGGTACATCCTGGCGGGACTAAAATGTACCGGGACCTGAAGCAGCATTACTGGTGGCCTGGGACGAAGGTTGATGTGGCGAACCATGTGGCGCAGTGCCTAGCTTGCCAGCAGGTGAAGGCGGAACACCAGAGACCGGCGGGAAAACTGCAACCGCTTCCTGTACCAGTTTGGAAGTGGGAGCAGATCACGATGGACTTTGTTACCGGTCTGCCTCGATCCCAGGGAAGCCACGTGGGAACGCGAGTCAGCCATGATGGAGTATTTTCCCCATTTATTTGACTCCTAGTTGTATTTAGTTTCGGGGACGAAACTTCCTTTTAGGTAGTAGAGATGTAAAAACTTGAAATTTTATTGTAAATAAATAAAAGAAAAGAAGGAAATGTCAAGTTGATTTTGGCACAAGAGCGCAGTTGACCTTTTTGCCATTGTGTAAATTGCATAGTTTAAGAGGCTGAAATGTCGCCTTTCAATCCGAGCTCACTAGTGCGACCGTCTCGTCGAACCGATCGAAAGTGATATTAAGCAAGTGCAGATCCAACGGTCGGATCTTCCAGAAATCAGCGAAGAAGCGGGCGGGACGCGCGACTTAAGTGAATAGTGCTGTGAACAGTAGATGAATAGTAACCCCTATTTCTAAATCCCCTTAGTGCCAACGTTAGCCAATTCGCTATCCGAACTCCGATCATAGCGATCTAGGTAGTCGATTTGAACGGTTTTGCCGTTCTGAATGCAATGGCGCTGACGGAATTTTCGTTTGACGACCCTAGAGTCTCGAAAAGCGCGATAAACTGTATTTCTATACAGTATTTATGGACCGAGAATTTATCTGGGCGTTTTCTCGAAAAACAAAAATCGCTACCTGATAGGTTTCGTCGAGCCGGACGTCGTGGCAAAGTCCATTTTTCGATTCGAAGACTAAAGTGCCTCGAAAAGCATGAAATAAGGCGAAAAATGCAGTATTTTCCACAAAAACCCTAGATTTTGTGCCTCATTTTGCGTGTTGCTCCTTGGAGAGGGACCTAAGTGCGAAATAAGTTGGCTGTGAGCGTCTGGACTTAAAATATAGTGAGTTAAGGGGTTTTAATGCAAATGTGCATTGGTGCACTATATACATACAAGCTCGGGCTAGGGTTTTCTCTAAACCCCGCAGTCCTCAGCCCCTCAGCCGCCAGCTCCAAGTGCACCCCTCCATCTGCCGCACTCCTCAGAGATAGCGCACCGGCCACCGCCTCGTCGCCGGAGAAGAAGGAGAATCGAGAAACTCCACCCTCTCGGTTGGAAGATTGGTGGTCAGCTCCGAGAGACCCAGGGTGACTCCGAGTTGCAGCTGAGGACTCCTCTGTGACTGAGAGGCCGAGCCCGTGTGGTGCCGACGTCAGTCGCCGACGTCGGTCGCCGCCGCGGGAGCATCCCTTCTTCCTTCTTTTTCCGGCGAGGTAAGTTCATGGAACCTTTTGTTTTAAATTGGCCCATGGACCTTAGCATCACGTTCCTAACACCGAGGGGACCACCCTGGTGCAGCCCGAGCCGCGGCCGTCGACCCTTTCGCCGGCGGGAGCTCTGTTGCCGGAAATCATCGTTTCTTGGCCGATCTTGGGCGCCGCCTTCATCCGGCCATTGAACTCGAGATCAAAACCGGTGGATCTCATCCTTTCGGTGACTGCAATAAGCCCAGCAAGATTGGTCATCATCCGTTGAGGATCCGCGCTGCACGAGCCAACCCTAGAATCGGGTTTTTAAGCATTTCGGGCAAGCTTCGCCGCCCGGCGCCGCCGCTCGCCCCCATCGCCGGCCACCACCTTAGCGAGCTTCGTGGGGCTGGGGGGAAACTTTTGGTCCAAGTTGCGCCGGCCCAAACATCGTCGGCCGAAATCCGCCATTAGAGCACTTCAAGTTGGCCGAACTCGAACTCCGGCGATCGCCGGGGCTCCGCGCGGTGGGAAAACGACCCAGGTGAGTTACTTAGACATAAATATGGCTTCTTGTGATTTTGCATGGGACTTTTAACGTGGCATTCTCGGTTTCCATAGTTACACCTTGAAGTTGATTGGGCTTGAGCGCCGGCCGCCGCCGTTGCATCGGGACGCTGGCCACCGACTCAGGTAAGCCCTAAATACCATTTTAAGCATTCTGGTCATTTTATTTCAGCCCGAGAACTCGGTTAAAAATAAGTGTTCCAACCTTGTTAATTAAAAGATAATTATGGTAATTCCCGGCCGCCGTCGTTGCCGGCCGCCACCGCCGGACCTGGCTTGGTCCGGGCTTCTTCTGGGAGCACATGGGAGCTGATGCTTACCTCAGTTGGCCGTGGGATGTAGGGTTGGTCCAAATTGGTGCAGCCCGAGAATTGGTTCATTCATGGGGTTGCTCCGGCAGCTTTTCCGGCCACTCTCCGGCAAGCCGCTGGTGAGCAGCACTCCCCTCTGTCACCACTGAGTGCCATGCTCACAGTAGTTCTCAGGTTGATCCAGGGTATTAATAGGTTATAGCTTAGTGTGGTTTTGGACTAAAAGTTTATGGGCCAACTTTGCCCTCGGGCCTCGTGTAAGCCCAAGCCTACGAGCACGAGCTTCGTCTTGTCGTTTCGGACACGCTGAAACTTACGGCGTTGTCTTTGGCTTCATGGTTTGGAAGATCGAGTCATTTTAGTGTTCATGATAGTGTAATTATGCAATTTTAGAAAAGTTTAGGGGTCAAGTTGCAAATGTAACACAATGGCTGTCTATAGACAGTATTTTGGCACTGTCTAGTCATTTTGTTAAAGTTCCGTAGGCTCTCGTTGAGCGGGAATCGGATATCGACTCGTAAATCGGCAAAATCGTCGGTTTTACGGTTTTCGACGCGAGTTTTGCGTTTTTCGATGAAGAAGATCTGTTAGTGATTATTGATAGACGCCTTTGGTATTCCCCAACACTGTCCTGGCTGGTCCAGTGTTTTTAGTTTTCGTCGAGAGACCCCGAAGCCAAAATCGGCTATCCGGGAGTGGAGCAAGTAATTATGGCAGCATTTCAGTCCAAATATTTTTGGTTTTGTCCCTGTCTGGTCGAACATCTAAAATTAGTTGTTCGGGGTCAGGAGGTGTGGTTTGGTAGTATTCAGATATTTGTAGACCATTGGCGGGTCATGTTTATCGGTTCAGTGAATTTCCGAGAAATTCGGTAAAAGCCTGGTTTTGTCTAAAGTTCCCCGTATACACCGTGTGTCGATGTAGTGTGGTCGGGATGGATGGGTATGAGTGAGTCTGTTATTGATTCTAGTTTTTGTTCAGGGCCCAGCAGTTCAGCACCAGCCTCCCAGTAGCCTAGCGGGAGTTCGGGAT
The DNA here is from genome assembly GCA_029204045.2 of Tillandsia leiboldiana. Taxonomy (NCBI): domain Eukaryota; kingdom Viridiplantae; phylum Streptophyta; class Magnoliopsida; order Poales; family Bromeliaceae; genus Tillandsia; species Tillandsia leiboldiana. The sequence continues at coordinate 7,562,634 of CM055066.1, forward strand.
CGGCCTACATTGAGGTGGGTTATCTTCGGTCCGGGCTTTATCTTTTCGGCCGTCTGGTTGCTTTAGTCCAGTCGGACACCTGTTCTTGATTTAGTCGTGATGATTTTGCCTGTTCTTGATTTAGTCCTGATGATTTTGCCTGTTCTTGATTTAGTCCTGCTGATTTTATCTATATGCCATATGATCTTTCCTGATAGACATTGATCTCTTTAGACATGTTATGTACACCTGTTCGTCAGCTTTTATATCTCAGTACATAGATGTCATGATCTGATTATACCTGCTATTTCCTGTCACCTGTGATACTTGCTTTATATTCAGATATGCATGATAGATCCTGATCGATATATACAGATAGTTGATTCCCTGTTGGGATCTCGACTTGTTGCCGACTACCCGGTCACTAGACCATGAGCTTGAGCATAGCATGATGATTACCACGCACTGTTGTACTTCACGTACACTGACGGTTTGGCCACCGTCGTTGTGTTCTTTACCGGTAAAGTGGTCTAGAGATGGGACCCGTGAGCCCGATTGCATCTGTGAGTGTCGGGTTATTGTCAGCGGATGGGGTGCGGATCGGTGGTATTGCCTGAGGTTCTGTGAGACCAATAATGGCATATGATTGGATACTTGGATTTCTATTTTTGACGCATCATTTTTAGCTTGCACTGTCATTTGTAGCTATTTACCTTGTACCTTCGCTGCTCAGTTATGCTTGATTTTTCAGTTATGTCATGATTACCAGCATTATTTATCTGCAGTTCCCTTATGCTTGATTATTACAGTTATACCCTGATTCCAGCATTTATTACCTGCAGATTCCTTATGCTTGATTATTACAGTTATACCCTGATTCCAGTATTTATTACCTGCAGTTTCCTTATGCTTGATTATCTGCCTATTCAGTCTTATCTGTGGATTATTTGATTTTCAGTAGACATTATCTGTTATTTCAGCTTTACCCATCGATTATTACTATACGCAGATTTTAGTATCCAGTAAGTACGATTAGCTATTTCCCAGCTCGTCGTGCCCACTGGGATACATGTACAGTGTATCTCACACCCCCTGGGTGACCATTTTCCAGGCCCGTCGGGTGGAGGGATGTCGGGACGATCGCGTGAGGCCGTCACGATAGAGCTGTCCCCCTGATGATAGATATTGATGATTGAGATTCTCGATGATTGTAGCTGACTTCCATTTCATAGTTTTCAGCTTCTATTTTGGTTGGATATTCAGATTGATATTAGCATGTTCTAGGATTATTCATATTGATTAGTTATTGTTTAGTTGAGATATTTATTTCTCTCTGATGGATGATTATTGTATTCGCCTAGCCGTGCATGTATAGGAGAGACTCTGTCTATTGGGATAGGGGATTTCCTATATGTGTGGCGGTTTGTTACGCCCGTTTTGCAAACTCTGATTTATAAAAAAAAAAAAAAAAAAAAAAAAAAAAAAAAAAAAAAAAAAAAATTCAGACCTGATTTTTAAAACTCGGGGCGTGACAGCTGTGTGTGTATTTAGGCTGACGAGGACGTCAGGTCTAAACGAGGGGAGTCTGTGACACCCTAATAGTCTCACATCGGATAGGAGTGTGGATGTGTTTGTATATATATAAGACATGGACACTAGTAATAATAATTGGGCTTAAGCATTTTGGGATGTGGTGTGGGTCCAACGAGTTATTATTACTAGTTGGCCGGGTCGTTACATCAAATTAAAAAAATTTAGAATTATAATTTAGGTATTAATTTAAAAAGTTTTCGAATTACAATTTAGTCATTAATTTAAAAAGTTTAATTTAAAAAAATTTAGAATTACAATTTAGGCATTAATTTAAAGAGTTTTAAAATTATAATTTAAGCATTAATTTAAAGAGTTTTAGAATTATAATTTAAGTATTAATTTAAAGAGTTTAATTTATAGAGTTTTAACATTACAATTTAGGCATTAATTCAAAGAGTTTTAGAAATACAAATTAGTCATTAATTTAAAGAATTTAATTTTTAAAAAAATGAAATTACAATTTAGTCATTAATTTAAAGAGTTTTAGAATTACAATTTAGTTATTAATTTAAATAGTTTAAATTTTAAAAAAGTAGAATTACAATTTATGTGACACCCTAATAATCCCACATCGGATAGGAGTGTGGATGTGTTTGGTATATATAAGACATGGACACTAGTAATAATAACTGGGCTTAAGCATTTTAGGCTGTGGTGTGAGCCCAACAAGTTATTATTGCCAGTGGGTCGGGTCGTTACATTTGGTATCAGAGATAATAACCAGTCGGAAGTGTGTGGCGAGTCTCGGCTGAGCCTGGGTCTAGATGACAGGGCTAGCCAGACAAGTCTCACATCACCTGGTGATCTTGGGCTGCTCTGTGTGTGTTTGGGCTGACGAGGACATCAGGTCTAAACGGGGAGAGTCTGTGACACCCCAATAGTCCCACATCGGATAGAAGTGTGGAAGTGTTTGGATATATATAAGACATGGAGACTAGTAATAATAACCGGGCTTAAGCATTTTGGGCTGTGGTTTGGACCCAACGAGTTATTATTGCTAGTGGATCGGGTCGTTACATTTGGTATCAGAGACAGGTTTCGATCCTGTGACCTGTGGGTTATAGGCCCACCACGCTTCCGCTGCGCCACTCTGATTTGATGGGAGATGGCAACACGAGGACTTCCCAGAGGGTCACCCATCTTAGTACTACTCTTGCCCAAGCACGCTTAACTGCAGAGTTCTGATGGATCAAGTGCCCATCTAGGACTTAGCTTACTAGATCTACTAAACCACTCAGCCAACACATCGTCTCGGCTGAGCTTGGGTCTAGATGATAGGGCTAGCGAGATAAGTCCCACATCGCCTGGTGATCTTGGGTTGTTGTGTGTGTGTTTGGGCTGACGAGGACGTCAGGCCTAAACGGGGGGAGTCTGTGACACCCCAATAATTCCACATCGGATAGAAGTGTGGATGTGTTTGGATATATATAAGACATGAACACTAGTAATAATAATTGGGCTTAAGCATTTTGGGCTGCGGAGTGGGCCCAACGAGTTATTATTGCTAGTGGGTCGGGTCGTTACATCTCGTTACATTACCCAAACACATCCACACTCCTATCTATTGTGGGATTATTAGGGTGTCAAAATTTAGTCATTAATTTAAAGAGTTTTAGAATGACTATTTAGTCATTAATTTAAAGAGTTTTAGAATTACTATTTAGTTATTAATTTAAAAAGTTTTAGAATTACAATTTAGGCATTAATTTTAAAAATTTAATTTAAAATTTTTTAGAATTATAAATTATGCATTAATTTAAAGAGATTTAAAATTAAAATTTAGTCCCTAATTTAAAGAGATTAATTTAAAAAAAATTAGAATTACAATTTAGGCATTAATTTAAAGAGTTTTAGAATTACAATTTAGTCATTAATTTAAAGAGTTTAATTTAAAAAATTTTAGAATTACAATTTAGGCATTAATTTAAAGAGTTTTAGAATTACAATTTAGGCATTGATTTAAAGAGTCTTAGAATTATAATTTAGTCATTAATTTAAATAGTTTAAATTAAAAAATTTTAGAATTATAATTTAGGCATCAATTTAAATAGTTTTAGAATTACAATTTAGCCATTAATTTAAATAGTTTAATTTTAAAAAAATTAGAATTATAATTTATGCATTAATTTAAAGAGTTTTACAATTACAATTTAGTCATTAATTTAAATAGTTTAATTTAAAAAAGTTAGAATTACAAGTTAGTCATTAATTTAATGAGTTTTAGAATTACAATTTAGTCATTAATTTAAAGAGTTTAAATTAAAAAAAAATAGAATTACAATTTAGGCATTAATTTAAAGAGTTTGATAATTATAATTTAGTCATTAATTTAAATAGTTTAAATTAAAAAAATTTAGAATTATAATTTAGGCATTAATTTAAAGACTTTTAGAATTACAATTTAGTCATTAATTTAAAGAGTTTAATTTAAAGAGTTTTAGAATTACAATTTAGTTATTAATTTAAAGAGTTTTAGAATTATAATTTCGTTATTAATTTAAATAGTTTAAATTAAAAAAAATTAGAAATACAATTTAGGCATCAATTTAAAGAGTTTTAGAATTACAATTTAGTCATTAATTTAAAGAGTTTATTTTAAAAAAATTTAGAATTATAATTTAGGCATTAATTTAAAAAGTTTTAAAATTATAATTTAGTCATTAATTTAAAGAGTTTAATTTAAAAAGTTTTAGAATTATAATTTAGTCATTAATTTAAAAAGTTTTAGAATTATAATTTCGTCATTAATTTAAATAGTTTAAATTAAAAAAAAATTAGAATTACAATTTAGGCATCAATTTAAAGAGTTTTAGAATTACAATTTTGTCATTAATTTTGTCACACCCCGGGGTCGAAACTACGACCCGGGCTCGCCAACAGATCCGCCGCCCATACGGTGAACCCCGTATGGACGAAGCGTCAAACCTGCAAAAGGAATATACTATACTAAACAGATATCAGAGCTGAAAATAAACTGCTAGAAATAAAATATATACAACTCAAAGTCCTCACCAAAAGTACATAAATCTCTCAGTTCAAAAGAAAAGTACAACTCTATACCTCACTACAAGGTCTCTCAACTGACGAAGACTCCCAAAATATAAAAAGGGTACATCTACTCTCTGAAGGACGACTGGTAGGGATCTAGCTCGCGACTCCTTTACCTCGGTCTGAAGAAGCAACAACTGGAGCAGCAGGAACAGGAGTAGAAGTCCCTGGGGAAAAAGACACCACGACGGGTGTGAGAACTACATCCCACAGTAGTCCTCAGTGGGTGCCGTCAACAAGCCCAACGGTCTGCCCACTAAGTCTACTAGAGGCATAAGGTAATAAATGAAATACTGAAAGAAGAGCTGGAAAAGAATATCTCTACAGCTACTATGCCCCTATCTAGATGCTCAACAAGTGAAACAGAAGGAAAACATGATGCATCTATTAACTCTCAGGTATAGTAACCCAAACTATAATGACTGCCATTATAGTAACCCAAACTATAATGACTGCCACATGGGGTCCAGTCAAACCTGCGCCCATCTACTGCTGCACATCCTCAACAGGACGGTCTACCGTAGGGTGTCCATGACTGCCACATCTGGGCCAGCCAGAGAGACGGCGTCGACAAGTCACGATAGAAGAACTCAATCTCACGCCGGTTACAACAACCCGGTCTAAAGCTCAATCTCAACGTCGGTTACAACAACCCGGTCTAAAGCTCAATCTCAACGCCGGTTACAACAACCCGGTCTAAAGCTCAATCTCAACGCCGGTTACAACAACCCGGTCTCGCCAACTCCGGAGTGGCACTCGAGGGGAGCGACCCGCTCGAGTCAATAAGTAACCCATGTCCAACAGCTCTGTCATGTATCTCAGTCAATCAGGCAAAAGTCGACACTATGCTCAAAGTGGAGACTCATTCAATCCACAATGCAAAACCTAGCCCCAACTGATGCATAACACTAATCGGTTCAACCGCCCATAGTTCGCGGTTGCCAAAACAATAACCTGAGTCGATAATCTGGTGCTATCCCACCCGACTCAACAAATCACTGTCTCACTCACTGGCTGGAATCTACACAGCTGAGACTCTCTGTCACTATGACAGCTCACAGCACAAAACCCACTGGCTGGAGATGCTCCACAACCAGGATCGGCCCACAACTCAGGGCTAACAAATCTCGTCGGACGTACAACACTCAACGACCCGGGACCACCGTCAACTTCGACGGTTCCCAACAACAGAACATCAACCCAATCTGCAGACTCACAGACAGGATAAGCTCCACAACAAACGCAGAGAAGGGTCCGGGAACCCCGAAAGACTAGGACCTACAACCCTAATCAAACAAGAACAGGATCTAGGCATAGCCTCTCGTTGTTCTCATCCCAAAGGAAAAAGGGTAGACCTTGGAACCCTGACCACTCGAATCATCACGGGTGGTTAAATTTATCAGAAAAAGGTGATATTTCTTATTGAAAGCCCTTTGATCTGAAAGAAATCCATATTTAATGATTTTTAGTTCTTTTTAGGAAAACAATTGAAAACAAGTTTTATATCCAAGCCTCGTAGAGCTAATGCCTTTGTCCAATCAAACAAGAACAGACTCGGCGACTCTACGATGCTCGGAAGAAAATATTGGTTGACTAAAATTATATGTGTGCCCAAAAACAGTTCTGGGTTCAAGGTCCTGCTATCACTGGTATATAGCTGCCACTGACACAGTGGCGATAATAAAACAAGAAACCAAAACATCTCGGTACCGCCGTTTATCCAAACGGCTCCCGCCACAGATGATCAATCAACTACTTCTACCAGACTCCACTCTGCTCCCAAACACGAGTGTAAAATGCATCCCACACTAAAGGAATCCCGACCACTCGGCCCACTACCCGGGCGAGTAAAACACTATGTCCAGGAAAGAAAAGAAGTGTGGATGTCTAAAACAGAATAAACCTAGCCCAAGTTGGAGTTTTCTACAGTCTGGCTGAACATGCTGCATATGACGGGGGTGCTAGGTCAAGTTCCAAGACAACAATAATTTTACAGATAGTAGGGAACAAGAGATCGCATGATCATCAAACAACTCTAGAATCAACAACTGTCACTTTCTAGCATGCTACACAGGAATATCACTATCATGCATGGTCCTACTATAGCAGATTTAATGCACATTCCATCAATCTTGGAGACAGGGCCACCCACCTGAAAGTGCACAACTGTCCAAGGTTCCACAGCTGAAAACACCAGGAGCAGCAATCTGCACTAATCCTCAACACCGACAGGTTCACAAACACCCGTAAATACCCCTGGGTACAACAAAAAGTCCAAAGTTACACTTAATTCCACTATTTACCCCAATTAAGTTCCAATCTGAAATCAGCCACAAAGATGTCACTTTTTCACCTGCAAAAAATGCTCCAAAAAATCCAATAAAAATACTACGGCGATCCTCGCGTCGAGACCTTCGAAACGGGTACCTGCACGTCCAAATCCGAGCCCCGTAGGCCGAGTTACAAATTCCACAACACAGGGTGCGCAAAACTTCACAATCTCACAACTGTAATACCTTGCACAGTAAAAGAGGGAATAATATACCTTCGGGAAAGTCTCAGAAAAATCCCAGAAAAATACGATGGTAATCCTCGCGATGAGTAGATGCAAAAAGTGTACAGGCTCGTCTCGATCCGACGCTCGAGTGCGGAGATAAAATTCCGGCAAGGGGCTGCTGTCCTAAAACTCCACCATCAAAACAGCGGCTTAGAACTGTCTCGAAAACCGTGCCATAAACTCTGAATCCAGCAAGATGATCAACACGAAAGTCGAAGACGTACCTCTCGTGAATCCACTGCCGCAAGAATCGTCCAAAAACACTGTCGGAGTAGCTCTGTGGACCTCTCATACCAAACAGCAACGATAACGGGCCTCCGATGAACGATCGTCGCTCCGCGCTACGATGCCGAAATCGTCGACGCCGCGGCTTCCAAAAATTCCGGGCCTCTGCCAGAAGATGCGCAACATGAAGATCTCCAACTTTGCTAAGGGGGCCAAGGGCAGGGGAGCTCGGGAAAGGGGGCAAAAAGCCCCAGCAAGCAGCCTATTTATAGGCCCAGCCCGAAAAAATCCAACTTTCGGATTTTGGCCCAAAAACCGGGCGCCCGAAACTTCCGGGCTGCTACAGTAACGGGCCCGGCCCGTTACTGTCCACGCCGGATTAATCCCAGGATGCCACGTAGCCCCCCGAACAGGCGACAGCCAATTGGGCCAACCGCGTTGCGCCACGTGACCGAAGCAGGGGCTGACGCGTGGCACCCACGAGCGGGAAGCGCGGGTCAGCGCGCCCACGCGCGCCTGTCGGGCACGCATCCCGAGGTACCCACTCCCCACACCGTGGACCGCGCGCACAACACCACCCAACCACGTGATGCCACGTGTCCACCCCCGGTCCACCGTGCACCCGCGCCATTCCCGTGGACCGCGCCTACTGCGCCCGCCAACCGGGTGCCGCCACGTGGCCAGCGCCCGGGTGCACGCCTCCGCGGTGGACCGGGCGCCAACGCCGCCGCCAACCGCCGCGCTCCACCGTCCGCCGCCGCCGCCGGCGCTTCTCCGGCCGCCGGAACAGTACCAAATCACCTCGAAAATCGTGTTTTCGCGTCCGTGCTCCGAAAAATACAAGTAAATAGTCCATCTTGACCGTTTTCACGCGCTGAATCCAAATCCGCTATCCGTTCTGTCAAATTCCGCTTCTAAAAATTGCCGAAAATTCTCGGGAAGGTGAGCTTGATCCATTTTTCGCACCGGGTCCATTTCTTGATTCCAAAACGTGCGCAGAAACCTCAATCACCCAAAATGGGCCTCCTGAAAGCAAACAAGCTCCAATTTCACCAGAAATTCAATTCTTGGGCCCGACACGCGATCACACACTCCCAGAAGCCACTAATCTACCAATAAACTCTTAAGTGGGGATTCGGGTCCTCACAAATTTAAAGAGTTTAATTTAAAAAAAGAAATTAAAAAAAAATAGATTTACGATTTTAGCATTAGTTTAAAGAGTTTTAGAATTACAATTTAGTTAGTAATTTAAAGAGTTTAATTTAAAAAAATTTAGAATTATAATTTTGTCATTAATTTAAAAAGTTTTTCAATTGCGATTTAGTCATTAATTTAAAAAGTTTAAATTAAAAAAAATTAGAATTATAATTTAGCCATTAATTTAAAGAGTTTTAGAATTACAATTTAGTCATTAATTTAAAGAGTTTAATTTAAAAAATTTTACAATTACAATTTAGTCATTAATTTAAAGAGTTTTAGAATTACAATTTAGTCATTAATTCAAATTTATTTTTAGAATAGAATTGTAAAGTTTAAATTAAATCAAATTTAAACCGTAAAATTTGATCTTTTAAAATAATAAGATCATATATTATAATTTAAAATATAAATAAATAATAAATTTATAGTTTTGTGACCTAAACAGTATATAAAAACGTACTATATGTTTAAACAGTACATTGCAATTTAAACTGACTAAATTTTGACTATACAATTTAAAATTTAAGCTTATAATAAATCTCCAATATAAATTTTTAATAAAGTAAATAAAATTAGGACCGTAGATAAATTAGAAAAATCTTTATGAAACAAATTTATACTATTTGTATGTTTTATCAATTTAATCATTCAAATTAATTTAATTTATTAAATTGGTTTTAATTTTTACCGTTAAAATTCTTTAGTATTTAATCAATTTTTAAAATTTTAGTTCTTTATTTTTTAGTATGCAATTAGCTTCCGAGGATGAATGATTTAAAAATTAAATTGAATCGAAACAAGTTAGACAACAATCAAGTTTATCAAGGGCTTAGTTCAAATTTTTAAACTGAATAAGTTAAAATAATTTTGAACTATTAACAATAATAATTTTTTAAAAATATAATGATATTTTAATTGTTAGAGATAATGAACATTTTAAATGTAAAAATTTAAAAATTTTAATATTACCATTAAAATAATCTAAATTTTAATACAGTTTTCTAAAATTAAAATTATTTAAAATATATTAAATAATTAAATCTTAGCTGTTGAACCGTTATGAATGAACGGTAAAAAAAAAAATAAAAAAAAAAATAAAATGGAAGTATAGGAGTAATTCTCATTCAATTAAATCATTTGTCATTTGATCATTGGACATTACTTTTCAAATAGGCTCCTTGATTTTATTTGTTTTGATCAATAATTTTTAAAATTTTATTTCTTCTATTTTGCTCAAGTTTGATAAATTGAATTCTAGATGTGTTGAATTAAATACTAATTTCATCAAATTTTGCAATCCTAACTACTTTTCAACCGAAAAATATATAAATTTCATCGATAATTAACGATTAAAATTAATAAAATAATTAACATTTTAATAAAATGTTTAAGTTTAATTAAAATAAGCAATTAATTAAACTCTTTGATGAGCTGGGTAAAGAAAAACTACATTTCCTCCAACTCAAAGGAGTTTCGTCCTAACTGGGGAGCTCGACTTTGAGCTCGTCAAGGGGCGAAGTCGTGAGCGTGAGCGTGAGCCCCCACAAAAGTCGAGCTCCGCGGCGATTCCGTCCAAATGCCGGGCGAACTCCAATTATGAGAACTTGGCCACTTCAACTTCGACTTCAATCAAAATAAGCACGCCCTTGCGATCTTTTATAATTACTATTTTATCTATAAATTAAACTATGGTTCACCCACCAACTCTATTTGATGCATAAAAGATTTAGACAATTCAGTAGCTGACATGTGGATTTAACTCTATAAAATATTTTAATAACCAGAGGTTTTAATTTAAATTTTCGTATTTTATCTTCGATTGACACGATTAGATGACTAGTATACAAAAATTAAAAGCTAATCTATAAATTCATTTCAATATGAGATACACATTTTAGGATTAATTTCATACAACTTTTTATAAACATATCGAATATCTCTACAAAATTTAACTTTTCGTATTTATTCTTTCAAAAGTTCTAAGTTATTCATATATGTCCCTACCGTCAATATCCGTTAGAAAAATATAGTTAACTATAAATTAAATACTTAATTTTGGTTAATTAGTGAGGTAAATTTATCTTTTTATCGTACAAATATTTTTTTTATTATTTTAATAGTTGGGACTTTTCGAAGAATATATTTGAAAGTTGAGATTTTTAGAAGAATATATTTGAAAGGACAAAAATGATATTTTATATATATTCGGTTAAAAAATAAACAGTAAACTAACGATAATAAACCACAGGAATATATATCAACAATTTAAAACTTTTGAAGGGATAAATATAAAAATTTAAACTTTATAAAAATATATTTATTATTCGATATATTTTTAAGAATCTGTATGCAATTAACTCTATATTTTATAACTTATTTAAAAACTCAAATGTTACATTTTATTTTTTATTTTTAATCTTTCTTCTTCCTCGAGCTCGAGCCCTCTCCTTTCTTTCCTTTTCTATCTCTCTATCTTTTCTTCCTCTTGGTCTAAGATCATCTGTCACCGAACTCGCCCCCAATTATGAAAATCGCTCTTTATTTTCAGACGCCTACAAGAGGATGAGCGAGAGGCAAGATCCTACGATTGACAGAAAAGCAAACCGTCCTACAAGCAAGAGAAAGTAACAAGAGACGAGCTCCTGTGATATAAAGATGAGTGTCCTGCAAACGAGAAAGGACGATAAGAAGGGGGCAAGAGGGGAGAAAAAGAAAAAAACAAAAAACAAAAAAAGAGCACGACAGACCGCACGTTTTAGAGAGAAAGAGCAAGAAAAAGAAAGAAAATACTCTTGTAGATTAAAGAATGAAAATAAAATTTATTATTGAATTTTTTTTGAGTTCAAGGTAGCATGTTACCGCTTCATTTATTTGAGGGTATGAATTAGGCACAATGGGAGACCCAACACTAGGCCTCAAGAAAAAGAAAAAAAAAAAAAAAAAAAAAAACTATCAGCGGGACAGGACCCATAAGTCCCTAACTAAGAGAGAGAATCTCAGAAAGTAGGCATTCTGGCATTTATTTTAATTTGTCAAAAATTATTCTGTTCCGCTCCAGCCAAATGGCCCTCCATGCGGCATCGATTGTCTCTAGCTCACGTCCCCCTATTGCTCCATCTTTGAGTCAGCTAACTTTCCAAAGTTTACTAGACGAAAGGCAGTTGTTGAGAAATAGTTATTCGGGATCAATCCTTGAAGTATAGCTCTGCTGTTTTAGATTTGGTATCCCATAAAAAGATGATCAATAGTCTCAGACTCGTCTCAGACGGTTTTCAATTTATTATTAAATTAAATTAATCTAAATTACTATAATTTAAGACGTAAAATATACACTTCAAATAAAAATATATCACTAGAACTTTTCAAAGAATAAACAAATAATTTGAACTTAGACCAATTAGCTACAGAGTAGCTCGATTCTAAAATATTTTAAAAAAACATTACGATGTGTCAATTAATGCTTGAAAGCATCATGAAAAGCGCCGGCGACATTGCTAAGATTCCAATGTTTTGCGCTGTGAGGTGTGTTTCCAATTTAGAGTGCAAAAGATCTAAGCATATCACCCCCACTTGTCCTTTGTTTGATTATAAAATTATTGTTATTAGATTTTTCATTTGGATACTTGTTTATGTCTTTTTAGAGATTGCTGCATGCACTAAACTCTTTGAAAACTTGCCACTCGGATTACATTGTGGTGTTTGACTTTTCAAAAATAATTTTGGATTAAAAAAGTTTTTTTGATTTAATAAAACCTGTTTATAAAATTTGACTCTGATATTTAAAATCAATTTTTTTTTCTAATTATTAAGACTTAAAATCAGAATAAGTTAAAATCTATTTCTTGTAAATTTATTCTAATTTAAATTTTTATTTTGACTTTATATTTAAAATTTAAATTTTCTATTTTATATTCAAATTTTAAAATTTTAAATTTTAACTTTCAAATTAAAATCAATTCTGCAAAAAAAAAAAAAAATGTAATCCTTATACTCCTCTTTCAAAAATTTATATTAAATTCTTATTTTATTAATTTTTTTTAAAAAAAATAGATAACAGATTATAATATTTACACTTTTTTTAAATATACAAATAATAATTTTTTTCTGTCTTTACTTTATTAGAACTTTGCTCTTAATTGAGGCTAAATAAAAAAACATTATCTAATGAAAAAAAAAATATTGAATCACTGTAAATATCTTCATTTATGATTTTTTTTTTTAAATAATCTTATACATTTTTATAATTATAAAAATAGGCCTTTAGAAAAAAAAAAATTACAAAAATAGTTTTAAACGGTGAATGGTTCACCGCTTTTAAATACGGTGAACCATTCACCGCATTCATGGATTCTACAAATCCTAATAAAGCGGTGAATGATTTACCGCTTTTAAAAACGGCATTCATGAGTTTTACAAATCCTAGTAAAGCGGTGAATGATTCACCGCTCATGAATGCCGCTTTTAAAAGCGGTGAATCATTCACCGCTTTTATTATGCCTAACCCTACGCCCGACCGACCCCACCTCACCCGCCGTACTCTCATTCTTCTTCGCTTCTTCTTCTTCTTCTTCTTTCCGCACGCCGCAAGCTGCTCTCTCTCTCTCTCTCTCTCTCTCTCTCTCTCTTTCTCACACACACACGGCACACACACACTCTCTCTCTCTTTCTCACACACACACGGCGCACACACACACACACACACACTCTCTCTCTCTCTCTCTCTCTCTCTCTCTCTCTCTCTCTCTCTCTCACGCACGGCACACACACACTCTCTCTCTCTCTCACACACACACACTGCACACACTCTCTCTCTCACACACACAGAGCACACACACTCTCTCTCTCTCACACACACACACAACACACACTCTCTCTCTCTCTCACACACACACAACACACACTGCACACACACACACACACTCTCTCTCTCTCTCTCTCACTACACTGCGCAAGTTCCAATTGTGCATTTTGAGATCGAGCTTAAGCTCACTCTATCTCAACTCCTTACAAGCTAACATCACACCATCTCTAAAGTTCAAGTACATTCTCCCCTACATTATTATTTATTAGTTTAATATATTGTATTTAGAGTTTAGAAAATTAATTTATCTTATTATTTGAATAATATAAAAAAATTATTATATAGTTTAGCAAATTAGTTATTTGTTAATTGATTTGTAATAAGATATTTATTGTGTGTTTAGGCTATTGATATTAAGTGTAGTCAATAAGTGTTCTATCATATTAGAATGCCAACTACTTCTCAAGAATATATTTTTTATAGTTCGAAAAAGCTACAATTTGGTGGTGGGGTTTGAAAGTACAGAAGGAATGGACCTCTAGTACTCACCTAAAAGTACAAATTAGCTAGAAAGAAAGTAATGGTTATTTTGTTTAGGAAATTAGTTGTTTGTTAATTGATTTGTTTAAAATACAAATTAATAGTTTAATTAGTTTAATTCAGTCAGTTACTAACCTAAAAAAATTATTATATAATTAGATACATTATATAATATCTGATTATCATACGATATTAACTTTTTTGTATTTATTTTGTGAATATTTTTTTTTTTCAAATTAGGATGGCTAATAATTATGTGGCTATAAGTGTTCACTGGAATGGACAACTTGTTATGCAAGATTATAATCTACAGTATATTAGAAGTCGTAAGAAATTAAGTAGCATTCCAATGGATATTATATTTAGGGATTTCGAGAAAAAATTGCATAGAATTACCAATGTAAAAAGATATGAGTATCGTCTAATTATTAAAGTTCGATATCCAATGGGGGTAAATCAATATGATGTGATCGATATTATGGATGATGACTCATTGTGTGGTATGATAGCGTTATCTCGAAACTGTTCATGTTTAATAATCTACATTGAGAAGCAGATGGTTGCACCTCACGGTTATTTTTCAAGAATGTTAAATAGTGAATTAGACGTCGATGTATTATCTCCTATGGCTGAAAGAGAACCATTTCATGATGGTATCAGAGGTGGAGCAAATACATCTAGGTTAGTATTACAAATTGTGACTTTATATAATTATTTAGATATGACAAATGCTTAAATTGATTCACTATTCAATTGCAGAGAGTATGGAGTTCCGAATGTAGTTGTCGGTCCTCCGCCTTTCCCATGTACTAGTGACCATGCCACGACATCCAGATCGCACACTCCACTTGGTGGACAACAAAACTGTCACGCCCCAGGTGTAAACCAGAACCCGGGCCCGTCTACAGATCCGCCGTGCACACGGTATTTCCCGTGCACACGAAGCGCCAATAACCTGCTCAGATAAGAGATATAATAAAAGAGCAATAAAAACAGAGCTGAACTAAAACTAATGCATCTCAGACTGAAGCTGGAAATAAAATACAATACATCTGTATAAATGATACATCAGTCTCTCCCAGCTCACAAATAATAAATACAACCTGCTGGCAAAAGCCAGTCCCAACAGCGAAAGTACAACCGTCTGAGGAAAACATGGGTACACCAACTGTCCAGCTAACACGCTCATCCTGCCTCGAGATCTATCTACTCAGCCGTCCTCTCTCCTCGACCCGCCACTGAAAGCCCAGTAGCACCCGCAGAAGACACTGCAAAACAAGGGGAAAGGAAAAGAGGAAAGAAGAATGGGGGTGAGAACTACTAGTAAACCAGTAGCCTCTCCTAGTGGGTAAAACCTCAAACTCTGACACGCCCACTAGGTCTACCAGAGGCAATAGGGAACAAAGGTGGTATGCTAAAAAGAATAAGACTCCTGATGAAAAGCTACCACTAGAATGCCTCTAAATATGATACCGAAATGAAAGTCCGTATGAATGTATCAGGAAACAATATCTGACCAAATAAACCCAATCGAATCCACCAGTAAAACTGGTACTGCCTGCTCTGCTGTCTCAAGTATCTGCTAACAGATCGGCACTCACTGACCGGAACTCGGGGTCCGGTACTCACTGGCCGCTATGTCAATCGCCTACTCCGGAGTGGCACACGAGGGGAGCGACCCACACGAGTAAAGTAACCATATCACAAGTATCTCAAGTATCACTGTATAGCAGGACTGGATCGTGACCATGATCAAGTGGGAAAAACCCTCCACAAAATAGCCCGATCCCAACCCGGTGCAAGATAGACAAACCGTGGGAACTCCATCCACAAGAGACCTGATACCCAATCTAATGCATAAGAAATCTCCGGTCAACCGCCCAATGTCCGCGGTTGCCGCAATACCCTGCCTGTCCCAAAACCCAAGAACCTGACTACGCTATCCCATCCACCTGCTCGCGCATGAGCTGCAAATACCCTGAGCCTCAAATGAAAGGAGAAAAGAATAACAAAATGGGTTTCTCCTATGTCAATTCCAGCATGATAGTGTAGCAGAAAAAGGTGGCCTATCTAGGTGACCATACAAGCATGCAAATGTCCCAAGATGGTATATATAAAATAAAGCAGATATCGATATGATCTTACCTTGCTAAAGCATGCTGATAAATGCATAAGGACAGTAAATAGGAGATAACCTGTGCCTGTCTATACCTCATGCCCAAGCCCACAATTTATTAATCAGCCTTCTAATCATAGAAGCTACTCCAATGCCTAGTGGGTAATCAAAAATAGGGGTTCACAACAACACCCATGATCACAAACATGTCCCGCATATGACATCTGGTCCACCGCCTACTATCCGCGGTAGCTATAATACCCCATATGTGACGCCCCACTTCCCAGGGGTTCACCCATCCTAGAACTACTCTAGCTCTAGCACGCTTAACTCTCATGTTCCTCTTGGATCTTGCTACCATCCAAAATGCTATAGCCGGGTTAGAGATTTAGTCATATTATATCATTTATATAGAGGACTAATCCAAATTCCGGGGGTGTCACATTCTTCCCCCCTTTAAGCCCTGACGTCCACGTCAGGCTCGAGCACACTCACAAGCACCAGGCGATGTGAGACTCGTCTCGCTAGCCTTAGCCGACCTTGTGGGGAGCTGCACTCCACCCACAACGGTCATTAGCCGGGGAGCCTCGCTCTACCCGCTATATAACCCTGGCTCAGCCGAGACTCATCTCACATTTCCGGCTGGTGAATGTCTCTGATACCAACTGTGCCAGACGCTCCAATGACCAAGTCATTTGAATAGGCAAGAAGTGTGCAGACTTGGTGAGTCTATCTACAATAACCCAAATCGCGTCGGCTCCACTCTGCGCTCTCGGCAGCCCTGTAACAAAGTCCATGGTGATGTGGTCCCACTTCCACTCGGAAATTGGAAGACTTTGTAACTTGCCAGCAGGAACCCGGTGCTCTGCTTTCACTTGCTGGCAAGTTAAACAGTGAGCCACAAATCTTCCAATATCCCGCTTCATTCTGAACCACCAAAAATGTGTCTTGAGGTCCTTATACATCTTAGTACCACCAGGATGAATGGTATAAGGTGTATAATGGGCCTCTCTCAGAATCTGGTCTCTGATCTCTGGATCCGAAGGCACACAACTCGGTCCCTGTACCGCAGTACTCCCGAGCTATCCACTGAAAAATCCCCTATCTGATCTGCATGTATCTGGGATCTGATCCTCTCCAAGTGGGGGTCCTCACTCTGCGTCTCCCTAATCCTGTCCAACAGAGTGGGCTGCAAGAC
This sequence comes from Tillandsia leiboldiana, assembly GCA_029204045.2. Lineage (NCBI taxonomy): Eukaryota > Viridiplantae > Streptophyta > Magnoliopsida > Poales > Bromeliaceae > Tillandsia > Tillandsia leiboldiana. The sequence continues at coordinate 7,579,891 of CM055066.1, forward strand.
CATAGACATCAGTCTAGCAGAGACCCCAGGGGATACAACCTCAATCTGGAGTCACCTCAACTGCTCAATCAGTGGGGCCTGCTGTGTGACCAACATGCTCAAACTCTGCACTGACCTCCGACTCAAAGCATCTGCTACCACATTGGCCTTGCCGGGATGATAGAGGATACTCACATCGTAATCCTTCAGTAACTCCAACCATCGGCGTTGCCTCAGGTTCAGCTCCTTTTGAGTAAACAGATACTTTATGCTCTTATGATCCGTGTAGATCTCACAATGCTCACCGTAGAGGTAATGCCGCCACAGCTTCAATGCAAACACCACAGCTGCCAGCTCTAAATCATGAGTAGGGTAATTCTTCTCATAATCCTTTAATTGCCGTGAAGCATAAGCAATTACCCTCCCATGCTGCATCAAGACACAACCCAAACCGCTGTGCGAGGCGTCACTGTAAATCACGTAGCCATCTCCCATCACTGGCAGTGTAAGAACTGGCGCTGAAATCAGTCTCCTCTTCAGCTCCTCAAAACTCTGCTGACACTGCTCAGTCCAAATAAACCTCATCCCCTTCCTAGTCAAACAGGTCAGGGGAGTAGAGAGCTTCGCAAAGCCCTCTACAAACCGACGGTAGTAGCCAGCCAAGCCCATAAAGCTCCGGACCTCCGTAACCGTCGTCGGTCTCGGCCAATCCCGAACTGTGTCGATCTTCGTCGGGTCAACTGCCACTCCTGCGGCTGATACCAAGTGGCCCAAAAATGCAACCTCCCGAAGCCAGAACTCGCCTCTGGCGGCAGATCCCTATCCAAAGGAACTGCAACGCCACGCTCCACACACAAAGCCTACCCATCGAAGCGTTAATAATCCAAAACGGAGGGACCAACTAACTGAAAGGTATCCTGGCGCAAACCATTCCCCGTCAAACATATCCTATGAGCCTCGTCCCTCGAAACCTGGAGCGTGCAGTTCAACAACTGTATAAACTCCCTAGCATATGAAGGCTCTCAGATAGTCTCTCCATCACCACCAACCCCACTTTTGCCTACAAAGGCTCCAACTCAAACCTGTGAATCGGGATGGTTCAGACTGCCGGGACTGGCTCCATCGACCAACGACGTCCCGAAGCTCAGCTACTATCCACTATCCACCCTGCCTCGGTGCCTCGGCACTGCTCGTCGGCACGGAGGGGGCTGCTCGCTCCATCGGCGCCACTGGTACAACTGAAAATACCACTGCATAGGAAGAAAGTACTGGATGACACTCAAGCGGTACTGCAATTAACTGTGCTCTCTGCTCCAACAAGCGCATCAAACGTTCCATGGCCTCCTCCTGGCATCGGACAGCCTCCGACATCTGTGCCATCTGGATCCATAACTCTTGGGTCTCGCTCTGCTCTGATAGCTCTGCCTCCCGCTGCTCGGGTTACTAATCAGATGCGGAAAGCGCATTCCTCACCGCACGACGTCTCATAAGCATCGTAGACCACTGCACAATAACAAATATCAGGACACAACAACCATACGACCCAATCCAGCGAAAGTCTAAGACATGTTATCAATTCCACAGCATTATGTTGTCTGCAGCCAACATAATCGCTTAGGAGTATAAACATGCCAATCACTCATCCCGTCTCTTGGGAGAGGCACAAAACTCGATCAGGACTCTCGCTAAAAGTCACGACTCTCACGTAGTCATCCTAATGTCCAACCACAAGCCTAGGGTTTCTATGTCAATAATGACCTACAACCTAGGCTCTGATACCACTCTAATCTGTCACGCCCCGGGGTCGAAACTGCGACCCGGCTCGCCAACAGATCCGCCACCTATGCCAAACCCGCATAGGCGAAGCGTCCTACCTGCAAGAAAAGTACTATAGCTAAACAGATATCAGAGCTATAAATAAAAATCTGCTGTATAACTAAATCAATCACTGTACAACTGGAAATAATACAATAATGTCCGTCTCCCAAAAATGATAATCATACAATATCCTCATATACAAACTGAGAACTCAACCGGGAGGTATCTCCAATAAATACATCAGTGTACAGGCTCTCAATACAAGACAATCCTCACTACATCAGTCTCTCAAAGAAGAAAAGAATAAAATAACTAATCTACTGAAGCTCTCCTCTGAAGGGGTACCGCTACACACCAACGACGGGTAGGGAACTAGCTCGCGACTCCCTCGCCTCGGTCAGAAGGATCAGCAACAGGAACAACAGGAACCGGAGTAGAAGTCCCTGGGGAAAGACACCACGACGGTCTGCCCACTAAGTCTACTAGAGGCATAAAGCAACAAATGCAGTACTGTAAGGAAAGCTGGGAAAAGTAAACTCTACAGCTACTATGCCTCTATCTAGATGCTCAAAGAGTGGAACAGAAAGAACATGATGCCACAACTAACTCTCATCTCGGATCACCCAATCTGAACTGACTGCCTCCTCGGGTCCAGTCAAACCTGCGCCAACCTACTGCCGTTACGTCCCGGAGGAGCGGACTTATGTAGGACGTCCATGACTGCCAACACCAGCACAGCCAGAGGGACAAAAGCAATGACAAGTCGCGATAGAAAAGCTCAAGCTCACGCCGGTACAACAACCCGGTCTCGCCTACTCCGGAGTGGCACTCGAGGGGAGCGACCCGCTCGAGTAAAAAGTAACCCATCTCAAGTATCTCTGTAAAGTATCTCTGTCAAGCTCAAATGTGGCTCATGCAGGCTATGATCCACGATCAAACAGATCGGTAACTCCAAGCTCAAAGCACAACTCAGTCGGAAAAAGAACCTCGACTCAAACAGGAAAAGCCCAAAACACTCTCCCAGCTATGTCGGAGAACCCTCAACGACTCAATCTGATAATGCACGCCCATGGCTGAGTCGGGAATCCTCCACGACTCGATCTGCCAGAACCCCAAGATCCTCAAAGCTAAGTGGGAGAACCACCTCCACCACTAAATCAGAAAAACAACCCCTAGATCACACTCTACCAACTCATAGCACAAAGTCGCATCCACTGCGAGAAACTGTCTCAACAGGCCAAACAGGCCAAATGTCGCATCTACTGCGAACAACTGCCTCAACAGGCCAACATCGCATCCACTGCGAACAGCTGACTCAACAGGCCAAACAGGCCGAACGTCGCAACCACTGACACAATGAAGGGTCCGGGAACCCCGAAAGACTAGAACCTACAACCCAAATCAAACAAGAACAGGCTCTAAGCATAGCCTCCCGTTGTTCTCGTCCCAAGAAAAAGGCAGACCTTAGAACCCAGACCACTCGAATCATCTCGGGTGGTTAATTTATAGGAAAAAGGTGACATTTCTTACTGAAGCCATCTGATCTGTAAGAAATCCATATTTAATGATTTTTAGTTCTTCTTAGGAAAACAGTTGAAACCAAGTTTTATATATAAGCCTCGAAGGGCTAATGCCTTCGTCCAATCAAACAAGAACAGACTCAGGCGACCCTACGATGCTTAGAAGAAAATATTTGGTTGACAAAAATCATAAGTGTGTCCAAAAAGGTTCTGGGTTTAAGGTCCTGCTAACACTGATATACCGCTGCCACTAACACAGCGGCGACAGAAAAAAAAAAGAAAAATAAAACATCTCGGGACCGCGGTCTACCCAAACGGCTCCCGCTACAGATGAACAACCAACTACATCTACCAGACGCCACTCTGCTCCCAAGCACGAGTGTAACATGCATCCCACACTAAAAGATAACACCTGACCACTCGGCCCACTACCCAGGCGAGGAAGGACACTATGTCCAGGAAGGTAGAAGTGTGGATGTCTAAAGCAGAAATAACCCTAGCCCAAGTGAGGGTTTTCTACTAGTCTGGTTAAACATGCAACATGTGACGGGGTGCTAGGTCAAGTTCCAAGATAACAATAATCAACAGCTTGTAGGGAAGGACAATAAACACATGATCATCTAACAGCATCAGGAACATCAATTCCTAAATTCTAGCATGCTATACAAAATACATCTACAACATGCAAGTCCCTACACTGATAGAATTAATGTACAGTCCATAGGTCATGAAGACGAGGCCACCCACCTGAAAAAGCTAACTGTCCGGAGTTCCACAGCTGAAAACACCAGAAGCAACAACCTCCACTAATCCTCAACACCAACGGGTTCACAAACATCCGCAAATACTCCTGGGTACAACAAAAGGTCCAAGGTTACACTTTATTCCACAAAATAACCAAGTACAAAAATCTGCAGAAGACAGTCCTGAAGATCTGAAATTTCCACCTACAGAAAGTGCCCTGAAAATTCCGATAAAAATATCACAGCGAGCGTCTCGTCGAGACCTTCGAAACGGGTACCTGCACGCCCAAATCCGAGCCCCGTAGGCCAAGTTACAAATTCCACAGTACAGGTGCGCAAACACTCACAACCACACAACTGTAAACTCAAACACAGATAAAAGGGGAATAGTATACCTTCGGGCAAGCCTCAGAAAAATCCCAGAAAAATACAATGATAATCCTTGCGACGAGTAGATCCAAAAAGTGTATAGGCTCGTCTCAATCCGACACTCGGGTGCGGAGATAAAATTCCGGCAAGGGGCCACTGTCCAAAAACTCCACCAGAAAATAGCGGCTTAGAAATGCCTCGAAAACCGTGTCATAAACTCTGAATCCAGCAAGATGATCAACACGAAAGTCGAAGACGTACCTCTCGTGATTCCAACGCCACAGAAATCGTCCAAAAATACTGACGGAGTAGCTCTGTGGACCTCTCAGATCAAACTATGACGATAACGGGCCTCCGATGAAAAATCGCCACACTGCGCTCCGATGCCGAAGTCGTCGACGCCGCGGCTTCCAAAAAATCCTGGCCTCTGCCAGAAGATGCGCAACACGAAGATCTCCAACTTTGCTAAAGGGGCTATGGGCAGGGGAGCTCGGGAAAGGGGGCAAAAAGCCCCAGCAAAGTGCCTATTTATAGGCCCAGCCCGAAAATCCAACAGTTTTGGAATTTTGGCCCAAAACCGAGCGCCCGAATCTTCCGGGCTGCTACAGTAACGGGCCCAGCCCGTTACTGTTCACGCCCGGAAATCTCCCAGGCTGCCACGTAGCCTCCCAAACAGCAAACAGCTGTTTGGGCCAACCGCGCTGCGCCACGCGGCCGAAGCGGGTGCCGACACGTGGCGCCCCCGAGCGGGAAGCGCGGGTTAGCGCGCCCACGTCGCGCCCACGTGCGCCCACGCGCGCCTGTCGGGCACGCAACCCGAGGCCACCGAATCCCGCTCCGTGGACCGCGCGCACAACACCGCACCAACCAAGATCTGCCACGAGTCCACCCCCGGTCCACCGTGCACCCGCGCCTTACCCGTGGACCGCGCCCACTGCGCCCGCCAACCGGGAGGCGCCACGTGGCGAGCGCCCGGGTGCACGCCTCCGCGGTGGACCGCGCGCCTCAGCCGCCGGCAACCGCCGCGCTCCGCCGCCCGCCGGCGCCTCTCCGGCCGCCGGAACAGTGCCGTCGAACCTCGAAATCCGTTCCGGGTCATCCGGGCTCCGAAAAACATAAGTAAATAGTCCATTTTGAGCGTTTTCGCGCGCCGAATCCAAATCCGCTGTCCGATTTGCCAAATTCCACTTCTAAAATTTCTCAAAAATTCCCGGGAAAGCAAACTTGATCCGTTTTTCATGCCGAGTCCAAATCTTGGGTCCAATATACGCGCAAACACCTCAAACACTCAACCTGGGTCTCCAGAAGTCACCAATCCAACAGTAATCCAAACGTGGGAGTATCCGGGTCCTCACACCAGAAGCTAAAATCTAGGCCCCGGCTACACTATGCCAATCCCCTGCTCAAACCCGAGCAACAAATAGTCACCTGACTAAAGAATAGGGGGAGAAGAAGCAAATAGGTTTCTTCTAAATCAAATCCCAACATAAAGTGTAGCGATAAGAAATGGCCCTACAAAATGTCCAAATAAGCCAGCCTAAGTCCTCATGAGAGATAGGAGAAAATGTGACAATTAGTGGTTCGACCAGTGTATCAATTAATAGCTTCATCTGGGTATAATCATCATGCTAAAATCATAATCCGACCACACCTGTCTATAATTTGCTAATCACCCTCATATAAACCATCCCCCTATGCCTGTCCGAAATATCCTCAAGTGGTACCCTCCCGCAAGACATTTCATAATATCCCGTCGTAAAAGTAAATCCCCCATGCTAAATTAAATGCCAATAATATTCCCATAAGCATGTATAAGTTCCAACCACTATCACGTTTCCACTATGATATTATCCATATGATAGGCTCACAATGATTTCTATTTATGATAGGCTCACAATGATTTCTATTAAGCATGCATGTGCAGTAGATGATCATTCAACATGTCCAATAGAGAGGATCTCTCTAATATTCCTAGTGGGTACATCAGAAAAGAGGGATATAACAACCACCCACCTGAAGAGCTAACTGTCCAAAACTCACAGCTGAAAATACCAGGTAATCCAAATCTCCTACTCCAATGGGTCCAGAAATACCCGCAACTCTCCTGGGTACAACACAAGGTCCACAATTACACATAAGTTCCAAAAATTGCTCTCACAATCACATACAACAACAGTCCCAAAGATGCTTAATTTTCACCTGCTGAAAATGCCCAGAAAATTCTCAGAAAAATATCACAGCGATCCTCGCGTCGATACCTTCGAAACGGCTGCTGGCAAGCCCAAATCTGAGTTCGGTAAGTCAAGATATTAATTCGGCAAGGTGGCTTACTCAACACAATCTGTATCAAAAATACTGTAGCACTGAATACAGGGAAAACAGGGATTTTCACCTCGAAATAAATCTCTGAAAAATCCAAGAAAAATACGAGCATGTTCCTCGTGATGTGTAGATGCAAAATGCCTTTTGGAACGTCTCAATCCGATGCCCGGTTGCGGAGATATCGCCAAAACACCACGGTGCTGTCCAAATACTCCGCAACAGAAAATGGGTCAAAGAGAAGCTCGAAAAACTCCAAGAAATGCTCGGAAATAGGGGGAGCTCAAAACACGACAGTTGAAGCCCTACCTATCGTGAAGCCAACGGCGCAAAAATCACAGAAAAGGAAGCTCAGGGTAGGCCGGGGGAGCTCGTGCACCGAAAAGCGACGAAAAAAAAACACCGAAGAAGAAACGTCGTGTCGCGCCGCGCCGGTAAAATCAAAATCTCGAAATCCGTGCCGCCGAAAAATCCGAAACTTGACGGGTGTAATCCTCACTTCAAGGAGAAGAATTCATCTTCTCAACCCCCTTCGAGCAGAGGGCTCGAAGGGGTCGAAAACCTCCTCCCAAAATCCCTCGGGTTGCTACTTAAGGGAAAACCAGAAAAATCTTTTCAGAAAATTACCTCTGTGTCCCGCCGAACAGGAAACACCAAAACGGGCCGCTCACGGCGCGCCACGTGGCACCCCAAACAGCAAACACCAACCCGGGCCAGCCCCAGCGCGACACGTGGCCTCACCATCCCGCGCGCCCTTGCCTTGGGAATCGCGCCCACGTGCGCGCTGCCGCGCCCATGCCGTGCACGCAACCCGAGGTAACCACCTCCTGCTCCGTGGACCGGGTCCACAACACCAGCAAATAAAAAGCCGCCACGTGTCCCATTGTCGGTCCACCGTGCACCCGAAAAAATTCCGTGAACCGCGCCGCCTGAACCACCCACTCAGACGACGCCACGTGGCACCGCCCTGGTGCAGGCCCGCCGCGTGGACCGCGCACCTGCCCGCGCCCATGCGCGCCTGCCCGCGCCGCTCTGCGCCTACCCGCGGCCGCGCGCCGCCTGCCCGAGCCCGCGCCACCGCCTTCCGCCGCTGCCCGCGCCGCCGGCGATCGCCGGAGTTACTGTTCCGGCCGGTGAACAGTAAAATTACTGTAGCAAGCCCGAAAAATACAAGTAAATAGCCCATCTTGACCGTTTTCGCGCGCTGATTCCAAATCCGGCGTCCATTTTGCCAAATTCCAATCCTATAAATTGCCAGAGGCTCCCGAAAAGGTATTTTAAATCCGAATTTCGCGCTGAGCCTAAATTTGACGTCCATTCTGCGCGTAAACTCCTCTAAACATCCGACGGGGTCCCCCGATTACCCACGTGATCCATTTTAAGCCCCGAGTCCAACGCTTGTATCCAAATTGGCGCACGAACACCGCTGACATGCCACGTAGGCTTCCAGAAGCTGCTGGTCACACTGTAGAAGCCCTGCAAAGATCCGAGTCACCACAAAAATGATACATACGAATATGGGTTAGCATAAATTATAATTATTTTCATTATATATTTTTTGTATATCATTAGGTAGTGAGTGATTAACAATGAAAAATAAATGCAGAAATTCGTTTTCTCACAATGTGCATGACTTTGGATCCTATCCGTTAGGAGATGTACATGACTTTGGATCCTATCATGCGGAAACCGAGTTTGAGGGGATACAAAATCAGACCCAGACGGAGGTGCAACAAGAAATAGTTGAAGAACAAAATAATACTGATTATGAGGATGATGATAATGTGGCGGATGTTCACTACAGTGATACGGATCATGACGGCGGACTGGGGGTCCTTGCAGATATCATATACACTAATGTCGCTGCCAATAATGAATACGTAGATGATCCAGATGAAGGTGTCGAGTTCATAGATCATCCAGAGCAGTTTGTAGATGATGCTGAATGGATGGAACAGTATGAAATCAATCACACTGAATTCGATCGTGTGCAAATTGAAGAGTCCCCTCCTACTGTGGATGGATCCTTCTGTTAATAACTACATACCATATGTTGATCCTTCTTCTCAATTAGACCAGGCGAGTCACCGTTCGAGCTATGTACGAGCCGAGGTAAGTTCATTTTAAAACTACATACCATATGTTTTTATAAAATTTAAATCTAATATATTTACTATGTAGGGGTACGCACCAGTTCAGTTTTCAGAGTATGGCCGTAAACTGAACTCGTGGACGGTGGAGCATCCGGGGGTGGTGGACCTCCTACGACAGGCTGGTTTTTTCTATGTCTCTCGCCTCAGATGAGTTCAGCTAGATCAGGCTCTGTTAGGGGTATTGACGGAGCGATGGAGACGCGAGACGGAGTCATTCCATTTATGCCATAGCGAGATGACAGTGACGTTGCGCGACGTCGCCATTATGGCTGGACTTCGAGTATCTGGCGAGCCTGTGACGGGGCGAGCATCTAATGACTGACCGTATATATGTCATGGACTTCTAGGGATGCAGCCAGATAGTGTCGTCGCAGGTCAGATCCAGCTAGATTGGTTAGTCCAGCAGTTTCATCATGTCCCACTAGATGCTTCGCCAGCCATGGTTGCAGCTCCTGCACGTGCATATATATTATTTCAGATTAGATGGAGCTTATTTCAAAACCCCACTGGACATCGGATACATCTCAAGTGGCTACCGCTACTTGAGGATTTTGATCTATGTGGCTGGCTAGCTTGGGGCGCAGCTATTTTGGCCTATCTATATCGCGTATTGGGAAATGCATCGATAAGGGGAAGGGCCGAGTGTTGTGCATTCGGTACATTATTACAGGTAAAATTACTAGTTCTCGCATTAGAAATATAATAATCTAAATTTTTTTACCAGTATTTTAATCATTTGTTTTTTGTTTATAGATTTTGGCGTGGGACCATATACATATCGGTCGTCCTGACAGAGTTGGAGCTCCGCCAGATCTTGATGATTGTCCGTTCGGTTCTCGGTACATTAAATATTTTATATATGCCTTGATGATTAATACAATAATTTGCATCATTGATTTTAGGTATTGTGATATAATGTCTTATCGATCTTTTTTTTTGCAGATGGAATATGAGATTACGTTTTCGCGGGAATGTCAGAGCGACCGATATTGAGTTTTATCGGGACGAGCTTGATCAGCAGCGGGAGTCTCAAGTACGTAAAAATTTCCTAAATTACATACATATAGATTAATTTTAAAATTTATATTAATTGAATTTTATTATTTTTGTAGGTTACTTGGACTCCTTATACTGAGGAGATTTTGTATGGTCTTCCACCTTTTTGTCTCGAGAACTCCGCAGTATGGCGTGTTAGGACTTGCTTGATATGCTTCCACATAGTGGAGTTACATCTACCCGATCGAGTTTTCCGCCAGTTTGGATTAGTCCAGCATATACCAGAGTGGAGTTGCTTCCACATAGTGGAGTTACATCTACCTGATCGAGTTTTCCGCCAGTTTGGATTAGTCCAGCATATACCTGATCGAGTTTTCCGCCAGTTTGGATTAGTCCAGCATATACGGCGGATTACATCGCAGGGTAGATTGAGAGAGGACTGGGCAACATTTCATGCTTTTTATATTCTACGATAAACTGATCGTCTAGATCATATTGTGGAGCAGAGCCCCTTCGTCAACCCAGATCCAGCACGAGCCACCTCCTTGTACATGCAGTGGTACTGGGATATCACAAGAATGTGGATTTCTCATCCCGTACAGCGACCTCCACTCACTTTTTTGCCATGGGAGCATATCGAGCGAACTTTGGTAAGATCATTTAATATTTTTTTCCTTATATATTAGTAGTTGTTTATATAAATGTGTTTTTTTATAGGTGGATGCTCTGCGCTGTACTGTTAGGAGTATAGGACATTTGATGGACGATCCTCCAGAGCCTTCTGGATTGATGGACGCTCTAGAACATATAAGGTGGGGCATCGAGAATGTTTTAGAGAGACTCCCCACATTAGCTACTTCTGTACAGCATCCAGAGCCACCTCCATATTTTGATCGTTCGGATGATATTCCCTCCACCTCCACGCATGCATACGATTTTCCATCCACATCCATTCCGATTCATCATTCTGACATTCCCTCGACAAAAACGGTTGTTAGTAGGGTTAGATATGTAAATAACCCTTCATTTATCATAGTAAGCTTTTACATTGGTTCAAACTCATCAACAAAATACATGTGAAGATTATTATCTTCATCGGTATTTTTATTTATATTTTAAATTTAATAGAGAAAACAGAAGAATAAAAATAAAAAAGTTAAAAATTTATCTCATTTGAAATAGAATATGGAAGATAGAGGAAGAGAAATAGACAAAAACAATTAGAAAATAAGCAATATTATCCATACATCATTCTAAAATAAATAAGATGTAAGATATACATTTCTTTTGAAATATATAAATAATATTTTTCTTAGAAAATAAGCTTCTTTCTCAAATTTTTTTTTTCTCTCTCATGGATGAATAGTAAGGTAGACAAAAAGAAAATAACTATCGAAAGCCTTTTTTTTTTTTCTTTGAAACCTAATGTGCAAAAATAAATAAATAAATAAATAAATAAATAGTACATTAATATTTTATATTTAATACAAGTAAGACGAATTGCTTATGAATAACCATCGAGACTTTTTTTTTTTTTTTTTTTAACTGGCAATACGAAACAATTAGATTTCAAACTTAAAATCTCATATATCAATCAGTAAATTATTTATAATTTGCGTTAGAAACGGTGGATATTAGAAACGGTGGATATTGAGTGCCTTTAGTCTCACAGAATACATATTTTCTAATAACTAGTGGAGAGATGTTGGTACAGAGAGAAACTAGAGACAATAACTAGTATACCCACTACCTATTTCTCCGTACCTCAATCCTCCTCGTCAAAATGTCCTCAAACCTCCTACTTTGTTTGCTTCTTAATATTTTAATATCTTGGGTTTGTGTCCTTGTAACTTGTAAGATAATCTTAGTACTAGTTGCACCTTTATCTATCATTATATACCAACAATCTCTCTCTCTCTCTCTCTCTCTCTCTCTCTCTCTCTCTCTCTCTAGAATCTCCAGTTGCCCGGTAGTTATGGTATGGTTCTCTGAATGTGTACAGGTTTTGGGTACTCGTAGATTCTGATAAAGCAGACCCAAAACATGATCTCAATAAGAAATTACTATTCTACGAAATATGCTGTAACCACCAATAGTATATAAATAATATTGAGTGTAGAATACTTTTCTAGATTAAGTGACATTATAACCCTTTTTCTTATTTTAAGCTTAAACTATTGGCTCACAATTTTGTTAACATTTCAATAATTTCTTTCGAGATATATATTTTGATATGCTCAAAACTTGAACTCGACTTGAATAAAAACAAAAGTAAATAAAACTAAAGCCTAGTAGATCAAACTTAGGCTTAAGCTAGCAAGAAAAAATGATTGATTTAACATCAGAGTAGGTAATTTTATGAAACAATTTCGCATTTAATTTGAGTTTGCATTTCAAAACTATACCATCTCGAGCCCACTGGCATAAATGAAAAGTATTGAATAGAAAATATTACAATTTGGTAGTCTAATAATTTATGTTTTTGGAATAATCATTTGTTATTAATATTCTAAAATTATGGTTATAGAAGAGGGGATTAGCTGTCTGCCAGCCAAAGAAGAACAGAGGCTGTTTCCTGTTAAGCATAGACCTCCACAGCTCTACCACATGTATAAATAATTCCCATAGCCCTTTAGTGGGGCTATAATTGTGTAAGCTAAAACCTATATATCTTTGCTAAAAGTTTGATAGAAGAATCGTTAAATCCTAGATCCCCCCCAGGAGCTCATTTCCAATCCCTGTTGGCACTTTTCCAAGCCAATTGGGTCTTCTCTTTGCATCTTTTTTGTGAATTCATTTGGATCACAAACTCACCCACCTGTGAGAACAAACCCACCCTAATGCTTCTCTTTCTCATCTCTCTTTTCTCCTTCTTGCTCTTCATCTCTCCTCCTGCATACCTTTTATGGCACTTTCTGAGGAATTGCAGGAAACTCATTGAACACTCATCCACAATGCCCACCAAAGCCAACAATGCTCCCCAAAAGGAAACTGTGGTGGAAACAACAGAGAACGTAATATTGGACTTACCTGAATTGGCTTTGGAACATATTCTGGAGCAGCTCTCCCCAGCCGCATTACTTAGTATGGCTGGTGTTTGCAGCTCTTTGAGGTGCAGGTGTAGTAGTGATCATCTATGGGAGAGGCACATGAGTGAGAAATGGCGTCGGGTGATCGGCAAAGAATCGGAGAAGTTTATGGCCAATGAAGAAGGCTTTAAACACAAGGGTTGGATGAATTCTATCCCCTCTTGTATCTGGCCCCTTTCTTGGATTAAAACCAAGTATTTTGGAGGCTGGAGATCTGCGAGCCCTCCGCGGCGGTTCGATTCGGCAATGTCTTGTTATTTGGCACTTGAGAGTGGCAAGTTTTGGTTTCCTGCTCAGGTCTATAATCGTGAGGTATTCGTGCTTCCGTAGACCAGAATTTCTTTCTTTCTTTCTTTCTTTCTTTCATAATCTGAATATAAAATGTGGCTTCTTTCATGTAGGAATTGATCTTCAGGCCTTAAAATTCTGATATTAGTAGAGCAGTGTATGTTTGGTGCTATTTTTAAACATTTACATATTTACTGTGATGATTTTATGATAGAAGGGACATGCTGGGTATATGTTATCATGCTGCGACGCGCGACTTAGATATGATCGCCGCAGTGGCACCTTCTTTGCGAGGTATACCGGCAATTTTGTATGCTAGAGAAAACCCAGTTATTTACCTTTCGAATCCAAATCTCAATTGGTTGGAAAATGAATACTCAACAAATATCATGTAGTTTGAATGTTACGCCGGCAAATATTCGCGGTCGAAATCGATTGAACTAAAGGAATTTTCATTTCTTTTTGTGAATTTATTTGTACATTGAACTTTTGTTGATTTAGTTGTATTAAGTTTTGCACATTGGATGTTTTAATAGGTACCTGCCGCACGGTAGAAAACCAGCAAAATTTGAAGAAGGAATAGAGTGGGACAGGGTACGGGCTTCACCGGTCAATACCCGCCCACATGAACTTCATATATCAGATTGTCTTGGCGACTTGCGACCGGGCGATCACTTTGAGATTCAGTGGAGAAAGAACAAAGAATTCCCATACGGTACACATTTCAAGAAACATATTGATTCTCACTTACTTGCCCTTCCTTCTCTCTTGGTTTTTTTGTTCCAAAGATATAGTGCTAGTTCAATTACTTTCCTTCTTAGGTTCCTGAGTTTTTTTACATAGGGCTGTTTCTCTATAACATGATCTGACCAGCTTATTTTACCTTCAAATTTCTTTTGCAGGGTGGTGGTACGGAGTTGTGGGTCATTTGGAGTCATGCGATGGCGATGAGGGCCATTGTCGGTGTCACGAAAACGGTGAGAATCTTTACCTATGTCGTAGAAAAGACCATTTCTATGTACAATTGTTTCTACTGAAAGATGTTAAAGAAGTAGAGTAGTTGGTGGAAGCAGTCACACTTGACGTTTGTGTGCTACCTACATGTTAATATATAGGGCGACAAAGCTCGCCTAGAATTACATAGAATAGCAACCCAGATTTACATTTAATAACAACCGGGTTGTTGTAAATAGCTAAGAAATAGGGTCTGTTGTAAATAGGTTGTTATGAAATTATAAGTTTGTTTCTTTTATTCTATCTATCTAACACCCTCCCTCAATCACAACCGGACTAGGTTGAGATTGCGTTTGAAATTTTCTAACTTCTGTATAGGAAGGGCCTTTGTAAAACCATCTGCCACCTGATCTCCTGATGGAACAAAGTCAATGTCAAGAAGCTTCCTTGTAACACGTTCTCGCACGAAGTGGTAATCAACTTCAATATGCTTAGTTCTTGCATGAAATACAGGATTTTCAGAAAGGTACTTTGCCCCAATATTGTCACACCAGAGCTTAGCAGCTCGTGGTGCATTAACACCAATTTCCTGTAACAGCGTCTGTATCCACATTACTTCTGCCGTTGCATTAGCTACTGCCTTATATTCAGCTTCAGTGCTCGATCTTGACACAGTAGGCTGTTTCCGTGCACTCCATGACACTAAGTTTGATCCCAGAAATACAGCAAAACCTCCTGTAGATCTCCTATCATCAATATATCCGGCCCAATCAGCATCCGAGAAGGCACTGATTAACAATGAGCTGCACTTCCTAATTTTCAGCCCTACCTTGATGGACTGTTTTAAGTATCTCAAAATTCTTTTGACTGCTGCCCAATGATCAACAGTAGGACTGTGTAGAAACTGACATACCTTGTTAACAGAGAATGCAATGTCTGGCATTGTTAGTGTCAAATATTGGAGGGCACCAACTATACTTCTGTAATTAGTTGCATCATTAGACCCCAAAGGAGATCCTTTGACCGAAGATAATTTTTCATTGGCTGGTAGGGGTGTAGGTGCACCCTTGCATTTTGACATGCCAACTCTTTTTAGCAGATCTGATGCATATTTTTCTTGTGTCAGAACTATACCACCATGTATTGGATTTACTTCTATCCCCAAGAAATAATTAAGTGTTCCCAAATCTTTAAGGGCAAATTCTTGACCAAGTTGCTTTAGTAGCAAATCTGTTGCCTTCTGCGTTGAGCTGGCTACTATGATGTCATCAACATATACTAGCACAAACATGATAACACCCCCTTTATTAAAGAAGAACAGAGAAGTGTCGGCCTTTGAAGAAGTAAAACCAAGACTTTGTAATTTCTCACTTAACCTTGAATACCATGCCCTTGGAGCCTGCTTTAGCCCATATAGAGCCTTATCTAGCTTACACACATAATTAACCCTGGTTTTATCTTCATAGCCTGGTGGTTGTTTCATATAGACCTCTTGTTCCAACAGACCATGCAGAAAGGCATTCTTAACATCAAGTTGTCGAAGACTCCACCCTCTAGATACTGCTATAGATAAGATCACTCTAATAGTGACTGCCTTGATAACAGGACTGAATGTGTCCTCATAATCTATACCATATCTTTGCTTAAAACCTTTTGCAACAAGTCTGGCCTTATATCTATCCAAACTGCCATCAGCTTTACGTTTGACTTTATAGACCCACTTACAATCTATTATGTTACGACCTTTTTGAGGTGGAACTAGGTGCCATGTTTTATTTTGCATCAAAGCGTTGTATTCGTCATCCATTGCAGATTTCCAATTTTTATTTACTAGTGCTTCTTCAAGACTCTGGGGTTCACCCGTTGCCGTAAAGAGACCATAGCGAATAGTGCCATCTCTATATACCTTAGGTTTTCTGATTCCAGCTTGAAGTCTGGTGCGAGGTCGCGGCTGAATTTCTTGTTGTACTGCTTCGGTGAACACTGGCGCCGGTTCCACAGACAATGGCGGCGACGCAAGAGATCCAGGCGTGATTATCGACGGCGCAGGAATGTCGGCTGCTGCATCAGTGCCCCCGTCAGCCGAGACAGGAGCAACCGCAGGAGGGTATGTGTCGTCGTCGTGTAGGGGCGGAGCTGGCGCACCCAGGTCCTGTATGGGAGAGCCTGCTGCCGTACGAGATGGCGATCCCGGGGAGGAGTCGGTCGGGAGAGCAGCTTCGGTAGGAGAGACCGGATCCTCTGTGGCCTGAGCGCTTTCCTGTATACCAAATATTTCTCCAGAAAAATCATTAGCAGGCAAAATATTAGTCACTGGATTCCCGACAGATTCAGACCCAGCCGGGTTTGGACTATGTGGAATAAGCTGTGTAGGAAGGAGCAGGATTTCAGACCGTAGTGTGGCTCCTGCATTGGGATGTAATTTGGAGAAAGGAAAGACATTTTCATCAAATATAACATCACGAGAGATATAAACACGGCCAGAAGCAGGGTCAAGACATTTAAACCCTTTGTGCATGTTGCTGTACCCAAGAAACACACATTCCTTGGATCGGAACTGAAGCTTATGATGATTGTAAGGTCGGAGATGTGGCCAACATGCACACCCAAAAATTCGTAGAGAGAAATAATCAGGTTTGACTTTATATAGACGCTCAAGAGGTGTAGCATAGGAGATTACTTTGCTTGGTGTACGATTTATGAGAAAGGTGGCGGCTAGAAAAGCTTCATCCCAAAATTTGAGAGGCATTCGAGCCTGAGCAAGGAGAGATAGCCCAACCTCTACAATATGTCTATGTTTACGTTCGGCAGATCCATTTTGTTGGTGCGTATGAGGACAAGAAACATGATGGGAGATGCCTATTTTAGTAAAAAAAGAATGGAGCTTCTCATATTCACCACCCCAATCAGTTTGCATTGTGATGATTTTGCGATCAAAAAGGCGTTCAACCATGGCTTGAAAATCATGAAACTTTTGAAACACTTCAGACTTGAATTTTAATAGATAAATCCAAGTAAATTTGCTATAATCATCAATGAAACTCACATAGTACTTGTACTTGTTAATGGAGTTGGGTGCAGGCCCCCATACATCTGAAAAGACTAGTTCTAATTGATGACTCGATACATGAGGCGACTTAGGATAAGGAAGCTGATGGCTCTTTGCCTGTTGGCAAGCATCACAAACAACCTTTTTATTGGACTCAACATGACACGGGAGATTGAAACTACTGATAACTCGCTGAACTATGGGGGCCGCAGGGTGACCAAGGCGATTATGCCACCTGTCAAAGGATGGTTTGGTGGTGACTCCAAGAGCTTGTTTTCCAGGGATGGATGGCAGGGGATAAAGGCCTTTGTGGCATCTCCCTTTAAGCAGTGTGCTCCTCGTGTCCCGATCCTTAATCAAAAAGAAATTGGGGTGAAATTCAAGAAAAACATTATTGTCTGAGGCCAGACGATGAACAGACACAAGGTTTTTAGTGGCTTGTGGGACATGTAAGACGTGATTTAGACATAGATCTCGATGCTGGGTGTGAATTTTGGCAATACCAGTATGACTAATATTCATACCTGTTCCACTCGCTGTGTTAATCTGGTCGCCGCCATTGTATTTCTCCCTGAGCGAGAGCTTTTCTAACTCACCAGTGATGTGGTCGGTGGCACCGGTATCAGTGTACCAGTTTGTGTCGACACCTAAGGCAGCAGTACCAGCATATCTTTGATCTGGAACAAAATTTTCATCGTACCTGTGCCAGCATCTGTCCGCCGTGTGCCCATACTTGCGACACACTTGACATTGCGGGCGATCATCGGAGGAGTTGTTGCTGTTGTGGGCGCCATTCCCTCCTGGATGAGGGTTGTTGGGGTTAGGTCCATGACCACCCCTATTTGCCGGAGCATTATTGAAGCGGCCACCACGACCTCCACGGCCGGAGCGCCCGAACCCCCTTCGCCCACGCCGATTGGCAACGTTGGCGGAGGATCCAGAGGAGTGCCCACCGGAGTTGCGAAGGCTCAGTCGAGTCTCAAATGCAAGTATCTGAGAATATAGCTCGCTAACTGAGATTGCATCTGACCGGCCAATCACGGAGGACACGATCGGGTCATATTCTTCATCAAGGCCGGTGAGGATGTACTCAACCAGCTCATCATCTTCAAGTGGCCGCCCTGCTGCAGCCATGTCGTCCCCAAGCGCACGCATCTTCCCAACGTACTCAGTCACCGTCATGTTTCCTTTTTGAGTGGTGGCTAGGGCAAGGCGCGTATTCACCGCACGAGCTCGCGTTTTGGACGCAAACATTACTTCAATTGCCATCCAGACTTCGGCCGTAGATTGTTTTGCGGCAACTTGAGCCAGAACTTCCTTGCACACGGAGGCGAGCAGGTAGCTGAGAACCTGCTGATCAGCCGCCAGCCAATCTTCGTACAGGGGGTTGTCCACCTTGATGGTCTTGTCACCGTCTTTGCCATCGATCTGCACGGGAGGCTTAACAGCCTTGCCGGTGAGATATCCTTCGAGACGAGCACCACGAATTGTGGCGAGGACCTGGGCTTTCCAGGTAGCATGATTATTCTTGGCGAGCTTCTCTTGTACGGGATGAGAGATCATGGAAGCAAGACCAGGAGCGAAGGAAGAGGTGCCGGCCATGTAGATTATATCCTAGAGGCTCTGATACCATGAAAGATGTTAAAGAAGTAGAGTAGTTGGTGGAAGCAATCACACTTGACGTTTGTGTGCTACCTACATGTTAATATATAGGGCGACAAAGCTCGCCTAGAATTACATAGAATAGCAACCCAGATTTACATTTAATAACAACCGGGTTGTTGTAAATAGCTAAGAAATAGGGTCTGTTGTAAATAGGTTGTTATGAAATTATAAGTTTGTTTCTTTTATTCTATCTATCTAACATCTACCACTTCGATCGAGATGAATGAAACTTAGACAACAAGGATAATTGTGACTACTGTAAGAAATTTTGTTCCGGCTTACTATTCGAATATCTAACTTGACCCTGCACCTGCTTTTGAATTATAACGAAGGGTTTTCCTTGCTTTCTCATCAACAGATATTAAGCGATTGTACACTCTTCTTACATTTACACTCTTGATATTGCTAAAATATCTTCTCTCGTACCAATAGAAAATCATCGGTATGTTCTCAAAGCAGCGAAGATCCATTTCAAGGTATTGTCACAAGCTTAACTTGGTTCATCTATTCCATTAGTTTAGGTTTGTAATCTACAATTGCTAAAGAGTGTACAAACTAATGCTTGGAAATTATCTGGTTCTGCCCTTTATCCTCTTAATTTACTAAAGCCTCTAGATAGCCAAGCCGACAGTAAAATTATTCATCTCAGTAAGCTTTTTTTCACTTTTCGGGAAAATCAGAACAGACTTAATGAAACTAGAAGAGTCATTTTCATTCACATTGGATTTCTCACCCTGCCTAAAGAAGAAACGGCATACTAAGAAGCTAATGTTTGGAATATTATGATCTAATAGCAAGTACTATTATTTCTCTTATTATTTTACATTTTAAAACTGTAAATCAAATATTTCAAGGATTTTGGCAGTTGCAGTTCTGAACTTACTGGCTAGTTCTGGCTCTGTTCGCTTTCCTATTTGCCTTTTGGAGCTCATTCTTTGGCCTCATCTGTCTGCAGATACTGTTATACTAGAGTTCAAGCAATACACACCTGGTTCGATATGGAGACAGGCAATTATAAATCGGAAGGATCATCGAGAAAAAGGGAATGAATTGGACGGTTTTTATGGGGGGGTCAGGAAACTACACAGCAAGGAGGAAATTTCTATGTGGACAAGGCTATGGCCAGATGAAGTCTTAGAATAGATATCATCTTTTTCACTTATACCTTACATGGAGCAAATGTGCCTACAGACATTTTGACACCCCAAAAGAACAAAAAACCCAACATTAACCAATGTTCCTCGAGTGCCAAGGCTAAGCATGCAGAGCCAAAATTTTAATTAGAATTTTGGATGATTCCAATTTTTTTTTTTTTCAGGATAGAATTCCTTAATTTAGCACGTCGAATCACTTAGGTTTTGTGGCTTCACAAGTGGTGTAATACAACATTGTTGTATATCGATTTCTGCTTCCAATTTCATGCTGTTCAGTAAAACATTTTTAAGTTTCTATTAGCTTTGCTTTTCAAGTAACCTACCTTTGTTTCGAAGTTTACATTATCCAAAGATTGCTGTGAGAGATCCATGCATCTATTAGGTCTAGCTTCTGTAGTAGTCAGGCATTTCACGGGCGAAGTTTAAACCACAGACAGAAGCTGGAAGTGGTTTTGCTACTGCAGCAACCAGAAACAAAATTGGAGTACTGACATTTTAAAAAGAAAATTTTAGAAAAAATCTACTTGAACAACATTTCCACATAAGCTAAAGCAAGGCCAAACAACAAACCCTAACGTATCTTATTACTAACTCGTGGTTGTAGAGATGCTTGAAGCAGCTGTCGGTACAAAAAGAGCCAATGCAATGAGAATTTACCGAGAATATCAAGGATAAGAATCTTACACTTTGAGAAAGCCACAACTCCCACATCTCAACAACTCAAACAATTCAATGGCAAAATCATTGGCACCAAGAGCATAAGAGAAAGCTGAAAACATGAAAACTCTCCACCCCAAGTTCTGCTCAATCAGAAATATACCAATCCACATTATGCAAAAATATTTTGTAATATAGTTTCTCTTCTTTTTTTAACATTTTTTAACCTCTGACAATACACCACATTCACTTCAAAGAGTCAGGCTCTTACAAAGACCCAACTGCATGTCAGTAAAAATCAATGCAGTTTTGGTGACATGTACAAGGGCAGTTTCTATTTTATTGCTCCAAGGCAACAATTTCTGCTGGGAATTAAGCAACCATATAGCTCAAGCTCATATTAAAAGATGAAGTTCGGAGACTCGAAAGATTATCACAAATTCAACTATATTCAATGTCGAAAGAGGCATGGCAAATCCTCTTATGTCCCACCGAATTTGATCTAAGCTGTGCTTATATCGACATTACTCTTGTGAATCTGGAAGGCTGGGGTAATCCAGCTGCCACAACTGCATTGAATGCCTGACCAGTTGAAATATCCTAAGCGGGCATCGCAATGGATGCACGATAATTTTCCTTCCAAAGCACCCTCTTTAACTGTTGCAAGAACCAAAAGAATATTAGAAGACAGAAAATTATTAAAGCAGCAAAAACTTAAGTTCATGCCCTGTTATTTAAAACACTTAACAAGGCAAGAAAATTTTAAGCAATGAATTTCTAAGTATTCATGATTACTTGTTGTCTTCACCAATCCTACTTTCCCAACTATAGATCACTTACTTGAATTTATAAATGGTATGAAACTTGATTATCTACACGAAAAGGAAACTTCATTTTAGGAAAAGAATATTACAGAAAATGATTTTACCTGAGGTCATCCACTTGAGAGGCTCGACAAACAAAGAAGAGCATCCTTGCTCCTGAAACCTGTTAAATGGGTTGCCACTTTTCCTTTTATGCCATTCAAAGCTCGTTTCCCCTTCACCAGGTACATGGCTTACAACATTTTCCTCCAAGGCCACAATTCTTCTGCATTTCTTGCAGCGATAAGCAGTTTTCTGTTGGCTCTCCTTAGGGGCATCTGCAGAAAAGTTAGGCTCGGAGGAGAGACCAGGATCAGCTTCGAATATGGACCCATCTATCTTTGCTCCTAGCTGATAAGATTGACCTGAAAAACCATGATTGCATGAATCATCTGAGTCACTCCAAAACAGAAAAAACAGTTGCCAATAGAAACTAAAGAAGAGGAAGGGTTGATCAAGCAAGTAAGAATTATATTTATTTCCTGTTAAACTAAATAAAAGGGTTCCAGTGAAAAAGTATTTAAAAGTTGATTGAAAGAAGCAAGTTTTAAGAAGGAAAGACAGTTAGCGGTGTCAGACAAACAATGATAAATAAAATAGAAAACCTGCCAGCATGACATGTAGTGAAACCTTATAATACTCGAACTTTCTAATTTTGTACTAACAGGATCTTCAACAATAACCTGATCAGTCAAAAGGGTAATAAACCAAAGCACTATTCATCAAAACTTCAGGGACTAATTAATGCACTTTACCCAGAATGCTCAGAGAAATTGATCTCCTGATTATTAGAAAAGATACACTATCATGGTCTGATCTCACCAAAGGTAATTTAATGTAGTTACCCACTAACATGCAAGTGAGACAGAGTACAACTACAGTGAAGAATGCTCAAAGCTAGAAGTTCGCACATGCAGATGGAAATACCAAGGATTTAAGTATCTATCGGCTCGGCCGTATCCACCGTACCGTATCGTGCCAACAAGATACCGGCACAATACAACCCCCGTGCCAATGGCACAGTTCAAAACCCTTTTTTAAAAAAATTACTAAATAATTTTCTCAATAAAATTCAAAATATTTGATAAAGATACATAATAAGCAATTAGAAAATTTTATTGCTAAAGAAAAAAAATATTTCATATCATTATGTGTTGGCACACATGTATTTTTTGTGACCGGCACTCATCAGCACAGCTCGACACGCACCGTGCCGTACCGGCAAGTTTTCAGCACAACCCCGTGCCACGACACTTAAATCCTTGGGAAATACACGTCGTCACTCTCCATTAATGTAACGACCCGGCCCACTAGCAATAATAACTCGTTGGGCCCAAACCACAGCCCAAAATGCTTAAGCCCAGTTATTATTACTAGTGTCCAAGTTTCATATAAACCCAATCACAATTCCATCCACATCCGATGTGGGACTATTGGGGGCGTCACAGACTCCCCCCGTTTTAGGCCTGACGTCCTCGTCAGCCCAAACACACACACACAAGCCCAAGATCACCAGGCGATGTGAGACTCGTCTCGCTAGCCCTGTCATCTAGACCCAGCCTCAGCCGAGACTCGCCGCACACTTCCGGCTGGTTATTGGCTCTGATACCAAATGTAACGACCCGGCCCACTAGCAATAATAACTCGTTGGGCCCAAACCACAGCCTAAAATGCTTAAGCCCAGTTATTATTACTAGTGTCCAAGTCTCATATAAACCCAATCACAATTCCATCCACATCCGATGTGGGACTATTGGGGGCGTCACAGACTCCCCCCGTTTTAGGCCTGACGTCCTCGTCAGCCCAAACACACACACACAAGCCCAAGATCACCAGGCGATGTGAGACTCGTCTCGCTAGCCCTGTCATCTAGACCCAGGCTCAGTCGAGACTCGCCGCACACTTCCGGCTGGTTATTGGCTCTGATACCAAATGTAACGACCCGGCCCACTAGCAATAATAACTGGGCTTAAGCATTTTGGGCTGTGGTTTGGGCCCAACGAGTTATTATTGCTAGTGGGCCGGGTCGTTACAATTAACATTCCCACATTTCATCCTGGTCCAGTGTCCATTCTTAGGTGAAAGAAATAAGACCTTTTGGTGTGTGATGCTCACAACTCAATGACTGACTCAGCACTAATAAAAAGCAATGAAACTGTAACGACCCCAGCCCACTAGCAATAATAACTCGTCTAAACCACCGGCCCAAAATGCTTAAGCCTAGTTATTATTACTAGTGTCCATTGTCTCTTATACACTCAATCACAATTCCATTCCCATCTGATGTGGGACTACTGGGGTGTCACAGACTCCCCCCGTTTAGTCATGGCATCCTCGTCAGCCCAAACACACACACAACCCAAGATCACCGGGCGATGTGAGACTTGTCTCGCTAGCCCTATCATCTAGACCCAGGCTCAGCTGAGACTCGTCACATACTTCCGGCTGGCGATTGGCTCTGATACCAAATGTAACGACCCAACCCACTAGCAATAATAACTCGTTGGGCCCAAACCACCGGCCCAAAATGCTTAAGCCTAGTTATTATTACTAGTGTACATTATGTCTTATATACCCAATCACAATCCCATTCCCATCCGATGTGGACTATTGGGGTGTCACAGAAACCAGTATTCATAAGCCAGTCAAAGTAAAAGAAAAAAATGATGAATAGCATTCTTAGGCTTAAACCAGAAACTCAAATTTGGCTGACTGAAAAAAAATCACAAAGAGATATGTTCTAAATTCAGACCTAACAAAATAAATCTGACTTGAACTAAACAATTTTTCAAGAGTCTAGAAATCTTGACATGAACTATCTCATAACAATTTTCCAGTGAGGCTAGTGTGCAACTGTGTAAGAGTTCAAATATTGTACATTCATTTGCCTTTTGATAAGATGGGGCCTAACAAGGCATTCATCTCGACATGCAAGATAAACTGGAAAGAATCGTTAACATAGTTCTCCCATAAAGAACTTCGACGAGCATTAGATTCCAGAAAGGGAGGTTGTAACAAACATCCAATTAGAACTTGAGATTATCTAAATCCAAACAGAAAAAACAAAGAAGTCAAAAAATCTTATGCAAACTAGTTATGTTAGATTATCCTTTATAATGTTATCAAGATGGTAGATCCAAACAATGAGATGAAAACTCACCTAATATTTTCAAGCGGAAGCGCTTGTAAATAGGGCTAGCAGTATCTACTTTAAAACCCATTTCTTCAAACATTTTTAACTGCAACAGATAAGAAGCCTATAAATTTCCTATATTAAAATTCTTTCAGGTGCCCACAAACATCATATATGAATAAGTCTGACCTGGTCCAAAAAGCCATCATTTGGGCAAACAAATTCACAACTTTCCTTCAAGGACTCGAGAGCATCTGCAGCAAAAGAAACAGCAACACATTACCAAAAGAGTATCCTGAAAGCTTATCTATATCTTTGTTTGCAAGTGTAGTATAGTCAAATAGATGTACAGACACACTAATAATGAGCTTGAGCAGAAGTTTTGAAGTAACAGAAATGTTTGCTCAGACTTCAGACCTTCCAGAGATTTCTGTTCTGTTCTCATAAGATATGCAGTAACAATCGCAGCACTGCAACAAAACACAGAAATACACAAACGATGTATGTAAAGCAGAGGATATATACAGTTACTCAAGAAAATAGATGAAGGTCAACTAGATTTTTAAGTGACGACAAGATATATTGCCCAATTTAAGATATGCCATCGCAATAAAAGTTCAGTAAGAACACACCTAACCAATATATATCTGATCGACCACTTAGAATGCAAAACCTAATTCCAAAAGAAATTTCACAGGAGCTAGAGCTTGAAAGCTATATTACAACCTCCATCAAATTAAAAGAGTAATACATCACATAAAATAATTTCCATTTAGATTAGACAACTTATATAGCACCAAGACCGAAACTACATACTCTGCTCGCTGGCATAATCTCAAGAACACATGCAAACACACACAAAAATGACGTCAAACTTCCACAAACAGAAGTTCCCAGCTCAGTCAAATCTCATGCTGTATTCACTATATAAAGAAAAAAATGTCAGAGGAAAAATGATCATACACAAAAAAAAACTAAATCCATCTTTACTCCATTTAGCCCAAATAATTGAGGCCACAAAGCGGCATCCTACATAATTTTTCACTTTTCATGGATTTCCTTTATGAGCATGTCCTTGCAGTCCAAATAAATAACAAGAACAAAAATAGTAGAGTTTGAAATTTAATAGAAAGTGTACCTTACATCTATGAAGAAAATCAAATAACTAATAGGAACTGTTTGATCAAGATTCTTTCATTCTAAACAGCACCAGATGAACATGATTAGGGCTAAATATATAATTTAAAAATCTATAGTTTAAACCAGCGCAAATATCAAGTGATGTACCAGCAACCTTTCTAGATTAGTTAAGGAAATATAACATCAGTAAAGAAAGTATCCATATATACAAAATCTAAATAAATTTTAAAATTACAATGAACACCGCATACATACATAGGTTCACGTTCAAGGTCCTTAAAATCGCCCCATAAGTGCCTAGGTGCTCCCTCTGTGACCACGGAGGCCGAGCATCTCATCCACAATGGCTGATCAGGACTCATTCAAATAGACAAGGCGCTAGAACATAAGTTTCACAATCTGCTACCGCTTACCCATCTTACGTATATTACATACGTAATTAGGTGATTGTATGATAAAGTTAAAACTTTGGCTTATCTACCCACTCCAAGCAGTTGACTAGGCACTAGTAATGAAAATAGAAAAAGTAAGAAGGTAAATGAAGATGTATCTATTGGAAATAATTAAGTGGAAAATTAGACTAAGCTTTTCTCTATGAGGTCAAATTTGAACCTATTCATTGTTTCAAAAATTTTCTAGTACTACTAATAGCAGTCCCTCCATTTTTAGACATGCTAAAAAACTGTTCTTTCCCAAACAACTCAACTAGTCCCTTTATTATAAGTTTTCTTTACATGCAGGTCCCTCTCATCATATTCAACCAATTAAGATCTCGAAAATAGTCAATTCAAGTAGACAATTTATTCCTTATTTTTATTCTCTCTTTCTTTTTTCCTATCCACCACAGATATAATCAATGGTAATCCAACCAACCAGTGGCAGAGGAATGAGAAAGAGGTGTGACAAAGTGGAAGTAGGTTTAGTGAGACAAGGAGAGAGAGATGGCAGTAGGATGAGAATGGAGGGTTAAAAAAGTTATTGGATATTCTTTAGGAAGTTAGGCACGTAAACATGAAATATAGAGAGGAGGGGAGAGGGATGGGAAATTAAGGACAGAGAAATTAAAAATGCAAATGAAATATTCTTAGATTCCACAAAACTTTTCTCTACAAGGGCTTTCAGGATAGAGAAACTTGTAACCAAATGGTATTCATATTTAAGGATTAGTGAGAAAAGTAAGGGATGTACATATATATATTTCCCATTTCTCTATTTGGCAGTAATTATGGGTAAAAACACTATAAAATGGTATAAGTGCAACATATTACTATTGAAATATAACATTTTTGTTACTAATGAAATATAATGCAATGTAGTTATTCTAAGATGCAGTCTTGTTTAAAAACTGGCTGTAATAGAGCCAATGTGCCACAAAATTAGAAAATCTTATAGGAGACAAATGAGCTAAATTTAAAAAGCAAAAATTCCTGAAATCTTGAAACTTTTCTCCTATATATTGTCATAGTTTTAAATTTCGAAATTCAAATATCTTAAACTGTAAAATTCTGAAAAAGAAAATTACCTGCATGCACTTACAAGTTGCTAACATTAATGATGCATTGACAAGGAAGCGATTTGATGTCTGAGCATGGCAAGAAGGCTTTCAAATTAAAAGATTCTTTATAGTCAATTGAGAAGAAAAGGATACTATTGTTCCCCAGATCTTTATTCACTAGAAAATTTGAACATATCTTACAAGTTCGATTGAATAAGCTTGAGTATGAGGTTTACTACCTTATTTTCTAAAATCAGCACTTGCATTTTTTACCTTGAGCCTCAAACTTTTCGCTGGCTCACAACTTCTTTGTTTACATGCAAGCACATGAATTAACCCAAAGCCTACTAAAAGGATATAATGTCTATGCAATAAATTCGAAAAGGCAATCCAGCGAAGTAATCAAATATCCTAATGTCAAAAACCATTGAATGTATGGATCGAACATAACACATACATGGATGCATTTATGATTTATGATATATGCCATATTTGTCCGCCATATAACGTGGTCGAACTGCTCCTTACTAAAACAGAAGATACAGATTCAATTTGAAAAATCTGTGCATTAACAAAAAAATCATAGTATAACCAAATGCACTAGTAACTTCTACTATAGTAGCTTGCCTTTCCTTATCCATCACTCATAACCTCTTCCCACAACAGCAACTTGACCAACCATTACATAACTTCTGGTTCGCCTGGTTCGTTGATACATCATATTGTACTTTGTCGAGAAAAACATTTTGTTGCAGAAACAGGAATTTAATCACAAGCTACCAAAGACAAATCACTCCAAGAATTTTCTAATTGTACAACAACTAGTTAGCTTAGAAATTCTGCTGCCGAAACGAAGAGCCTTCTATCAGTATACTACAGCAGTAAGATCATTCAACATTTAAATTCTCAGTACATTCTACAATGAAATGTGAAGAACCAAACGATATCAATAAAAACAATTTAGTACCTTCTCGATACGCCTGCAAAGCAATGCACCAACACGGACCCTTCTTTCCGGCCCTCGTCGATGAAGTCCAAGCACACCTCCAGGTAATCCAGCAGGTTCTCGTCCTCCGTATCCCTCAGCGGCACCGCCATCCTCACCAGCTTCAGGCCCGTCCCCGCGCGCTCGAGCGCGTAGAGGAGCTTCTCCGGCGCCAGCGACTTCTTCGGCGACTCGTCGGCGCCGCCCACGTAGACCTTGCGGATCTCCTCCGTGGGGATCGAGAGCGTGGGGCGCCACTCCGTGAAGAAGGAGATCGACGCCGAGCTCAGGAGCGAGAGCACGTGGGTGAACTCCCCGTCTCCGCCTCCGCCGCTGCCGCCGCCACCGCCCTGGAGGACGTCGGCGGCGACGCCGATGTTCCCGAAGAAGAGACGATCCCGAACGAGGTGCGGCATCGCCTCCGTACCCGAGATCGGAGGAACCCTACGGGAAGCTCGATGGGAAGGAGCTGGGGAAATCCTATCCTAACCCTAACCCTAGATTTTTGCAGGACGGGCGGGATGTTGCGCTGCCTCCTCTAATCGCCAAAATTTTATTTCGTTCTATCTCGTCATGAGTACACGTTGCCCAGTAGTTCGGATTTTTTTTTTTTTTTTTTTTTTTTTTTTTTTTTTTTTTTTTTTTTTTTTTTTTTATACTTGCGAATATATTCCTGGAAAGGGTTTTTTTTTTTTTTTTTTAGCCCCCAAATATTTTTAAAAACCAAATAGCTTTCTAAAATTTTAATTTGTAAAAATAATTGGCTAAATTATAGAAAACCTCCCTCTAATATCCTGTTTTTTCACTTTACCCCCTGTCTTTTAAAAGTCGACAATCTGCTCTCCTCGAAATTATCGAAATGTGCAGTTCCCCCCCTGCCGTCATGGACTCGTGAGTCTTCCGTCAGTTTTTTAAAAATATAATTAAATATACCTAAAATACCCTTAAGAGAAAAAAAAAAAAAGAGGGAGAGCCTTCGCGAAAAAAAAAAAAAAAAAAAAAAAAAAAAAAAAAAAAAAAAAAGGGTGAGACTTCGGAGGAAAAAAAAAAAAAAAAAACAGAGTCTTCGTCCTCGTCCACCTCCTCCCCGTCCACCACCTCCTCCGGATAGGGTCGCACGCGGCGGAGCCCGCGCCCGCTTCGTCACCGCCATTGTCATCGTCGTCTCCTCCGGATCGGGTCGCACGCGGCGGAGCTCATCGCCCGCGTCGCCGCCGCCGTCGTCGTCGTCCTCCT
Organism: Tillandsia leiboldiana; assembly: GCA_029204045.2. Classification (NCBI taxonomy): domain Eukaryota; kingdom Viridiplantae; phylum Streptophyta; class Magnoliopsida; order Poales; family Bromeliaceae; genus Tillandsia; species Tillandsia leiboldiana. The sequence goes on from CM055066.1 coordinate 7,609,496, forward strand.
CCGGATCGGGTCGCACGCGGCGGACCCGCGCCCGCTTCGCCGCCGTCATCGTCGTCATCTCCTCCGGATCGGGTCGCACGCGGCGGAGCCCGAGCCCGCTTCGCCGCCGTCGTTGAAGCGCTCATCGCCCGAGCCCGCGCCCGCTTCGCCGCCGCCGTCGTCATCGTCGTCTCCTCCGGATCGGGTCGCACGCGGCGGAGCTCATCGCCCGCGTCGCCGCCGCCGCCGTCGTCGTCGTCGTCCTCCTCCTCCTCCTCTGGCGCAGGTCGCCGCCGTCGCCCTCTCGTTCTCTCTCTCTCTCTCTCTCTCTCGTTTTCTCTCTCTCTCAATATAAGGTAAGGGCATAATGGTCATTTTACCCTCTCCGTTAACGGCGTTACCCTCTAAAGACATTTCGGTAATTTCGAGGGGGCAGATTGTCGACTTTTAAAAGACAGGGGGTAAAGTGGAAAAGCAGAATATTAGAGGGGGGTTTTCTGTAATTTAGCCAAAATAATTCTATACCTGTCACGCGTGTGTCACGTAAACACCATGCGGACAGACGCGTGTGTCACGTGAGCACCATACGGACAGGCTGGTTGTGATTGTGTAAGTTGAATACAGCATAAGTTGAATACAGTAAATTTTTCACCTTATTTAAACATACTATTTACCGTGTTTCTTTTATATATATATAATAAGTTGTATATGTTAAATAATTTATAAAAAATATTTATTATTGATAGATTTTATAAAATTTTAACAATCAAATAAAAAATTACTATTATTATAACTTTTATTTGATTGTTAAAATTTTATTGGTAGGTTGTTGAAATTTTTTAGATTGTTAGAATTATATGTGACTTGTTAAAAATTTTATATAATTATTAAAATTATATAAAATAAAAAAAAATGATAAATAATTCATAATTTTTTCTAAATTTAATAGGAATAAAAAAAAATAATTAAAATGATCAATTATTTATCATTTTTAATAAAATTTAAAAAATACAGTAAATATTTATTATTATTTTTTAATCTTATATAATTCTAACAATCACATAAATTTTTTTTAAAAAAATCACATATAATTCTAACAATCTAAAAAATTTCAATAATCTACCAATAAAATTTTAACAATCAAATAAAAATTATAATAATAATAATTTTTTATTTGATTGTTAAAATTTTATACAGTCTACTAATAGTAAATTTTTTTGTATAAATTATTTAATATATACGACTTATTATATGTAAGAAACACGGTAAATAGTTCACCGTATTTGAACACGATGAACTATTCACGCGTTGTAAGTATAGGTTCAATTTTACAAATTAAAATTTTGTAGGATTATTTTTTAAAAGAAAAAAATTCAGGAGGCTAAATGCAAAATATTACATATTCATCTAAATATTAAAATATATTATATATCTTTATAAATTTTGAAAACTTATAAATATATTTTTGTATTAGTTTAAATGGACAAGAACAATATTACCATATAAAAGGAAAAAAAAAAAAAAAAATTCATGATTGTCTTATAGAAGAAAAAAAATTAAAATTTTAATATTCTTGTTCTAAATTTTAATTAAAATAAAATTTTAATAAAATTGTAAAATAAATTAAATTTAGAACAATAATAAAGTAAAATTTTATTTCTTTCATTGTGTATCAAGTAGGATGTGCGTTTTAACCATATATCTCGTTCGGGATTATATATATAATTTCAACCATATATATATATATATATATATATATATATATATATATATATATATATTTCTCTAACCTCTGATGGGGCATTAATAGCATGTGTTTGTAGAATTTCCTGTTAAATAATTATATTTTATATAGTTTTAGTATCTCATGCTTTATTTTTTAATTGATAAATACGAATATTATTCTAATTTTTTTTTCCTATTTTTTTCCTCTAATTTAATAATTTCTAATTTAAGGATGACCTTATATATATATATATATATATATATATATATATATATATATATATATATATATATATATATATATATATATATATATATATATATATATATATATATATATATCGTAGGACTACTATATTCTTATGAGTATAGTTTTTTTTGTACTCATAACTTTTCCACTCTTGGATAAAGGGATGTGTGGTTAGGATGATAGTGGTCACCGTAGGGTTTAGTAGGTTATTGATGAAATAGTATAAATTTTGGAGGAACATTATAATCCTAACCGCATATTTTTTTCATCCAAGGACCGAAAATTTATGAGTACAAAGGAGCCTATACTCATAAGAGTATAATAGCTGGACCTTATGAGTATAGTTTTTTTTGTACTCATATAACTTTTCCACTCTTGGATAAAGGGATGTGTGGTTAGGATGATAGTGGTCACCGTAGGGTTTAGTAGGTTATTGGTGAAATAGTATAAATTTTGGAGGAACATTATAATCCTAACCGCATATTTTTTCATCCAAGGACCGAAAATTTATGAGTACAAAGGAGCCTATACTCATAAGAGTATAATAGCTGGACCTTGTATATATATATATATATAGTAGAGCTTATATACTTTCAAAAGCACAAGTTCAATTATGATTGTGAATTTTTTACCATTGAATTTGTATTGAGATTTGTGTTATTATACTTTCTCTTTCTCTCTCCTTAGTTGACTTTACAATAACACAAATCTCAATACAAATTCAATGATAAAAAATTCACAAGTATAGTTGAAATTGTGCTTTTGAAAGTATATAAGTTCTACTATATATATATATATATATATATATATATATATATATATATATATATATATCCAGCCCCAGCTGCAGCCTGTCGCTGCACCACATGCTAGACTAATCCAGCCAAGAAGGCCACCCGCTCCTCCAGTCGTCGGACACGGTCTACAACACCAGATGCCACGGTATCCGGACATCGACCACTTCCGCCCACAGTGGAACGTCACCTAGGTGCCATATGCTAAAAACAGAAAGGATTAGAGCCAAGTTAGAAATAAACTGACTCGACTCGACCCGACTCAACTCTAATTGACTCACTAGGAGTCAAGCCCAAAACAACCCCGCACACTCACGTGCCTAAATACCTTAGGTTTTCCTATGGTCAACCTAACATGTGGTTCAGTTTTAAAACCTGCGAGTGAAATTGTGGTTGTAACCGCTCTGATACTCTCTTAATCTGCTACGCCCCGGGATCCTTTCTGTAAATCTATTTTAAGAAAAGAGATAATTGCCTGTGTACCCCTGAAATCTGAAGAAATATCTGATTTATCCCTCTTATTTTTTTCTTTCCAATATACTCTTCATACGTTCCACCGTTATTAAAAATACCCCTACCGTTTCCTTTTGTTAAGTTAACTAGGGTTAAACTAGAGTTAAATAATAATCGGAGTTGAAAACTATCAGATATACCTATTTTGTCCCTATCTACCAAAACTATTGAAAATTTTAAGGGTACATAAGAAAAGTTGATTATGGTAGAAGGGTATATTTGAAAGGGCAAACTAGTAATTTCACACAGATAACGGCAGCTCCAAACGGTACACTAACAGAGTTTAACTTCAGGGGTATTTTAGAAAGAAGTTGGAACGTAAGAAGGGTACTTTTAATATTAGCCTTCTAAGAGGGGTAAATCTAAAAACAGAAAAATTTTTAGGGGTATATAGAAAATTGCCCCTTAAGAAAAATAGCGAAAAAACGTATATATATATATATATATATATATATATATATATATATATATATATATATATATATATATATATATTTTAAATAAAAAACCTTTGAATACAGCCCGAGACGCACATAGACCCGCCACAAATACAGGTAATTCCTTTTCTCACATAGACAGAACCTCCCATGTATTTGCACTGCGTCACACATTGTATAATTTCACAACCACCAGTTTCAACTCACACAAAATTACCGCATTCACAAAGGATGCACAAACAGCTAAATGATCCTTAAACATGATGCTTTACTACTCTACAGTGTCCTTACCGCAGATGATGTATATGCACAGGTTATCAAGCATTCCTATTCTTTTAAAAACATTTTCCACACGGAAACCTTATTTAAAATCTACTAATGCAATGAAACTAAAATCCTTTTCAAAACGGTTTTCCACACGGAAATATAATCTTTTAAAAATCGACTACTACGAGCGATAAAAAACATTTTTGGCATAAAACCACGAGATCATAAAGACAGGAATTCATTTATTAAACCAAACAAGCAATCAGATATAAACTGAACCGCCACAAATCTAAACCTATCGACAAGTAAATATAGAGTAAAAAGAAAATAAATTATAAGGTACAGAACAAGATCTCGGAACTGATAAGCTCTCTAGCTATGTCGTCGCCTTACGTATCATCCCGACCGTCACCTCTCGCAGTACCTACAACTGGGGGGTAGTGAGAAACCATCAAGGGTCTCCCAGTGGGTACCGCAAGCCGACGAAGGCAAGCTGTACTCACTGGCAACTGAAAGAAACAAACAACTACAAGATATCGTAAGGTCAGATATAGTATCAACGAAAGAAAGCATAATAATGAACATGTAAATAGAATACAGTAGCAAGAGAATATATCAAACAATCATATCAGAATCACCGCTACTGTAAGATAGAAAGATACTAATAATCAATAACAACCGACGATAAACAAATACAACAGCAATCAAGACCGAAAGAAACTACAACTACCAATCAATGCATAAATATATGCTACTGTTTTGGTGATCCGGATCTTCGCTGAGCTTTCGCAGCGTGTTCAGTGGCTTCTGGAGGCCTATGATGTGCGATGGAGATGGTTGCGCGCAAATCGGACCTCAGGAATGGACCCAGCGTGAAATTTGGATTAAGATTACTTATCCGGATGCATTCGACAAATTTTAGAAGTAAAATTTGGCAAAATGGGCATCGAATTTGGACTCGGCGCGCGAAAACGATGAAAAATAGTTATTTACTTGTATTTTTCGAAGCTCGGATGCCCAAAAATGGATTTCGAGGCAAGAGGTATTGTTCCGGCGGCTGAGGCAGCGCCGGCGGCGGCGAGTAGGCGGCGGAGCACGGCGGAGCGGCCGCGGGTAGGCGCGGAGGCGCGGGCAGGCTGGTCCACGACCCAGGCGTGCACCGGGACTAGGGAACCGTGTGAACCTAAGGAACACTCACGTTCAGTTTTAGATTTTTCAGACAGACTTTGGATTAGCAAGTTCTAGGTGGGTTGGACTTCTTCCAAAATTAGCGGACAACATACTAATTCTATGTTATAGTATGCATGCATGATTAGTAAGCACTCTTTTTGTGGATCAAGATGCAAGCCTGATTAAATTAGTAAATCATCTATCTCTTATGATAACGAAATATTGGAACCTTGACTAGCACCCCGTCATATATCTGCATGTATTTAATTAGGCTAGTAGAAACCCTCACATAGGTTTGTTCCTTTATGTTCCAGTTTTCCCACACTTTATATTATTTATTTCCTGAACTTAGAGTTTCCCCTCGCCCGATTAGCGGGCCAAGTGGTCGGGTTATTGTGGGATGCATTGACACTCGTGTCTGGGGACCGAGTGGAGTCTGATAGATGTTGATAGTCTTATTTTGGTGTTGGAGCTGTTTGACTAAACGATGATCCGGGGTTGTCGAGTTTTCTCTGATCTTTTGTCGTCACTGTGTTCGTGGCAGTAGTGTACTGGTGATAGCAGGACCCTGAATCTAGATGTTTTGGACACACACATGATTTCAGTAAATCAATGTTTTCCTTTCGAACTTCGAAGGGTCGCCGGAGCCAGTTCTTGTTTGATTGGGTGAAGGCATTAGCCCTTCGGGGTTTGAAAAATAAAATTTATTTTAATTGATTTTCTTAAAAAATTAAAATTCATTAAATTTGGCTTCTTAAATAAAAAAATAATTTTCGATAATAACTGTCATCTCTTCTTGCAAACTTCCTCACCTAAGAGGGGGTTTGAATAATCTGGGTTCAAGGGGATGCTTCCATATTCGGGACGAAAGCTATAGGGGGCTGTGCCTAGAACTTGTTCTTGTTTGATAGGGTTGTAGGTGTTAGTCTCCAGGAACTTTCGGGCCCTAGTTGGTTCCTCCGGATGTTTTACCGAGCGAGTTGTTTTCCCGAACCGTAAGGGGTTGAGAACTTTGAAAGGCGGAGCCTGGAGTCTATTCTTGTTTGATTGGGGTTCTAGGCACCGACCTATCGGGATTCCCGGACCCTTATGGTGTCGGTCCTTTCTGGGTCATTTGTGAGTTTGGTGTTCGATTCTAAGAGTCGTTTGGGAACGGTGGTCCCGAGCCATTGAGTGATTCAGACGGATGTTGTTGGGTTATTGTTGTCGATCTGATTGATCATAGATTTGGACTATAGCCTGCATGAGCCATTGAGCTCGACAGAGATACGCAGATACTTTACTCGGTGGGGTCGCGCCCCTCGAGTGCCGCTCCGGAGAAGGGCCTCTTACTTTGCTATCGCAGCTTGTCGACGCAGTCCATGTGGGACCGCCTACGTAATTCCCGTCCCCGTGGGATGTGTGGTAGTAGGTTGGCGCAAGTTTGACTGGACCCTATGTGGCAGTCAGTGTGATTGGGTTGACCGAGTATTTTTTAGTCTGAGTCGATGCATTATTTTCATCTGTATCACCCTTTGAGCATAATAGATAGAGGCATGGTAGCAGTAGAGTTTATTTCCTGCTTACTTACCTTTCTTTATAGCATTGTTATCTTATGCCTCTAGTAGACTTAGAGGGCAGACCGTTGGTCTTGGAGACGGTACCCACTGAGAACTACGTGACGGTGTAGTTCTCACATCTGCTGTTGGTGACAGATTTTCTAGAGGCATCTACTCTTGTTCCTACTCCTGTTGCTGCACCTACTGATCGAGGTAAGGGAGTCGCGAGATAGTTCCCTACCCGTCCTTGGAGTATAGTGGTACTCTCTTTTGGAGCTTTGTAGTACAGCCTGCGGGATTGTTGTAGATAGTTACTTTTGTGAGTTTTATTTTTGAGAGACTTATGTATTGTGAGGTTCAGATCTGTACTTTTTAGAGTTGTACTTTTATATTTCAGTAGTTTATTTTACAGCTCTGATATATGTGTAGTTGTAGTATTATCTTTTGTAGGTTAGACGTTTCGTCTATGCGGGGCTTACCATATGGGCGGCGGATCTGTTAGCGAGCCCGGATCGCAGTTTCGACACCGGGGCGTGACAGATTAGAGTAGTATCAGAGCTTAGGGATAGGTCAGTCGGAACTTAGGAAACCCTAGGCTTTTGGCAGACCTTAGGATGACTACGTGAGAGTTGTGATTTGTAGCAAGAGTCATGATTGAGTTTTATATCTCTCCCAAGGGATGGGATGAGTGTTTGGCATGTTTATTCTCCTAAGCGATTATGTTGGCTGTAGACAACATAATGCTATGGAATGGATGAGATGTTCTAGACTTTCGCTGGATTGGGTCGAGTGGTTGTTGTGTCTTAATGTTTGTTACTGTGCAGTGGACTACGATACCCCCGCGACGTCGTGCAGCGAGGAGGGCGCATCTGGCGTCAATTGAGGAACCCGAGAAGCGGGAGGCTGAGCTGTCAATGTAGAGTGAGACCCTGGAGTTACAGGCCTAGTTAGCACGGATGTCAGAGGCGATGCGATGCCAGGAGGAGGCCATGGAACGTCTGATGCGCTTGTTGGAGTAGAGGTCACTGCCAGATGCAGCACCACCTGAGCATTCTCCAGCACATTCTTCTCATGCAGTGGCATCCCTAGCCGTACTAGTGGCGCCGATTGAGCGAGCAGCTCCCTTCGTGCCGACGAGTAGTGCCGAGGCACCGAGGCAGGGTGGATAGCTGACAGTAGATGAGTTGTGGGATATCATTGATCAATTGAGCCAGTCCCGACAGTTTGACCCACCCAAATTCGCATGATTAAGTTTGGAGCCTTGGGAGGCCGAGTCGTGGGCGACGTTGATGGAGAGACCGTCTGAGAGCCTCCTTGTGCCAGAGAGTTTTCGCAGCAGCTGAACTGCGCGCTTCATGTTAAGAGGGACGAGGCGCATAAGATATCTGTGTTTGGGAAAGGATTGGGCCAGGATACCTTTCAACTCGTCGGTCCCTCTGACTACAGATTTTGGATGCCTCGATAGAGTAGGCATTGTTTACGGAGCGTGGCGCTGCAGTTCCTTTAGATAGGAATTTACTGACAAGGGCGAGTTCTGGATAGAGGCGCCCGACGCCAAATGATGGAGGATAGATCAACAAGCAGAGGCCTTCCCGGTTTCTTCCCCAGCGCCATGGATTTCTGAGGCACCAGAGGTCGGGTGGACCCCGATAGCAGCATCAACAGCAATATCAGTAGCGACAGTAGCTGAGGTGCCTACGGCGGCACCGGGACTCGAGGATATCTTTATTGCCTGTGAGTTCCCGAGTGTGATTCCACCTGAGTTGGCGATGATGCCGCCGGATAGGGAGATTGAGTTGTGATTTGCGTGGTTCAGAAAACCGCGTCGATTTCAAATGCACCTTATTGGATGGCACCAGTAAAGCTGAGAGAACTGTAGGCACGATTGTTGGAACTGATGGATAGAGGGTTGTTAGACCCAGTGTCTCACCTCGGGGAGCACCTTCATTACCGTAGAGGAGATGGTGGATTACTTGGCCAGTCAGCAGAGGTTGACTTACAGTGACGCCTTGACAACGACCTTGGACGTGTGCGAATGCCTTGGACTATACGGCAGTGCAGAGCTTGGGCCTGATGATCGCGTGACAGACGCTGCTGCTTGAGCAGTCGAGACGTTAGGACTAGAGGTTATGTCCATAGGGGTCACAATTAGATCGTAGCTTTCGTTTTGTAGCCACAGCAGGAACAGCTTCAACACTTCTCTCCATTTTCTCGACTTTATGCCGAAGTTCGCGAACAGGACAAAAATTTCGAAAGGCTACTCCAGAAATGGAGACAGTGCCGAAACCTGTTCTTGTTTAATTAGGGTGAAGGCACTGACCTTTCGAAATTTTCGAGTTTTTCGCTGATTTCGGCTGCTTTCTAAATAGAGAGTTGGGGTTGATGATGTTCATGATGTTGGGGCCTTTCCCTTTCTTGGTTGGTTGGGTGCGTTGTTGGAGTCCTCATTGTTTTCCACATCTCATCTCAAAAGTGTTATGTTTTGGATCCCTCGCCCGTGATTGACTCACCCCACTTGAGATTTGTGAGTGTTCGGAGTACGAGGGATGGCCGTTGCGAATTCTGGCTCGTGAAATGAGAGGATTGCGCAACCAGGCCATGTCGTACTTGTTGTTGTTGAGGAGTAATCATGGGGAGAGAGTGGCGACCAGAGAGCTGGAGACGGTGTTGATGGATACCCACCCTTCTATTTGAGACTCCCGTTGAGGTTTGTTAGTTTCGATGACGAAACTTTTATTTTAGAGGGGGAGGATATGGTGATCTAGATCTACGCAGAGCTTTTGCAGTGTGTTCAGTGGCTTCTGGAGACCTATGATGTGTGATGGAGATGGTTGCGCGCAAATCGGACCTTAGGAATGGACCCAGCATGAAATTTGGATTAAGATTACTTATTCGGATGCCTTCGATAAATTTTAGAAGTGGAATTTGGCAAAACGGACATCGGATTTGGACTCAGCGCGCGAAAACGATAAAAAACAACTATTTACTTGTAATTTTTGAAGCCCGGATGCCCAAAAACGGATTTCGAGGCAAGAGATACTGTTCCGGCGGCCGGGGCAGCGCCGGCGGCGGCGGGCAGGTAGGCCTTCGATTTTTGTGGCATTGCTTCCAAGACAGGTAGGCCTTCGATTTTGGTATTTACTACTCTGCTTCATTTTGAGATTTTATGGGAGTTCTTGCTGTATCTTTAGACTCCCTTTATCTGTGGCACTTTTCTGCACAGAGCTAAAGTAATCTTGCAATTTCTCGGCCTGTAGGTGGCGGATTTTGGTGCTTAAGGACTCGATCTCTATCTACACTTCGCAATGATCGCAATCGTATTTTTCTTGGAATTTTTCGAGGGCATATCGTAGGAGGTAATTTCCTATTTTATGGACTGATGTGTAAGAGGATTACTGTTTTGAGTGATTTGACCTTACCACGATGTTCGGCTTATATCTCAGTGATCGGGAGGACTTTTCTTACGATTTTTGGTGTGTTGGAACCGTGTGAACCTGAGGAACACTCACGTTCAGTTTCAACTTTTTCAGACTTTGAATTAGCGAGTTCCAGCTAGTTGGATTTCTTCCAAAATTAGTGGACAGCATACTAATTCTATGTTATAGTATGCATGCATGATTAGTAAGCACTATTTTTGTGGATCAAGATGCAAGCCTGATTAAATTAGTAAATCATCTATCTATTGTGATAACGAAATATTGGAACCTTGACTATCACCCCGTCATATATCTACATGTATTTAACTAGGCTAGTAGAAAACCCTCACATGGGTTAGTTCCTTCATGTTCCAGTTTTCCCATTGACACTCGTGTCTGGGGACCGAGTGAAGTCTGATAGCTGTTGCTAGTCTTATTTTGGTGTCGGAGCTATTTGACTAAACGGTGATATGGGGTTGTCGAGTTTTCTCTGATCTTTTGTCGTCACTGTGTTCGTGGCAGTAGTATACTGGTGATAGCAGGACCCTGAATCTAGACTGTTTTGGACACACACATGATTTCAGTAAATCGATGTTTTCCTTCTGAACTTCGAAGGGTCGCCGGAGCCAGTTCTTGTTTGATTGGGTAAGGGCATTAGCCCTTCAGGGTTTGGAAAATAAAACTTATTTTAACTGATTTTCTTAAAAAACAAAAATTCATTAAATTTGGCTTCTTAAATAAAAAAATAATTTCGATAATAACTGTCATCTTTTTTTGCAAACTTCTTCATCCGAGAGGGGGTTTGAATAATCTGGGTTCAAGGGGATGTTTCCATATTCGGGACGAAAGCTACAGGGGGCTGTGCCTAGAACTTGTTCTTGTTTGATAGGGTTGTAGGTGTTAGTCTCCCGGAACTTTCGGGCCCTAGTTGGTTCCTCCGGATGTTTTACCGAGCGATTTGTTTTCCCGAACTGTAAGGGGTCGAGAACTTCGAAAGGCGGAGCCTGGAGTATGTTCTTATTTTATTGGGGTTCTAGGCACCGACCTATTGAGATTTCCGGACCCTTATGGTGTCGGTCCTTTCTGGGTCATTTGTGAGTTTGGTGTTCGGTTCTGAGAGTCGTTTGGGAACGGTGGTCCCGAGCCGTTGAGTGATTCAGACGGATGTCGTTAGGTTATTGTTGTCGATCTGATTGATCGTGGATCTGGACTATAGCCTGTATGAGCCATTGAGCTCGACAGAGATGCGCATATACTTTACTCGATGAGGTTGCGCCCCTCGAGTGCCGCTCCGGAGAAGGGCATATTACTTTGCTATCGCAACTTGTCGACGCAGTCCGTGTGGGACCGCCTATATAATTCCTGTCCCCGTGGGGATGTGTGGTAGTAGGTTGGCGCAGGTTTGACTGGACCTGTCACGCCCCGGGGGTTTAAATAGGAGGAAGAAAAGCATATATGCAGTGCATGAATTTTTTTTTTTTAATACCCTTTCCCCCGGTGTGTGCCCAGCCCCACCGCATATACAAATTCACTCCGCCCGGCGTCATGACTACAATTATTACTTTAACCACACTAGTTCAAGAGTCGAGTAAAAGAGTACATACAACAATATTGCATAAGCATCAAAGAGGCCGACTAACTTTGAAAGGATAAATCCATAGGTTTTTAAAACGGTGCCCACACGACACCTATGTTTTTCAAAATTATTTTCGCAATGCTTTTTCGGTAGTTAGAAAACGGCCAACTAACAGATAATGAAGTAAACATTCATCCACAGAAGTATGAAATCATCCCAACATCCACATCAACCCTACAAATGTATCAAACTCACATAGCTACTAACAGATAATGAAACGAGCATAAGGAAAGTAAAAACAGTCTTTAGCCTCGAAGGGCCAACAATCCTCTCGTCGCGGCCTCACCGTCGCCCTAGCTCCCACCCCTGACTGAACCTGTCACAATGTGGGAAGTCAGTGACACCTGGTGTAAAGTATGAAATGCAGGAAAGGCTGTAAATAAAGCAAACCGCAAGAAAACCAGAGCATCCACCCTCCTCATCGTGCAATCGACGGTAATCCCCCCTGTATAACCCATACCGAGCACCTGCCCCGGCAAACCACACCGAGCACCTGCCTCGACGAACCATACCGAGCACCTGCCTCGGCAAACCACACCGAGCACCTGCCTCAGCAACCCACACCGCTCTCACCTTGGCGCCTTTAACCCCCCACCTACGGGGGCCCCCACTACGTCACCTTGTGAGGCACACGGGTCAACGTACCACTTTTCCGAAAAAGCACACCCTCGCGGTGGCCAAACCGCTGGTGTGCGTGCAGCAACCTCGAGCATTGTAACCAAGTGAAAGATATAACAAAGGGCACCGCGACATTTGGTCGCCATAATATTGAATATAATAAGCATTAACAGGGGTTAACAGTATTAAATCACGCCAATACTTTACTCCTACATATTTCCCTTAATTCAGGAATCCAAAACATCGGAAAAAGTACCCACCTTAGCGTGCGACGACCGGGCACTCGGCTCGTTCGCATCCCTATGTGCCTCCCGAACCTAAAAAATCTCCCGAAGAAAACATCAATGACACTAAAACGGACTACCTCGAAATAATTGAAAGACGCACCGAGCCAGTCGCGAAAAAGCGGCTTCGGGGGCCCGGCGGCGGAGCAACTCCGCGCTGCATGCGGTTGTCCCGCGCGGCACCAGCCTGGGGGGGTGCGTGCTGATTGCGGCAGCCCCGCGCGGCACCAGCCCGTGCGGGTGCGCTGCCCGCAGGCGCTGGCGGCCCCGCGCGGCGCCAGCCTGCGCGGGCGCCCCGCCTGCGAGCGGCCCCGCGCGGCGCCAGCCAGCGCGGGCGCCCCGCCTGCGAGCGGCCCCGCGCGGCGCCAGCCCGCGCGGCACCAGCCAGCGCGGGCGCCCCGCCTGCGGGCGGCCCCGCGCGGCGCCGGCCCGCAGGCGCGGGCGGCCCCGTGCGGCACTAGCCCGCACGGGCGCCCCGCCTGCGGGCGGCCCCGCGCGGCACCGGCCCGCGCGGGTGCCCCTTCGCGGCCGGTACATCGCGGTGGCGGCGGCGAGGGCAGCGGCACACGCAAGGGAACTCGCCCCCGACCCCGACGCGACAACGGCAAGAAAACCCAACAACGAAAAACCGAAAAAACTCGAACCGCTAACCGTGATTTCGCTGGGGGAGAAGGAAGAAGTAGGATCGCCCGCTCCTCGCTCGATCAAACCCGCAGAAAGGAAGCAATTTCCCCTTTTCTCTCCCCGTCTCGGGTTCTCTACGCCGCTTTCTTGAAAAGAGGGAAAAGATGGATTTGGGTTTTCCCTGTACGCATCCCGATCGAAATAAAAGACTAAACCAAAAATTAATAAAATTAATAACCAGTTAGATCCTTAGCCATTCAAAATTTGAACGAGGGGTCCAGATTACCTCAAAAATCGTGCCGATCGCCAGCACGGATTCCGATGCGCCCAAGCTGATAGAGAACTTCAAAAATCTTTTCTGGGAGATCCCGGAGTCGGAATTCAAATCCGATCGCGCCACCGTTCACCGTTTTGCGAGCTCTGGCACCTAAAAATACCCGCAGACCCCGACGATCAGCCCAGAAATTCTCAAAATTTCAACCCCCTAACAACTGAAATAAATAAATTAGAACCAAAACGGAAAGCGGAAAGGTCGAGGTGTTACATGACCCTATATGGCAGTCAGTGTGATTGGGTTGATCGAGTATTTTTGAGTCTGAGTCGATGTATCATTTTCATCTGTATCACCCTTTGAGCATAATAGATAGAGGCATGGTAGCAGTAGAGTTTATTTCCTGCTTACTTACCTTTCTTTATAGCATTGTTATCTTATGTCTCTAGTAGACTTAGTGGCAGACCGTTGGTCTTGGAGACGGTACCCACTGAGAACTATGTGACGGTGTAGTTCTCACACCTGTTGTTTGTGACAGATTTTCCAGAGGTATCTACCCTTGTTTCCTACTTCTGTTGCTGCACTTACTGATCGAGGTAAGAGAGTCGCGAGATAGTTCCCTACCCGTTCTTGAAGTATAGTGGTACCCTCTTTTGGAGCTTTGTAGTACACCCTGCGGGATTATTGTAGATAGTTACTTTTGTGAGTTTTATTTTTGAGAGGCTTATGTATTGTGAGGTTCAGATCTGTACTTTTTGGAGTTGTACTTTTATATTTCAGTAGTTTATTTTACAGCTCTGATATATGTGTAGTTGTAGTATTATCTTTTGCAGGTTAGACGCTTCGTCTATGCGGGGCTTCCCGTATGGGTGGTGGATCTATTAGTGAGCCCGGGTCGCAGTTTCGACACCGGAGCGTGACAACTGTAGAGAATATCAAATATGATAATGCATCAAACCGATGAATAGTCCAAATCACTCAATCATGAGCCATATTGGTCTAAAGACCTCATGCGAAACCACTACCGCTCTCCCTGGCATATAACCTAAGCAGGGTCCGCATTGGGCTCACAGGTTGGAAGTACAACCACCTTTTCGAAAAATAATACCCTCTTGCCGTGGATCAGACTGCTAGTGTACGTGAAATGCACCCAGAGCTGTGGCGATCAATGCAAAATGCTCAATGCCAATTATCGGCAAATAGCCGAGATAGAATCGACAAAGAAACAATGACTGAATCCAACAAGTCATATCACAAGTCTTAATATGTCACCGACCAATCAAGTCCACTATTCCCGAAGGAATGTCACAGTGTCACCGACCTATCATGTCTATATAACTCGAATATCATGCAATAGACACGAGATGTCATAAATCACGAAGTCATCAAATCATGCTATGTCTCAAGATCTTGTTCTATAATCATGTCATATGACTCTAGCAATCACAGAATACCGCTCTACTTCTAGGTCATGATGCAAATAGAAGAGTAGAGCAAAACATGAACGAACTGTGTGGTGCACAAGTGCTCAACATGTAAAGTGTGTAATCAAGAAAAGAAATACGAGGGAAGGAATGTCACCGAACATGTACCACTGAACCAACTCCGGATCGAAGTACCCACCTGAAGTCCGATGAAGCACCTAATGCCAAAAGTTATGCAACTAATCACCTGCACCAAAATCCCCACGCTTCGGAACTCAACAAACACCACAGTCCGACAGGTCTCGACGTTCTGAAGACTATCCGGAGCGAAAACGGGCACCGGAGAGCGCGCCGCACCTCAAAATACACAATTGCTGGGGGTGGCGCAGTCAACACGCAAATCGAGGTGAAACCGGTGTCGGCTAAGGTGAGCACGGCGATCTACACACTCACAGGAGGGTCGTGCTCCTTTGCGGCAACGTCACCGGCGGCCGGGGTGGCCGGAACGAGAAGCGCGGTTGCTAGCGGGCTGGGTAGCGTGCGGGAGCGGTGTGCAAAACGGAGCAACGAGCTGGCAGCGCACGGCGCGCAGGTTGGTAGTGCGCGGCGCACGGCGCACACGTGCAGCACGCGGGCTGGGGCACACGTGCAGCACTCGGGCTGGGGCAGCGCGCAGCTCGGCCAGGCGCAGCAGGGCGCGCGGCTGGGTGCAGTAAGGTGCGCGGCTAGCAGGGGCGTGGGGCTACAGGCGCGCGGGCTGGAAGCGCGCTCTGGCGCGTGGGCACAGCTTAGGCTGAGGCAGAGCGCGGCCCAGCAGGTCGCGGGGCGTGCTGCCGGTGCGGGCGCCCGGGGCAAGAGGTCTGCGGCTCGGCATGCCGGCGCGCGGCACAGGAGTGCAGGGGCAGCGCGCGGCTTCCTCCTCGCGTGCATGCGCTCGAGCGTGCGGCGGCAACGGTTGCTGCAGGGGAAGGGTGCCCAAATCTGGAGGTGGGAGCTCGGATGCCTGCCTCCTGGCTTCGACGACGGCGGCAAGAGCGGCTACGAGGTAGGAGATGGGGTTTGGTTTTAGGGAAAACTAATTAGGGAAAAAGGTTTGGGGGAAAAGAGATAGGGTTTCGCTTTTTTTTTATTAAAAAAATCACTAATCCCTTTTTAAAAAACTTTTACAAAAATTTCTAAATCCCCTTTTTACTTATCCAAAAATTCCAAAAAATTTTGAATCCCAATATTCTCGAACAAAGTGCCAAAAGCTGAAAGCTCTAAAAAGACCAATTTTACGAATCTCAATGCATAAAATACCGCAATTATTTTTGAATTTATCAAAATTCACATTTTCGATTCGATAAATTCGCAAAATGTGCATATCCGGGAGATCCGAATATCGAATTTGAAATTCAATCGCACCACCGCGTTCAGTTCGACGACGTCATCAAAGTGACGATCTTCTATTTCAAAGATCCCACCAAATTCAAAAGGTGGTCATTTTCTGGAGAAAAATATGATTTTCACGATTTTTCTGTCGAACTCTGTTTTTCATGTTTTTCGGTGCAACCAACCCAGCGAATTTGAAAACGAATTTGACCACTCCCTTCAGCGCTGATTCACTAATAAACCAAAAAAGAAAATTTCAAAAATTTAATCCTCAAAATAATAAAATTAATATCCTTTTTAGATTTCCAGAGTTCATTCCGGACTTTAGTTAAATTCTGAAATCCAAAAAATTACGGTTACCTACAACTTCTATATTCTTTCTTTTTTATCTATGCTTCCCTTTTGGCTTCTGATTCTTCTGGTAGTTAAATTAGTAATATTTTTTCCTTTCATATATTTGTTGTCGCCTGCTTTGTAGCATTTTGTGTGTTATCGAGATTGATGGCCACAAGACAACTCTTGCATATATTAACCATTGATAAATTGCTAATCACCGAGAAGAGACGTTTGTGGTTGGGACTAAAAATGCTTCTGAGCCCATATTATCTGAGCTCACTTCACTTTTCTGCTTGCTAATATTTCTCTTTCTGCAAATTTGCGAAAAAATAACATTCCTTTTTAATTCTATCCAAACAATGTATAACCTGACTGATTATGAGCAATGATGACAGAATATAAAATATTGGAGCATTTGATGACCTTAGGGCAACTCTTGCAATCCATTGATGATTGAAAAAAATTATCAGACAATACTAATTAGGAAGAGTGCTGTTTTGATTTGTGGGAAGAAAACGGAGAAAATATAACTAAGCTCACACACTTCTTCTTCTTGCCATCAATTTGCTCTACTCATTATCCAAAAAAATTGCAGGATATTACAATATATGTTCTGCTTAATGTATTGATTTTGGAGCTTTTTAATAATTACATTTTTCTATGTATAAAAAAAATAAAACTTTTTATGACATATTTACATTTCTGACTATCTATTTGTTTTGCTTTTGACTTCTTACTTCTCTTTTGAATTACACTTTCAAACTTGTCTAAATAAGTCTTTATTTGTTACAAAATTTAAAGAATTTATTTTTTATTGAAAATGTTTATATCTTTTTATCCATTGATGAATTGTTAGACCTTAACTTTACTAATTAATCCGCAGCATAGCGCGGGTTCATCACTAGTATATATATAGTGGCCCAGATCCTTGTGTAGCTTTCTCTCGTGACCCGCGGTATGAAACACCTATTATTGGTGTGTCGGGCCCGCAACGCGTCAAATGGACGTGTTAGACGGATTTAGTGAGGTTTCTGGATTAAGCCTGTCTTTCGGCTGCTTTCGCCGAATTTTTGAAGTGGTTTCAGGCTAAGCGGAGGCCGGATTTGGATTCAGCGCGGAAAAACGTTGAAAAACGACAATTTGCTTGTATTTTTCTGAGTCCGGATGCTCAAAAACGGGCACCCGAAAATTTTCGGTGCATTCGGGTGCACGGAGGAGCCGTGGACCGGCTGGGGTGCCACGTGGTAGTCTCTGATAGGCGGGTTCACGCGGCGCGGTCCACGGGGCGCGCGCGGCTGGTGCAGTGGACCGGAGCGGGCCACGTGGACCGGCACGGAGGAGCCGTGGACCCGCATTCGGGTGCACGGAGGAGCCGTGGACCGGCTGGGGTGCCACGTGGCAGTCTCTGATAGGCGGGTTCACGCGGCGTGGTCCACGGGGCGCGCGCGGCTGGTGCAGTGGACCGGAGCGGGCCACGTGGCGGCCCCGGGTTGGCTGGTCCACGTGCGCGCGGTGCACGCAGCGCGGGGAGCAGGCGAGGCAGGTCGGGGCAGGCGTGGGCGGCATGGCGTCCATGCGGGGGGGGGCGCCATGTGGCGCCCCGCCATTCGCCGCTGCCACCCACCCCTCCACCTTTGTCGGGCCACGCGGCAGTGCCCCGGTGGCCGGGTGCCGCTGTCCCGTGTTCAGGACACGCGGCGCGCCCGGAGCAATCCGGGCGCTCTGCGGATTGGCTGCGGGAGTTGCCTGTTAGGCGCCCGAAAGCTTCGGGCGCCCGAAAGTGCACCCCAAAGTGCCTTTTTTCCCTTTTTTTGGGGGCTATAAAAGGACTTCCTCCTCTCTCTTCTCACTCTTTTGGAGGATTTCCGAGCTGGGATTTTCACAGAGCCTTCTTCCACCTATGCTCCACCACTTCCAGGGATTTAGAGATTTTTGGAGACCGCAACATCGGCGATTTCTGCGATCCGGCGCACTGCGACATTCTTCTTTCGGTGGTCTTTTCCGTCGCATTTCAATCCGCGGGCTCCCCTAGGCTACCCCGAAGGAGTTTTCGGGTGATTCTTGCGCCATTGTTTCCATGACTGGTAGGGCTACATTTCTTGTATTTACCACTTCCCTTTGTTTCGAGTATTTATTGGGTTTTTCGGATCATCTTTGGGACCTATTTTTCTGCGACAGATTTTGGATAGCGGCAGAGTATTTATGGGTTATCTTGGCCTACGGGTGTCGGAACGTGACTTTTAAGTACTCAATTTGCATCTACTCTTCGCGAGGAGCACAACAGTGATTTTTTTGGAATTTTTGGAGATCATCTCATAGGTGATATTTCGGCTTCTTCCGGACTGTTTGTGCACAGAGTTGAGATTTTGGGAATTTGTACTTACCGCGGTGTTCGGTTTGTATCGCAACGACCGGGGGGAGTTTTTGGGTGTTCTTGGACTCGTTGGAATCGTGGGAACTTGAGGATTATCCATGTTCAGTTTGGACCTTGGACCGACGCGCACTTTCAGGTGGGTTGCTTCGTCTCCAAAATCGGTGGACGATTCTCTAATTCTATGATATAGTAAGCATGCATGATTGTGGGATGTGTTAGAATGCATGTTAGAGAGAGAGATGATGTCTTTCTTGTGTCATTATTGAGATCATATTGGTTAATGTTCCCTGATCATGTTTTAGTTAAACTAAATGCTAGCATTGGAACTTGACCTAGCACACTGTCATATGTTTGCATGTGTAAACCAGACTAGTAGAGAACTCTCACATGGGCTAGGTTTATTTATGCTTTAGACATCCACACTTTACTTTCTATCCCTGAACATAGTGTTTTCCTCGCCCGGGTAGTGGGCCGAGTGGTCAGGATTTCTCTTAGTGTAGGATGCATGTTACACTCGTGCTTGGGGGCCGAGTGGAGTCTGGTAGATGTAGCTAGTCTTGTACCAGTCGCGGGAGCCTTTTGGGTAAACGATGGTCTCGGGTTGTCGAGTTCTCTGATTTATTTGTTGCCATGGTGTTCGTGGCAGTGATGTACCAGTGAGAGCAGAACCTTGAATCCATAATCTTTTTTGACACACATGATTTGAGTAAACCAATATTTTCCTTCCAAGTGTCGAAGGGTCGACGGAGTCTGTTCTTGTCTGATTTGGCGAAGGCATTAGCCATTCGGTGCTTGGGAATAAAAATTTGTTTTCTAACTTATTTTCTTAAAATAGCTAAAATTCATTAAAATGGGTTTCCGTAAATCAAGATGGTTTTACAAAAAAAGAAACTATTTTTAGTTCACACCCCCCGTGGGTTCGAGTGAAAATGGTTTTCGATAATAAATGCCACCTTTTCTGTAAACTTCTTCACCCGCGAGAGAGCTCGAGTGATCTGTATTCTAAGGGCTGTCTTTTTCTTTGGGTCGAGACCAACGAGTGGCTATGCCTAGAGCCTGTTCTTGTTTGATTTGGGTTGTAGGTTCTAGTCTTTCGGGATTTTCGGACCTTCATTGTTGTCGGCTGTGGAGTATATCCAGCTAGTGAGTTTGCATGTTGAGTTAATGTCCTATTTGGGAAGCCGTTCGGTTAATGGCGGTCTTGGCTGTCGAGTATTTCCAGCCCGTTAGTTAGAGATGTGATGTTGGGTACTGTCGATATTGTTGATCGTGGATTGGACTATAGCCTGCATGAGCCATATTGAGCTCGACAGAGATGCGTGGATACTTTCCTCGGTGGGGTCGCGCCCCTAGAGTGCCACTCCGGAGCAGAGCCTGTTACTTTACTATCGCGACTTGTCGATGTAGTCCCTCTAGCTGGGCCTTTTTTTTAGGCAGTCACGGACGCTGTACGTAAGTCCAGTCCTCCGTGGATGTAATGGCAGTAGGTGGGCGCAAGTTTGACTGGACCCTATATGGCAGTCACTGTGTTTGGGTTGATTGAGTATTTTGGGTTAGAGTCGATGCATCATGTTACATCTGTATCACTCTTTGAGCATTTAGATAGAGGCATTGTCACGCCCCGGGGTCGAAACTGCGACCTGGGCTCGCCAACAGATTCGCCGTCGACACGGGAAGCCCCGCACCGACGAAGCGTCTAACCTACAAATAATAGAACTACAGCTACCCAGATATCAGAGCGGAAAATAAAAGTTGTAATATAAAATCAAACTACTACAAAGCTGAAAATAAATACAAAGTCCATCTCCCCAAATACCTGAATAATACAAGGTCAGATACAAATAAAAATCCACCTATACAACATCTACGAATCCAAAAAGGAAGATAACTAAAAACTAGAAATATAACAAATCCCACAATCCGGGATGGTACATCTACCTCACTCTAAAGGAACAATGCTGGTAGGGAACTATCTCGCGACTCCCTGTCCTCGGTCCGTCAAGCCAGCTCGGGCAGGAACGGAAGAAAAAGCCTCAGCAACCTGTCACCGACAGAGGGTATGAGAACTACATCCTACAATAGTTCTCAGTGGGTACCGTCTCCAAGACCCACGGTCTGCCCACTAAGTCTACTAGAGGCATAAGATAACAGAAAAAGACAGATAAGAAAACAAAGATGGAAAAGTATCTACAGCTATCATGCCTCTATCTACTATGCTCAAGGGGAAAAGCACAGGTGATGGTATGCATCCACTCGATACTGCTAATGTGTCACAAGTACTATGCTCAATGAAAACTCTACTAAGACACATGCTATGCAACCACTCACTCATAGTAACCCAAATCTCAGTGACTGCCACATAGGGTCCAGTCAAGCATGCGCCAAACCTACTGCCACCTCATCCTCACTGGGACGGGACTTACGTAGGGCGTCCCACACGGACTATCACAAGCGAACTCTAGTGTATCAACTAGTCGCATACATCGCAGCCTCGTCAGGCTCGGTATCATCATCGCACCCGGGGCGTAGCTCGAGGGGAGCGACCCCACCGAACTCAAGTATCACATCTGTCTCACTGTCTCAATATGCGGCACATGCAGGCTATAATCCACGATCAAACAGATCGGTAACTCGAATACTCAAAAACCATCACTCAGTCGGAGAACCCTCCACGACTCAATCTCACAACACTAACTCACTAAAAGAAGGTACTACACAGCTGGGACCGCCGTCACTCCAAACGCTCCCAAAAAGACACCCCACTCATAGGCGAGAAGAACCGACTGACGCAGCAAAGGTCCGAGAATCCCGTTAGGCCGGTGCCTAGAACCCCAATCAAACAAGAACAGAGTCTAGGCTCAGCCTATCGAAGTTCTCAATCCTTTACCGTTCAGGGATTCGGCCCCTCTCGGTTAAAGTGGGAAACCAACTCAACACACCAAACTCACGGGCTGGAGATGCTCAACAGCCAGAACCGCGAAGGGTCCGAAAACCCCGGGAAACTAATACCTACGACCCCAATCAAACAAGAACAGGCTATAGGCGTAGCCTCCCGTTGTTTTCGACCCAAGAATGAAATCAACCCTTAGAACCCAGATCACTCACCCCGGCCGGGCAAGGAAATTTAGGAGAAAAGATGACCTTTATTATAAAATATCATTTCCACTCAACCCCCTTGGGGTGAGGATAAAATTGCCCCTTTTTGAAAACCGTATTGAATTGAGAAAACCAACTTTTATAGATTTTAGTTCTTGAAAAATCAGTTAAAAACAAGTTTATTTTTCGAACTCCCAAGGGTTGATGCCGACGCCCAATCAAACAAGAACAGGCTCCGACGACCCCTAGAAATTCGGAAGGAAAATACTGGTTTACTAAAATCATGAGTGTCCAAAAACGTTCTAGGTTCAAGGTCCTGATAACACACGCTCACCACGATCACAACGTAGTGATGAAGACCAAAACAGAGAAATACCCAAAGATCCGGGACCACCGTTTACCCAAAACGGTTCCCAAAACACTAACACTGGCCTAACGCATCTACCATACCCCACTCAGCCCCCAGGCCCGAGTGCAACACACGTCCCACAATGTCCTGACCACTCGGCCCACTACCCGGGCGAGGAACTCTATGTCCAGAAAGAAATGCAATGTGTGGGATGTCTAAAGCATAAAAGAACCTAGCCCAGATTAAGGTTCTCTATTGGTCTGGTTAAACACATGCAACATATGACAGGGGTGCTAGTCAAGGTTCCAATAAAACACTTATTCTAGCATGCTGAATCCTATCATAATAGAATTAGAAGGAAGTCCGCAGACTTGGAGAGAAAAACCAACCCACCTCGGTAAGCCACCAATTGCTCGTAGACACTTGCAATTGGCCTCCACGCGATTACCTTGCCTCCACGTGGTCCGCACGCAAAACGATGCCCGCTGCCGGAGTCCGCACACAAAACGGAGTCTGCACGCAAAACGGAGCACGCCGCCGGAGTCCGCACGCAAAACGGAGCATGCCGCTTGAGTTCGCACGCAAAACGGAGCAAGCCGTCGGAGTCCGCATGCAAAACAGAGCACGGTGCCAGAATTCGCACGCAAAACGGAGTCCACATGCAAAACGGAGTACGTCGCCGGAGTCCGCACGCAAAACGGAGCACGGTGCCGAAATTCGCACGCAAAACAGAGTCCGCACGCAAAACGGAGCACACTGTCGGAGTCCGCACGCAAAACGAAGCACGGTGCCGGAATCCGCACGCAAAACGGAGTCCGCACGTAAAACGGAGCACGCTGCCGGAGTCCGCACGCAAAACGGTGCAGTAAAACACGGTCCCTAACACGCATAAGAGCAGGGAGTCAAAACCAAAATCCAAAAGGACGCCACAAAGCTGTGCCAAAAACACCGCAAAAACAACACGCGGGACCTACCATGACAACGTCGCGCCGCCCAACCGGCCTCTTGGAACACCTTGCGCGCTCCGCGAGGTCAACGGCACACCGCCGCACCCCACAAAATCCCCTCCCTCACTCCCTCTTGATGCTCGGTTGGAGAAGAAGAAGAGAAAAGGGAGGAGAAATGGTGCGGGGTGGAGGAGGAAGAAGAAGAAGAAGAAGGAGGAGGGGAGGGGGCTTCATGCACCGGGTCCACAGGGCCCTTCAATGGGGGCCCTCCACCGGCGGTCCACCACACAGGGGCGCGCGCACCGGGCTCAGGAGCGCGCCCCAGCGCCACGTGGTGCGCGTCCCGCGCACCACACGGGCGCGGCACCCGCGCGGGACACGGTGCGCGCCACACGGGCGCACACCCCCACGCGCCACACGGGCGCGCAACACCGCACGCCCCCCCCTGCGCGGGCGTCAATGGGGGCCCGCCACGTGGCGGCCCCCCGTTGACCCGCGCCAAAACGCCTGCTGTGCGCCTTGCGCAGCACGCAAGCCGCGCCTCGATTCGCGCGCCGTCACCTTGGGATCCGAGCCGTCTCGAGATTCGCGCATGTCGAAAAACGTGCGTGTCAACCGGGCTCCAAAAAAAGCAAGTGAGTAGTCCATTTCCATCGTTTTCGCGCACTGAATCCAAATCCGATGTCCGATTTGCCAAATTCCAACTCTAAAAATTGCCGAAGGCATCTGGAGAGGTGATCTTTTATCCAAACTTCGCCCTGAGTCCAAATTTGACATCCGCGTCACGCGAAACCACTTCTAAACACTCGACGGGTCCTCCAATTACCCACGTGATCCCTTTTTAAGCCCGAAGTCCACCACTTGTGTCCAAATTGCGCACTAACTCTATCGAGACACCACGCAGGCCACCAGAAGCTGCCAAACAACCAGAAAACTCAACGCGGGGATCCGGGTCCTCACATCCTCCCCCACTAACAGAAAGTTTCGTCCTCAAAACTAACACGGCTCAAAAGGGGAGTTCCAAAGCCAAAGGTTAGTATCCATCAACACCGTCTCCAGCTCCCCAGTCGCTATGCACACTCCGCGAAGCGAGTCCACACGGCTAGGAGTCCAAAAGCTGGAAAAACCTCACGAATTCCAAAGGACAGGGTACAAGGAAGAACGACCAACTCTACTTGTCCAAATCTACACGAACTACGCCAACACCACCAACAAGAAGGGTAAAGGCCCCACTAGCAGGAAGGTCGTCAACCCCCAACTCTCAATTTAGAAAACGGCTGAAATTAACGAAAAGTCCAAAAATTCTGAAAGGACCAGTGCCTTTGCCCCAATCAAACAAGAACAGGTTCGGGCACCGTCTCTATTTCTGGAGCAATCTTTCGAAGTTTTCGTCCTGTTCGAAAATTTCAGCACACAGGTTTAAAGGGAGAGAAGTGTTGAAGTCGTTCCTGCCGTGGCTACAAAACGGAAGCTACGATCTAACCGTGACTCCTAAAGACACAACCTCTAATCCTAATCATCACCAACGATCCAAAAGTAGCACCTAGCCCCAAACCGCTGAAGCCACAGCTGCAGGAAGGATACGCCGGCAACCCGAGAGAATGAACTCCTCCTATCCAACTCGCGGAAGGGTAACCGCTCTCATTCCACCATCAGCAGTTGCACGATACCGCACCAACTGGTCCATCCTGGGTGCTCAATCTGAGTCGTGGAGCTGTCACAGAACCGTAACACCTGCCGGTATAATTCCAAGTCTCAACTGTACTGGACACGATCCACAAGGCTCCCCCACATGCACAACACCAACAGGAATCTGTACCTCTAGTGCACGTGGTAACAACTCTACCTCCAGTCCAGACAGGAAAGCCAAAAACACTCAACTCAAACTGCTGTAAAGAAATCATGCCCGTGACAACCTGGTCCCCTGCCGTAGCGCCCTCCAACCGGGCGGTACAGACTCATCCGCTAGATGTAGGTGGTCGTCGCTCAGTCTGCCCCGACGTCGTGGCCCTATCTGCCTGGCGGTAAATCGGAGGGGCTCCTTCATCCCGAAGAGGTAGCGGGGGTGCCGTCGCAAGCAATATTGCCGTAAGCACTGCTCGAGGGCATGCTGTCTGAAAATGTCCCGACTGTCCACACGAAAACATCGCCCCTGCATGTGGTCACACTGGGGTGACAAATGCGGTCCTCCGTAGATAACCAATCCATGCTACCGCCGCGCCACTCTGATGTAGATGCAGATGCTGCCATCGGGGTCCACCCGATCCCTGGCATCTCTAAAATCCGCTATCCTGGAAAAGAATTCAGAAATGCCTCTGCCGACCGATCTATGCTCCATCACCCGGCACAAAGCTCAAAAATCCAGAACTCGCCTCTGGCGGCAGATCCCTATCCAATGGGACTGTAACGCCACGCTCCATCGAAGCGTCAATATCCGTAACGGAGGGACTAACTAAACTGAAAGGTATCTTGGCGCAATCCACTCCTAATCACACATATCCTATGCGCCTCATCCCTCGAAACCTGGAGCGCGCAGTTCAACCATTGCAAAAACTCCCTAGCATAGGGAGGCTCTCAAATAGTCTCTCCATCACCACCAACCCCAATTCTGCCAACAAGGGCTCCAACTCAAACCTATGAATCGGGATGGTTCAGACTGCCGGGACTGACTTCATCGATCAATGATGTCCCAAAACTCATCTACTATCCGCTATCCACCCTACCTCGGTGCCTCGGCACTACTCGTCGGCACGTAGGGGGCTGCTCGCTCCATCGGTGCCACTAGTACAACTGAATATGCCACTGCATAGGAAGAAAGTGCTCGAGGACTCTCAAGCGGTACTGCAACTAGCTGTGCTCTCTGCTCCAACAAGTGCATCAACGTTCCATGGCTTCCTCCTGGCATCGGACAGCCTCCGACATCTGTGCCATCTGGGTCCATAGCTCCAGGGTCTCGCTCTGCTCTGATAGCTTGCCTCCCACTGCTCGGCTTCTCATCAGATGCGGGGTGTGCCCTCTTCACAACACGACGTCTTAGGGGCATCGTAGTCCACTGCACAATAACAAACATCAGGACACAACAACCATTCGATCCAATCCAGCGAAAGTCTAAGACATGTCATCCATTCCATAGCATTATGTTGTCTGCAGCCAACATAATTGTTACGGCTTTTTGTGTTGGCATATTTCGTGAGTTGAGTCGGAGTCTTGAAGTGATCAAATTGTCAATCAGCAATTGAAGACTTAGAGAAGATTCAACAAGAGCTCAAGTTGATACTCAGTGTTTTGAGTCTTGAAGATTGAAGATGAAGAATTATGGATCAATTACATCAATCTCAAGGAAAATTGATTCGGAATGATCAGGTACGTTTAACTAAATAATTTTGGTGATCCGAATACATTTGTGTAGTTTAGAAACACTTGGTTGAATGTTTGATTGCATAAATATCAAAAACTGGACATACTACATGTTCAGAGTCCGGATCGGGCATCACAGTCCGGACCCCGAACGCAGATTAGTTCATGCGCAATTCCAGTCCGGACCTTGGAACTTCAGTCCGGACCCCGAACGTGGAATTTGCAGGAATTGCATGAACAGTCCGGACCGTGGATTCCAGTCCGGACCCCGAACCTTGTTTTTTCAGGAATTGCTGAAAAAAAGACGACAGTCCGGATCAACCAATCCAGTCCGGACCGTCGTGCGGGAAAAAAATCTGTTAAGTCAGTTTTTGATGCTTATCCTCTTCCAATGGTTTCTAACCTATAAATAGACACTTAGGGTTTCTCAAGAACTACCGATTAATTAATAAAACACTTGAGAGCAACCCTAGAGGCTAGGTTTTTATCGTTCTTCTTTATAGCCTCTTTTAGGTCAATTCGACGGTTTTTCCAAGATCTATCTTTTGTCGAATTGATCTAGTATTTGCTTAGAGATTTCTTCTACGGTTCCTCAATGATAATCTAAGCAAAGGATCACCATCGAAGCTTTTAACAAGTTTACGTTGTGGATTCGACGTAGCATCGTGGATTCGATGTGTTGAAGGCGTTTCGTGGATTCGAAACGTGTGCTCGTGGATTCGAGTGGCGTTCGTGGATTCGAACGTGTGCAGTGGACGTGCAATCGGTGAGCGCAAGGTCCGAAGAAGTTGAAGGAGGGGTTGAGTCCGTGGAGTCGGTAATCACCTTGTTATTCTTCTATTCTTAGTGGATTGTTATTGCGTGTTGGTCCCGTGGTTTTTCTCCTGGATTGGAGTTTCCACGTATATCTCGGTGTGCTATTTTTATTTTTCGCATTGGTTTTTATTTTGCACTGAGATTGGTTTTATAAGTATTACACCTATTCACCCCCCCTCTAGTTGTTTGATAGTACCTATTTAGATCCTTGTGGATCCCTAATATATAAAAAACCTACAAGTGGTATCATAGGGGGTTTTAGGCTTATCTATCATGTCGGATGAAAGTGGTAATATTTATAGACCTCCTCTTTTTGATGGGACTAATTATGCTTATTGGAAAGTGCGGATGAAAGCATTTCTCATCGCAATTGATGAGCGGGTATGGCAATCCGTAGAATACGGTTGGGTTCATCCTGTTGAGGAAGTAGGAAATTCTACTACCCCAAAACCTCGCTCTAGATGGTCCAAAGAGGAATTCGAAAGATCTTCTTACAATGGGAAAGGTATGAACGCTCTATTTAATTCTCTTTCCTCGACTGAGTTCACACGAATTTCCGCGTGTGAAACCGCGAAGGAAATTTGGGATATTCTCAAAATTACACATGAGGGTACTAATCTGGTAAAAATTCAAAAGCTCCAGATGCTTACAAGTCAATTTGACTCTATTCATATGGAAGAGCATGAATTGTTTACAGATTATTACACTAGACTTCAAGATGTAATCAATACTTGTGCTAATTTAGGAGAAAAGATCCTGGAGTCGAGAGTTGTAAGAAAGATACTTCGGACTCTTCCGGAACGGTTTAGGGCAAAGGTTACCGCCATTGAAACCGTTAGTCATCCGGATGAGATGAGAGTAGAGGAATTAGTAGGTGCTTTGCAAACTTATGAAATGACTTTTCCTACTAATCTAGTTTCTTCCAAGTCTTCTTCTAAGCTTATAGGTATTGCATTCAAATCAACAAAGAAAGAAGATAGCGAATCAAGTTCCGACGATGAAATCTCTTTTGCCGACTTTGAAGAGAAATTGGCGCGGATCGTAAAGAAATTTCGTCGAAAGTTTTGGAAGAATCGAACCGATGGATCTTCATCCTCGAAACCATCTAAAGGATCATCGGGTTCTAAATCCTCTAACCTCAAAAGCTCTGCAAAACCTTCTAAGAAAAAAGATGAATTCGAAGGGGAAATCCAATGTTATAGATGCAAAGGCTACGGCCATATTTCAATGGATTGTCCTTCTCCGAAATCATATAAAAAGAAGGCTTTGCAAGCAAAAACTTGGGACGATTCTACTTCTAATGAATCGACCTCAAGTAAAGAGGAAAAAGTCGTTGCCTTACATGCTTCTCAAATTCCCTCTTCTAATGTTTGCTTATCATCTTTAATCACTGACTCTATTCCTTTGATTTTGCATGAAACATCAACATCCGATGGAGAGTCATCAAGTGAGGGGGAGTCGGACGAAGAAGACCTCGTTGAGGCATATCAATAACTTCTTACGGAATCAAAGAAGATGGCCAAGCATATTAAGAAGTTAAGGAAGTAACGACTTGAGATTCAAGACGAGAATCATGCTTTAAAGATCAAACTTCATGATCTCGAGGAGGAACGAGAGCTTTTATTGGATAATAATAAAATCCTCCAAGAAAAGATAAATCAATCGGAAACAATCGTTAATTCCCACATTAACAAGATTGATTTTCTAGAAAAATAGTTTGAGGAAATTCATGTCACCAACCAAGCTTTGACCAAGCAAGTTCATCAACTCAAATCCGACATACAAAAGATTTCAACTGGTTCCAAGAAACTTGATTGTATGTCTGGATTAGGTCAAACAAGCAAAGTTGGTTTGGGTTTTAAAAAGA
Source organism: Tillandsia leiboldiana (assembly GCA_029204045.2). Taxonomy (NCBI): domain Eukaryota; kingdom Viridiplantae; phylum Streptophyta; class Magnoliopsida; order Poales; family Bromeliaceae; genus Tillandsia; species Tillandsia leiboldiana. Next base: position 7,638,955 of record CM055066.1, read on the forward strand.
ACCAAACTGTGAAGGCTTCAAGTTCCACAACTAAATTGAGAGGAAGAACTTGTCACCAATGTGGACTTGAAGGACACTTGATGAAGATGTGCCCGAAAAGGAGAAAGAGGAATTCTTCGGCAACTTCATCTACGGAGCGAACTCAACGGAATCTAAAGACACATCAAGTCAATGGAGTTCACTCAATCCACCAAAGGTCTGAGCCTCAACATCAATCATACAAGTGGATCATTGCGAGGCAAAGACCTAAGGTGGACCAACAGTCAAAGCTATCAACTCCCGGCCACAATGAATCAAGACAACCCAAAATTCGACGATTTTGGATACGGAAAGGTGATATCTTTCCATGTCTTAAGTTCTAAATAGCTTATGACTGTATGTAATGCTTTGATTGGTTTTCGTTTCATATTTTTCTGAATCTCTGCATTACATGTTTTCAATGCTCTTTGTCTTTATGTTTTATTTTTGAACAAAAGGGTTTTAACGAACAAGTGCATTGAATAAAAAGGGTTTCACTTTCAATCACTCCAATTTAATTTTATATGAATTATCAACTGTACTCCATAATCATAATTCTTGAAGATATTTCATTATAGGAGTTTTTGATAATTATATTCATCAAATTTTAGTAATCATGTGTGATCTTTAGATGTTTAATCTATCTCGGTTGTGTGAATTCATTGTGATAAATATGAGACAACCGATAGACTAAAATTTGGGATTTAATTCTTTCACATAAGAGATTGTATTTTCGTACAAGGGTAATGAAATGATTTGCAAAAGATGTGGAAAGAGTTACATCCGAAAGGAGTGTGAAAACTACCACCACATGTTGGAAAGAGCTGCCACCCCGGTCGTCCGGTTAGTGTGTGGAGCTACCACATGTTATGGATGCTTGAAAAATATTTATGAAATTTTTTTTTAGTTGAAGCATTCGGAGATTTAAATTCAAAGTTCTTATTTTGAACAATCTTCTGGTTGGTATAAGGTGGGATAGTTAAAAGATGCTCAAAGAGCCACCCTTAGGTATTTTAATGCATATCTCAATTTAGAAGGGTAAAATTCAAAATTGATGTCATTTGGAAATCTCTGTAAGTCATCTTTGTAAATCCGTTACATCTTGATAGACTTTGAATCTCAAGGTTATTTTTGATGACTTGTGTTTGACGTATATAATATGAAAAACGGTTTATAATGTCTTATCTTTGTTTTTCATGATTTCGGAGTAAATCTTTTTAATTTTTGTAAAATTAATTGGTTTGAGTGACATCTATGTGATCTCATATTATTTTCAAGCACTTAAATTGTTTTCTTGATGGAATACAAATCGGTAATTCAAATATTTCAAAATCTGAATTTGTTTCAAGAAATTATTTGATTTTTGCTTTCGAGTACCGGTACGCAATCTGTGTTTTTGTTATATACCGGAACTGAGCTTTTATCTCTCTTTCTCTATGAACTAATGCTGTTAGTGATTTCCTTTTGTCTAGTATGTTCACTGTTTGACAATTTGTGACAAAAAGGGGGAGAAGAGAAATGGGGGAGAAGAGATCATCGATATAGGGGGAGAAGAGATCATCGAGATAGGGGGAGATGATGAAAAAGGAGCCGAAAAACAAAAAGAACCAAAAGGACGAATCAAATGTAGGATTTACATTTAATTTCTAACGACTGACTTTTGATTTTGTTTGGAGTTTTGTTTTGCAGGAACTACATCACTTTAAGACTCCAAGTCCTAAGTCATAGAGTTTGTTCTAAGACTGGTTCAAATGTAATTTTTGTTTATTGGATCTTTCACGCAAAGAAAGTCAATGTTTTGGGTGATGACATTGAGTTTCGATTTTTTGGTTTAAGATGAGTGTCTTGAGCGTTTTATGTATTTTTGGGTTTTGTCACGAAATTACCAAAGGGGGAGATTGTTACGGCCTTTTGTGTTGGCATATTTCGTGAGTTGAGTCGGAGTCTTGAAGTGATCAAATTGTCAATCAGCAATTGAAGACTTAGAGAAGATTCAACAAGAGCTCAAGTTGACACTCAGTGTTTTGAGTCTTGAAGATTGAAGATGAAGAATTGTGGATCAATTACATCAATCTCAAGGAAAATGGATTCGGAATGATCAGGTACGTTTAACTAAATAATTTTGGTGATCCGAATACATTTGTGTAGTTTAGAAACACTTGGTTGAATGTTTGATTGCATAAATATCAAAAACTGGACATACTACATGTTCAGAGTCTGGATCGGGCATCACAGTCCGGACCCCGAACGTAGATTAGTTCATGCGCAATTCCAGTCCGGACCTTGGAACTTCAGTCCGGACCCCGAACGTGGAATTTGCAGGAATTGCATGAACAGTCCGGACCGTGGATTCCAGTCCGGACCCCGAACCTTGTTTTTTCAGGAATTGCTGAAAAAAAGACGACAGTCCGGATCAGCCAATCCAGTCCGGACCGTCGTGCGGGAAAAAAATCTGTTAAGTCAGTTTTTGATGCTTATCCTCTTCCAATGGTTTCTAACCTATAAATAGACACTTAGGGTTTCTCAAGAACTACCGATTAATTAATAAAACACTTGAGAGCAACCCTAGAGGCTAGGTTTTTATCGTTCTTCTTTATAGCCTCTTTTAGGTCAATTCGACGGTTCTTCCAAGATCTATCTTTTGTCGAATTGATCTAGTATTTGCTTAGAGATTTCTTCTACGGTTCCTCAATGATAATCTAAGCAAAGGATCACCATCGAAGCTTTTAACAAGTTTGCGTCGTGGATTCGATGTAGCATCGTGGATTCGATGTGTTGAATGCGTTCGTGGATTCGAAACGTGTGCTCGTGGATTCGAGTGGCGTTCGTGGATTCGAACGTGTGCAGTAGACGTGCAATCGGTGAGCGCAAGGTCCGAAGAAGTTGAAGGAGGGGTTGAGTCCGTGGAGTCGGTAATCACCTTGTTATTCTTCTATTCTTAGTGGATTGTTATTGCGTGTTGGTCCCGTGGTTTTTCTCCTGGATTGGAGTTTCCACGTATATCTCGGTGTGCTATTTTTATTTTCCGCATTGGTTTTTATTTTGCACTGAGATTGGTTTTATAAGTATTACACCTATTCACCCCCCCTCTAGTTGTTTGATAGTACCTATTTAGATCCTTGTGGATCCCTAATATATAAAAAACCTACAATAATCGCTTAGGAGAATAACACATGCCAATTACTCATCCCGTCTCGTGGGAGAGGTAAAACTCAATCAGGACTCTCGCTAAAAATCACGACTCTCACGTAGTCATCCTAATGTCCAACCACAAGCCTAGGGTTTCTAAGTCCACAACGACCTACCACTACAAGAAAATAGATCTTTTGTGGCCAATATTTTGTGGCAAATTAATGAACTCTACTATATTAACCTTTTTTGTGGCTATTTTCAACGTTTCCTCACTATTAATCTTAACTCAAATTTTCATATACATACCGTAGGAATTTAGTAATGAGCGCCGCTAATTCGATGCAGTATTTGCGGCCATCACTAGATTTTGGCCACAATAATAGTAAGAAATAATTGTGACAAATATTATCGCCACATATTTACTTTTCAATTCACCATTTGTTACCATCGATAACGTTGGGCCACTAAAATAATAATAATTAACTGTGGCGAATTTGTATGGCCACACATTTATTAAGATTTTCGTGGCTATTTTCAACTTGTCTTCACTATTAATCTTAATCAGAATTTTCGTATACCTACGGTAGCGGTGTTTTAATGATCGTCACTAAATCGATGCAGTATTTACGGCCATTACTAGATTTTGGCCACAATAATAGTAAGAAATAATTGTGACAAATATTATCGCCACATATTTACTTTTCAATTCACCATTTGTCACCATCGATAACGTTGGGCCACTAAAATAATCATAATTAACTGTGGCGAATTTGTATGGCCACATATTTATTAAGATTTTCGTGGCTATTTTCAACTTGTCTTCACTAGTAATCTTAATCAGAATTTTCTTATACCTACGGTAGGGGTGTTTTAATGATCGTCACTAATTCGATGCACTATTTGCGGCCAACAATAAATTTTGGCCACAATAACAATAAGTAATTATTGTGGCAAATTTTGTTGCCACACATTTATCTATTCAATTCACTATTGGTAACCGTCGATAAAATTTGGCCACCTAATGTAAGACTCGTGAAATTTAAATGCAAAAGAAACCTAAGTGTTTGTGTACCGGTGTGCAAATTGCAATTTTCGGGACACGGTCCCCCGACTTACAGATCCGAGTCTGATCTCGATAATCTGAAATCACCAGTGCGACCATTTCGTCGAATTGATAAAAAATGGTGTAAACCAATTTTCGATCTGACGGTCGAATTGTCTTGAAATCAGCGAAGAGTGAAGTGGGGCCCACAACTTAAGTTGTGAATAGTAACTGTAATAGTCAGGTTTTTCTATTTTTAAATAAATAGAAAGAAAAGTGAAATTCAGTCTTGGTTCGGGTTTAAAAAGTCTAAAATGACCTGACTGGTCAAACGCCGGTGTGCAACTTGCACAATTTACGAAGCAAAAAGGCTATTTTTCAATTCAGACATGATCTTGAAAATCCGAGATCACCGTTGCGATCGTCTCGTCGAACTGAGCGAGATTCATATTCAGTAAATTTCGATCTGACGGTCTGATCTTCCAGAAATGAGCGAAGAAGCGGGCGAATATCGCGACCAATGTACCAGTGGCCCTGTGCAGTGTAGTAACCATGATTTTTGAAATCCAAGATCTAAGTTTAAATAATTTTTTGGATTATTTAAATGACAAAAATGGATTATTAGTAGTGCAATTGTGGCCCGAAAATGCCGACTTTTGATCGGAGCCTGATCTCGAAAATTCGAGATCACTATTGCGACCGTCTCGTCGAAACAAGGAAGATTGATATTCATATGTTCTCGATCTGACGATCGGATCGTCCAGAAATCAGCGAAGAAGCGGGCGGGACCCACGACTTAAGTGAATAGTAAAATGAATAGTAACCCCTGATTTCGGTCCCCTCTCGATCGGTCGTTGGCTATTTCACTATCCAAAATCCAAACCTAGCAGTATGAGTAGACGATTCTAGCTAATTTTGACATTCTGAGCGCAATGGCGCTGATGGAATTTTCGTTTGACGATCCTAGAGTCTCAAGAAACGTGCCATACTGTATAATTGTACAGTAATTGTGGACCGAGAATTTATCCGGGCATTTCGTCGAAAAATAAAAATCGCTACCCGATAGGTTTCGTCGAGCCGGACGTCATGGCGGAGTCCGCTTTTCGATTTGTTGACTCGAACGTCTCAAAAAGCGTGAAAAACAGCGAAAAATGCCGTATTTTGCACAAAGACCCCTATATTTTATGCTCTGAAATTCATGAAAATTCTTGGAGAGGGACCTGATTGCGAAACTCAAACTCTGTGAGGGACTCAGCCCTAAATAATAAGAGTTGAAGGGGTTTATGGCATTTTGTGCATTCTGTATATAAACTTGCATTTGAGGGTTTGGGTTTTTGGAAACCCTAGCCGAGCCCCTCTGCCTCCTCCTCTTGCAACCGACGCCTCACCACCTCCTCTAAGCGTCGCACCACCAAGCGCAGCCGCCCCCGTCGCCGGAGAAGCCCAAGAAGATAAGAAGTTGGGTCTTCTTCTCGGTTTGTTAGGAGGAAGGTGCTTGGGAAGGACCCAAGTTGATCAAACTTTTTCTGAGAAGTCCTCTGAGTAGTCGCGACCGAACCAAGGTGAATCCGACGCCGTCCGCCGCCGTCCGCCGCCGCGGCCGTCACCTTCTTCCTTGGTTTTTCCGGCGAGGTAAGCTTATGGAAAATTTTGAAGTTAAATGGCTCTTTGATCCTTGTAGAGCCTTTATGACATCGAGAGGACCTTACCTGTGAAGTCTGAGCCGCCGCTGTCATCTCGGCTACCGGCGGGAGCACCTTCTTGCCGGAATTATCGATTTCAGTCGACCTTGGGCGCCGACTTCATCAGGCCGTTGAAACTCTGATCAAGACCATTGATTCTCTTCTCCTCATCGACTGCAACCTTCCTCCAAGGTTTGGTGGAAATCGGTGCATAATCCGGGCCGCGCGAAGAAGCCCTAGAACCGGGCTTTTCTTCCCTTTGGCCGAGCCTCGCCGTCCGGCGCCGCCGTGCACCCGCGCCACCGGCCACCACCACAGCAAGCATCATGGAGCCGAGGGGAACACTTTGGTCCAAGTTGCGCCGGCCCGGGAGCCGCCGGCCGGAATCCGCCATTAGAGGCCGAGAGTTGGCCGAGCTCCGCCGCCGCGCGTCACCGGAGTTTCCACCGCTGGTAAGTGGACCGATTGTGCTCGACTTTGTCATAGGAAGCTTCTCATAAACTTGCATGAAGCTTTTAACGTAAGCTTTACATGTTTTATAGTTGCACCTTGAAGCTTGACCGAGCTCGAGCTCCGGCCTCCGCCGCTGCATCGGGACGCCGGCCACCGACCCAGGTAAGTCGTAGGCACTGTCTTTAGACTTTCCATTAATCTGGTTTGAGTCAAAAACCTTGTAGGTTTTTATATATTAAGGATCCACAAGGATCTAAATAGGTACTATTAAACAACTAGAGGGGGGGTGAATAGGTGTAATACTTATAAAACCAAATCTCAGTGCAAAATAAAAACCAATGCGGAAATAAAAAACAGCACACCGAGATATACGTGGAAACTCCAATCCAGGAGAAAAACCACGGGACCAACACGCAATAACAATCCACTAAGAATAGAAGAATAACAAGGTGATTACCGACTCCACGGACTCAACCCCTCCTTCAACTTCTTCGGACCTTGCGCTCCACCGATTGCACGTCCACTGCACACGTTCGAATCCACGAACGCCACTCGAATCCACGAGCACACGTTTCGAATCCACGAAACGCCTTCAACACACCGAATCCACGGTGCAACGTCGAATCCACGACGCAAACTCAGCCGATAAGAATATTGGCTTCGATGGTGATCCTTTGCTTAGATTATCATTGAGGAATCGTAGAAGGAATCTCTAAGTAAAGACTAGATCAATTCGACAAAAGATAGATCTTGGAAGAACCGTCGAATTGACCTAAAAGAGGCGAAAGAGAAGAACGGTAAAAAACCAGCCTCTAGGGTTGCTCTCGAGTGTTTCTGAATTGATCGGTAAGTCTCGAGAAACCCTAAGTATCTATTTATAACCCTTGGAAAAAGATAAAAGTCGGTTTAGTAAATTTATCCCGATAGGGCATTGTGTACCGGTACCAAATAACGTGTTCCGGTACGCAATGGTGCAAACACAGATTTTTCTATTGTGTTCCGGTACGCGAGTCTGTGTTCCGGTACGCAATGCAATTTACAGAAAATTCTGTGTCGGGTTTGAGGAACTCAAAGTGTGGTTCCGGTACGCAATGTAAAAACTGATTTTTCCAAGATAAGCTTTATCCAAATCAAACCTAGTACCGGAATCCAAACTTAAGAAAGGTTGTAAGTTAAAACCAAGTTCCTAAAACCAAGTCTAAACCGAGTTTCAATCATTTCCAGATTCCAATGATTATAAATGAACTTAAATCACCATGGTTTAATTAACCATACCTGAGTGTTATCTTGAGCTCATGTTGAATCTTCAATGAGTCTTCGAAAGCCGATTTGACAATTTGTTCCCTTTAAGACTCCGACTCAACTCACGAAATATGCCAACACAAAATGCCGTAACAATCTCCCCCTTTGGCAATTTCGTGACAAAACCCAAAAATACATGAAGTCGCTCAAGTCACTCATCTTAAACCAAAAATTCAAAATTCAATGTCATCACCAAAACATTGATTTTCTTTGCGTGAAAGATCCAATAAATACAAAATTACATTTGAACCAAACAGTCCTAGAACATACTCTATGACTTAGGACTTGGAGTCTTAAAGTGATGTAAATCCTGCAAAACAAAACTCCAAACAAAATCAAACATTAGTCGTTAGAAATTAAAATCCTACATTTGACTCGTCTTCCTTTTGGTTCTTTTATTTTTTCGGCTCTTTTGTTTTGTAGCTCTTTCAATCTTTTCTTTATCTCCCCCTATCTTGAGCATCCATGTTCTCCATGTTCTTCCCCTGTCTTGAGCATCTATGTTCTCCCCCTTTGTGATGCAATCATTATTTTCTGTCTCCCCCTTTTTTTTTTATGATATGTCCATCATTTCCGTTATTTCCGTTCTCCCCCTTTTTGTCACAAATTGTCAAACAGTTAATATAAACAAAAGGTAAAAATACTAGGAGGATAAGTTCTTAGTTACAAGACGATTAGAGTTCTTGTTCATCACAAAGTGAAAAGAAAATGAAAACCAAAAACAAGAAGGAAAAGAGATCACTCATCCTCATTTGAATCATCATTATCATCATGCGATGTTGGTCCATGCGATGTACTTGGTGCTGTTGCGCCAGTGACCACATCATCATGTTTGCACCCAAGGATATCGAAGATTTTCTCTAAACCATCCTCAAGTTTCTTGAAGCCTTGTTCCATCCTTTGCTCCATCTTCTGCTTTAATGAACGAACATCCCGATGCAAGGTTTGAAGAGTTATGACCTCATCTGGTTCAGGAGATTCTTGACGAGGTGGTGCACTTACTGTCGCTTCACTTACATAACCTTTTGTATGCCCAAATGTCTTCAAAGTGCTAATTGACTTGGCTAAAGTGATTCCATCAATTGCCCCCAAGCCATAATCATATTTGGCACAAGAAATGTCCACTCCGTGATCTTCCAGAATACTAGTAATCAAGATTGGATATGGTAGAAGGTCACGTTGCCTTGATCCTTCAATGACATGTACCATTTGCTGCCAAATGAGAAATGGAATGTTGGTGTTAATTCCATTTGCACTTTCCGGGTGACCGAGGAAAAAGAGAAGTAGCAATCGATCCCATCGAATCCTTTTGGTCCCCAGTGTGGGCAATAGGTTGTAGCATACAATTAAGGACAAAATATGATACTCTGGTTTTAGGTCCTTTGATTCAACATATGATCTGTTCGTGTGCGTCCCTGTCTTGCAAATAGAGTCCACAACCATATCCCAATGGGTATCATGTTGGAAATTAGCATCAGTGTAATAAAGACCAGTAGTGTCAACAGCTAATTAAAGGTTTGCACTAATTACTGCTGGAGTAATGTCAAACTTGACGTCTCTAACTGTTGTTTCAAAGACGAAGGCTCCGGTGTCATGGTCTTTTTGAAGTATGTTACCTCGCATGTAGAACTCCCTGATGATCTCCACACAAAAACCCATCTTAGGTTGAACTCTGCCAAGTGGCCGAATATGGCTTCGTTCCAAAAGCCTAGCAAAGTCTGGCACCTCACGACATAGCTCGTTAAAGTTCACGTGTCGCTCTCCAATGCATGTGCGGTTTGCAAATCTGGCACGGCGTTTTGCACTCACATGCGGTTCACTTTCATCAACATTTGATCTCCGTTGAGAGCGCTCGCGTATTACCGGTCCACCGGTACATCTAACGGAGGAGAATCCGCACCCTTCTTTTTCCTTGGAGCCAAAGGTGCTTTTCCCTTTCCTTGAACTGATTCCTCTTCATATTCTGAGGAATGTTTAGATTCTGAGCTAGTTGAATCCTCGTTGCGTGATCGTTTGGTAGCCTTTTTCTTTCCAGAACCGCGACCACGTCCACTTCCAGTGGCCATCAAAATCACTAGTGCAAGAAGCCATGAAAATGCCATTTCCTACAAAGAACACAATGCACTATGATTTGATCTTATAGGAAGGTTTAAACATGTCTAGGAAACATTCTAAACATGTCACAATTGATGATTCATCATTTAAAAATCATTTACATTAAAAGCCCTAATTCTCAATTTCTTTTATGCTAAGAACATATGAAAATGTTAGATTCAATCAAATAAGCATGAAAACATGAATCTAATTAGATAGAAAGCAACCATATATGTTGTCACGCCCCGAGATTCAAAAGTGGGTCTAAATTTTTTTTTTTTTTTTTTATATCAGAGTTTCAAAACCAAGCCAGGGCAATGACAGACCGCCACATATATAGAAAAGTCCCAATCCCCTATGGAATTGAGCCTTTCCTATATATGCACGGCTAGCTTTCACAACAACATCAGAGTAGTCTAAACTACGTACTACTAAAAGATGTTACAACATTTAAACAATTATTTACAATTTTGACAACTTGCTAAACCATAAACGGCTGTCCAGGGTCGATTGCTAACTCGGAACCTCACCAACTCGTCCCGACATCCTAGCACCCGCTCGACCTGAAAAACAGTCACCCGAGGGTGTGAGACACACCGGAGTGTATCCCAGTGGGCACGACGGGCCGGGAAATAGCAAGCCGTACCTACTGGGTACAATAATAAGCGGATAACACAAGTAGGATATACTGAAACTGAAAGGTATATAATCTAAGCAGAGTACCATTAATCATGGATTAATCAACAGAGCAGTGTAATCATATATAAAGCTGATCATGCTATAACTGATAATCTGACAAGTAGGAATGAATATGTTATAGTTGACAAGCAGGAAATAGTCATACTATCACTGATAATCTGGCGAGCAGTAAATGATCATGCTATAACTGATAATCAGACAAGCAGAGAATGATAATATGATAAGCAGGAAATAACAAAGATCATGCGTCAAAGGTGTCACCACAAATATACCCAATCACTGCCACTTTTGGCCACAAGGGCCTCAGGCTAAACTTGCCATGGAGCAAATGACCTCAGGCTAAACCACTTTTGGTCACACAAACAAGCTATCATAACCCCACTAGGCTCACGGGTCGATCAGACCTCTCTACCGGTAAAGAACACCCACACGGTGGCCAAACCATCGGTGTGCGTGACGAAAAGCTTGGCTCGACGGCGATCATAATGCTGATGCTCAAACCATGGTCCACTGACCACATAGACGGCAAGAAGCCGAGGAAAATCCCCACTGGGATACTAGTATAACGTGCCACATGCTGAAGTAGTATCTCCTATTCTAAATATGCAGTGAAGAATAGAGACAGGTATAGAACTATGCTAGTGACCAATCAAGCATGGCATGTGTCCAGGGAATGCATAACAACTGCTGAAGGAATCATAATATAACTCCACATGATACACAAGTAACTGCTGGAATGTAAGCACGATATGACAAGCAACTGCTGGAATGTAAGCATGATATATCTCAATATGGTAAACAAGCAACTGCTGGAATATAAGCATGATATGTCTCAGTAGGGTAATCAAGCAACTGCTGGTAGATAAGCAAGTAATAAGAACAGGTATAAACTCAATAGCAATCATACTGCTAAATCTCAGTCCACGGTCGGTAGACCGGACAGACGGCGAGAAGCCGAGGAAATCCCCACTAGGATATCGATACTGATGCAATTCATGCCAAGTACTGAGACTAGAACTCCTATTCTAAACATGCAGTGAAGAATAGAGTATCACGAAAGGCTCATATGTATAATCAGGCAATATAGCTGAAATAACTGAATGCTGAAATGAAAGCATATAGTAAGGCTAAAGCATAGGTTCAGGGCTACACCAAGAACAGGGGTCCAACCTACCACGGCACCCAATAGGGCCGACCTGATAAAACGTGGACCGAAGATAACCCACCTGTATATAAAAGGAACAACGACTCCACCAGAAGGTAGACGGTCGCGATAAGACGGATCACTGCTGGCTCCTGATGACTGGGCCCTACAATAATACCAGGTGACAACTCAGGGTCTATCAATGCTCAAGGCGCAACTAGCGCGAACCGACCAGTTCGTCGATTTGTGCAACATAAAGCAATTTAGCTTTTCAGAAACCCCAGGGAACTCCACTAATAGGCCAACATTACTTTAGAACATTTATCTAACCTTTCCAGGGTGTAACAATTGCAGCAAGGCCCCTGGGTTCACTCGGACTGGGCTTTATACACTAAATAACCACTGTTTTGGCTCGTTCTCTCAAACGGTAAATCATTTTTATGAGCCGTCACCTCCAGCAGGTGACATTCAACTTGCTGAACACCGTGCTCACCCATTTGTGGCAGAACGATGCCCGAGGAAAACTTCGGGCCATGAATTACTCCTCTAACCTAGCCGAAACGCATTTTCGCTTCTTCAGCTCACCAAAACCCAAAATAAACGCGAGCATCGCGTTCAGTGACCCCAAAATAGCCAGGAGTACACTTTTACAATTTTCCAAACAGACCCTAACACTGTTTTTAATCAATTATTGCATTAAGGCTTGGTTATGACTCATCTTTGAATCCACACATTTCCAGACAAAACTTTCTATATCAAACCATCTCTGGATAATGCCAGGATCACAGGGCTTGCCCTAGATGCAGCCCAGGTTTGCTGGTTCAACCCGAACCAAGCCCTTGCTCTCACATAAGTTCACAATGCACCAACCACTTGTCCACACAGATAAAGATTGATCTGAAGTGAGCTTCAAGCTCAGGGGACCTTTCTAAGCAACTTTTATATTCAACTCGAAACCTAAATCCATCTCTTCCTTCTTTGTGGCATTTCCACAAGCACTTGGTGTGCACAACTTTACACAACACAAGCAACACCTTGTAGCAGGTTGTTCTCTGCAGTTACTGGACCATTTTGCTTCCAACTTGGAAGGGAATGATCCACTTCACTTACTGATCACTTCCCCTCAACTTGGAGCAATTAAACTCCCCCAAACCGGCCGGGCCCGAGGAAGAAGATGACCTCCTCGGCTTTGAAAATCGTGATGATCAACCCAGGACTTCTGGGCTTCATCCAAATGCACCAGCAGGTGCACCTCATCTCCCTGATGCTTTCCAAGCCCAAGCCTGGTCGACGGGGGAAGGCGGCGCCGGCCGGGCTCCAAGCTCCATTTCGAGCTTCAAGCCTCTAATGGCGGATTTCAACAGAGGCCATATAAGGCTCTCTAACTGGCATGGTAGGTTCCCTAGACCCGTACGAAGCTTCCCGACCACCCCACCCCGTCCGGAGATGGCCGGAGCGCCGGCGGCCGAGATTTGGGCCATTCTTGGGTCAACCATGGCTGCCACCCTTCGGGGCTGCATGGACCTCATGCAAATGCATGGGTGCACTCTCCTTGGTCCCAGAAACCTTTCTGGACAAGTTCCCGGCGGCGAGGAGGCGCGCCGGCGCCGGAGCAACAAGCTCGGCCAACATGCACTATTCCAAAAAGCTAGGGCATCCTTTTTCTCGCAAACGGCTCGACCATAAATTCTCAAACTTTGCAGATTTCTTCTACTTGTTCCACAGTCTCGGTACCCCAATTTTGGTGCGTTTTGGTCAAGCGGTTTGTGAGTTCTCTTGCGGCGGAGCTAAGATAGGTTTCCGGCCATATTTTTCTCCCGCCGGCCATGCAACGTGCATGGGGCCTTGGGGCTTGGCAGGGAGCATCCTAGGAACCTATATTAACTACTGCTAGAGGTCTCGGGCTCAAACAAACCGGAGTTAAGGAGTTCTTACCTTGGCCGGAGTTGATGAAGAGAGGAAGAAGTCGGTTTCAGTCCTCCTCCCTTGCGCGGCCACAGAAAGCACCCAGGTACTCTTCCAGTCACAGAGGAACACCTCAAGAACTCCAGATCCACTTTAGAAAAGTTTGGTTCCAACCTTTCTTCACTCTCCTCCTCTCTCTCCTTCTCTCTCGGATTATCTCTCAATGGCTTGTGTCCTCGGCCACCCCAGTAACCCAGGCATTAAGTGGAGATTGCGGAGGAGGCTGATGCTTCGTATTACACCCAGAGACCCCTCGTGTTACACCCAAAAGGAACCCAAGAGCCACTTGGCATTAAATGCAAGATTCCTTGCACCAAACCCTTTCACACACAACCTCAAGCTCCAAGCTCTGCATACTAGCCTTCGTGGGCTTCACGAGTTGGCAGAAGCCCAATGAACAAGTTCCCAAAGGCTTTGGCCCAAGCACCATTAAGTTATTTGAAGAAAAACAATAATTCGGTGCTTTTTACGTACTTCGAGAAAATCCGCTCGACGAAATGCGAAATGGACTTCGCCACGACGTCCGGCTCGTCGAGACCTGTCAGGTAGCGTATTTGTTTGGTTTGCTTGACGCTCAGATAAAAACTTGTTCCATAAAAACTGTCCAATTTCACAGTTTTCACGCTTCTCGAGATTCTAGAGTTGTCAAACACAATTTTCGACTGCGCCATTGCGTTCAGAACGTCGAAAGTAGCTAGGATCCATTGCTCATACCCCTATGTCAGGGCTTTAGACAGTGGTTCGGCCAACTGTCGCTCGCGAAGGGTCGAAAATCGCGAGTTACTATTCACACTTAAGTCGCGGGGCCCGTTTTTGATTTCTGATTTCTGGAAGATCCGACCGTCGGATCGAAAACATATGAATATGAAACTTCTATGTTTCGACGAGACGATCGCAATGGTGATCTCGGATTTTCCAGATCAGACCCCGATCAAAAGTCGACATTTCTGGGCCACTATTGACCCACTAATTGCCTATTTTTGCTATTTAAATATTCCAGAAAATTATTTAAACTTAAATTTTGAATTTTAAAAATTACGGTTATTACATATGTTCTAAACATGAATTAAAGGTAATTTATGCAAGAGATTTCAATTAAAATAAGGATCTACTCAAAAATCCCTAAATAAAACATCAAAACCTAAAAACTAGGGTTTTGAAGTTAAAGAAAGCAAGATTAATGTAGAAACTTACAAATGAGAGCAACAAATCACTTGATCTTGAAGAGAAAACCCTTAGAGATGTTTTAGAGAGAGAGAGGGAGGGTTTTGAAGTGGGAGAGATGAGTTAAAAAACATGGAGTTTCGGAATATAAAGAATTCCAGATCGCGTACCGGTACAAGAAGTCGCGTACCGGTACGTAGTGTAAAAACCGAAAAACCTTCGTTCGGGATCCGGATTGACAGGCAGTGGGTGATCCGCATCCGCAAAGTAGTTCCGGTACTAAAAATGTAGTACCGGTACGCAAGTGAAAAACCAGAAAAATTCACATTCGGGATCCGGATTGGATTTTCAGGTACTAAAAAGCAGGTACCGGAACAACAGAGCCAAAGAGCAAAAATTTCTTGAAACAAATCTAAATTTTGAAATCTTTTCAAATACCGATTTGTATACCATCAAGAAATCTATTTAAGTTCTTTGAAAAATAATGAATTCACATAGATGTCATTCAATCCAATTAATTATAAAAATTAAAAAGATTTACTCCAAAATCATGAAAAATAAAGGTAAAACATTATAAACCGTTTTTCATGTTATATTCATCAAACATAAGTCATCAAAAATAATCTTGAGATCCAAACTCTATCAAGATGTAACGGATTTACAAAGATGACTTACGGAGATTTCCAAGTGACATCAATCTTGAATTCTACCCTTTCAAATTGAGATAAGCACTAAAATACCTAAGGGTGGCTCTTTGAGCATCTTTCAACTACCCCACCTTATACCAACCAGGAGATTGTTCAAAATAAGAACTTTGAATTTAAATCTCCGAATGCTTCAACTAAACAAAATTTCATAAATATTTTTCAAGCATCCATAACATGTGGTAGCTTCACACACAAACCGGACGACCGGGGTGGCAGCTCTTTCCAACATGTGGTGGTAGTTTTCGCACTCCTTTCGGATGTAACTCTTTCCACATCTTTTGCAATTCATTTATTTACCCTTGTAAGAATGCAATCTCCTACGTGAAAGAATCAAATTCCAAATTTTAGTCTATCGGTTGTCTCACATTTATCACAATGAAATCACACAACCGAGATAGATTAAGCATCTAAAGATCACACATGATTTCTAAAATTTGATGCTTATAATATCAAAAACTCCTATAATGAAGTATCTTCAAGATTATGATTATGGAGTAAAGTTGATAATCCATATAAAATTAATTTGGAGTGAATAAACGTGAAGCCCTTTTTTTATTCAATGCACTTGTTCATTAAAACCCTTTTGTTCAAAAACAAAACATAAAAACGAAGAGCATTGAAAACATGTAATGCAGAGATTCAGAAAAATATGAAAGGAAAACCAATCAAAGCATTACATACAGTCATAAGCTATTTAGAACTTAAGACAAGGAAAGATATCACCTTTCCGAATCCAAAATCGTCGGATTTTGGGTTGTCTTGATTCGCTGTGGCCGGGAGATGATAGCTTTGACTGTTGATCCACCTTAGGTCTTTGCCTCGCAGTGATCCACTTGAATGATTGATGTTGTGGCTCGGACCTTTGGTGGGTTGAGTGAACTCCTTTGACTTGATGTGTCTTTTGATTCCGTTGAGTCCGCTCCGTAGATGAAGTTGCCGAAGAATTTTTCTTTCTCTTTTTCGGGCAATCCTTCACCAAATGTCTTTCAAGTCCACAAAGGTGACACGTTCTTCCTTTCAATTTGAATGTGGAACTCGAAGCATGCACAGTTTGATCCCTTTTAAATCCCAAACCAACTTTGGTTGTTTGACCTAATCTGCACATACAATCTAGTTTCTTGGAAACGGTTGAAAGCCTTTGTATGTCGGATTTGAGTTCATGAACTTGCTTGGTCAATGCTTGGTTGGTGACATGAATCTCCTCAAACTGTTTTTCTAGAAAACCAATCTTGTCCATATATGATTTAGCGTTTGTCTCCGATTGGTTTATCTTTTCTTGGAGGATTTTATTGTTATCCAATAAACGTCCTTGTTCCTCCTCGAGATCATGAAGTTTTATCTTTAAAGCTTGATTCTCGTCTTGACCTTCAAGTCGTTGCTTCCTCAACTTCTTAATATGTTTGGCCATCTTCTTTGATTCCGTAAGAAGTTGTTGATATGTCTCAACGAGTTCTTCTTCGTCCGACTCCCCCTCACTTGATGACTCTCCGCCGGTTGTTGATGTTTCATACAAAATCAAAGGAGTAGAGTCAGTGACTAAAGATGATAAACACAAATTAGAAGAGGGAATTTGAGAGGCATGAAAAGCAACGGCATTTTCCTCTTTACTTGAGGTCGATTCATTAGAAGTAGAATCGTCCCAAGTTTTCGCTTGCAAAGCCTTCTTTTTATGTAATTTCGGAGAAGGACAATCCGTTGAAATATGGCCGTAGCCTTTGCATCTATAACATCGGATTTCCCCTTCGAATTCATCTTTTTCCTTAGAAGGTTTTGCAAGGCTTTTGAGGTTAGAGGATTTAGAACCCGATGATCCTTTAGATGGTTTCGTGGATGAAGATCCATCGGTTCGATTCTTCCAAAATTTTCGACGAAATTTCTTTACGATCCGCGCCAATTGTTCTTCAAAATCGGCAAAAGAGATTTCATCGTCGGAACTTGATTCGCTATCTTCTTCCTTTGTTGATTTGAATGCAATACCTGTAAGCTTAGAAGAAGACTTGGAAGAAACTTGATTAGTAGGAAAAGTCATTTCATAAGTTTGTAAAGCACCTACTAATTCCTCTACACTCATCTCATCCGGATGACTAACGGTTTCAATGGCGGTAATTTTTGCCCTAAACCGTTCCGGAAGAGTCCGAAGTATCTTTCTTACAATTTTCGACTCCGGGATCTTTTTTCCTAAATTAGCACAAGTATTGATTACATCTTGAAGTCTAGTGTAATAATCTGTAAACAATTCATGCTCTTCCATATGAATAGAGTCAAATTGACTTGTAACCATCTGGAGCTTTTGAATTTTTACAAGATTAGTACCCTCATGTGTAATTTTGAGAATATCCCAAATTTCCTTCACGGTTTCACACGCGGAAATTCGTGTAAATTCAGTCGGGGAAAGAGAATTAAATAGAGCGTTCATACCTTTCCCATTGTAAGAAGATCTTTCAAATTCCTCTTTGGACCATCTAGAGCGAGGTTTTGGGGTAGTAGAATTTCCTACTTCCTCAACAGGATGCACCCAACCGTCTTCCACGGTTTGCCAAACTCGCTCATCAATTGAGATGAGAAAAGCTCTCATCCGTACTTTCCAATACGCATAATTAGTCCCATCAAAAAGAGGAGGTCTATAAATATTACCACTTTCACCCAACATGATAGATAAACCTAAAACCCTCTCTGATACCAATTGTAGGTTTTTATATATTAAGGATCCACAAGGATCTAAATAGGTACTATCAAACAACTAGAGGGGTGGTGAATAGGTGTAATACTTATAAAACCAAATCTCAGTGCAAAATAAAAACCAATGCGGAAATAAAAAACAGCACACCGAGATATACGTGGAAACTCCAATCCAAGAGAAAAACCACGGGACCAACACGCAATAACAATCCACTAAGAATAGAAGAATAACAAGGTGATTACCGACTCCACGGACTCAACCCCTCCTTCAACTTCTTCGGACCTTGCGCTCCACTGATTGCACGTCCACTGCACACGTTCGAATCGACGAACGCCACTCGAATCCACGAGCACACGTTTCGAATCCACGAGACGCCTTCAACACACCGAATCCACGGTGCAACGTCGAATCCACGACGCAAACTCAGCCGATAAGAATATTGGCTTCGATGGTGATCCTTTGCTTAGATTATCATTGAGGAACCGTAGAAGGAATCTCTAAGCAAAGACTAGATCAATTCGACAAAAGATAGATCTTGGAAGAACCATCGAATTGACCTAAAAGAGGCGAAAGAGAAGAACGGTAAAAAACCAGCCTCTAGGGTTGCTCTCGAGTGTTTCTGAATTGATCGGTAAGTCTCGAGAAACCCTAAGTATCTATTTATAACCCTTGGAAAAAGATAAAAGTCGGTTTAGTAAATTTATCCCGATAGGGCATTGTGTACCGGTACCAAATAACGTGTTCCGGTACGCAATGGTGCAAACACAGATTTTTCTATTGTGTTCCGGTACGCGAGTCTGTGTTCCGGTACGCAATGCAATTTACAGAAAATTCTGTGTCGGGTTTGAGGAACTCAAAGTGTGGTTCCGGTACGCAATGTAAAAACTGATTTTTCCAAGATAAGCTTTATCCAAATCAAACCTAGTACCGGAATCCAAACTTAAGAAAGGTTGTAAGTTAAAACCAAGTTCCTAAAACCAAGTCTAAACCGGGTTTCAATCATTTCCAGATTCCAATGATTATAAATGAACTTAAATCACCATGGTTTAATTAACCATACCTGAGTGTTATCTTGAGCTCATGTTGAATCTTCAATGAGTCTTCGAAAGCCGATTTGACAATTTGTTCCCTTTAAGACTCCGACTCAACTCACGAAATATGCCAACACAAAATGCCGTAACAAACCTTTGGAAGTAACGTTCTTCCAACTTGTGATTTGAAGGGTTTTGTGGGTTGTTTCCCGGCCGCCGCCTCCTCCGGCCGCCGGCGCCGGGGATGACTGAGTCTAAACTCAGTCTGGAGATGTCCTTTGTTTAGTGCTCATCTCTTCTTGTCCTTGGCACCAGGGTTTTGCAAGATACCCCAACCCGAGCTTAGGTCTTTGGAGGGAGTTGCTCCGGCGATCTCTCCGGCCAGTCTCCGGCAAGTTTCAGGTGAGCATCTTACTTCTCAATCATTAATAAACATGATGCTCATGCTAAAGTCTAGTTTGATTGGGTAGTTGAATGATTGTAGCAAAGTAACCTATTGTGAGCTTAGGTTTTTATGGGCCAACTTTGCCCTCGGACTTCGTGTCAGCCCAAACCTGTGAGCACGGGTTTTACTGCATCGAGATCTACGTACTGCAATTTACGGCATAGTCCAGGGCCTCCCGGATTAGGAGATCGAGTCAAAACAACGCTTAAATAAGTATATTAATGCAATTTTAAAGAATATTATGGATCAAGTTGTAAATGTAACCTTGTGGACTGTCTTTGGCAGTGTATATTTGACCTCTAAGCTTTTCGTTAGAGGTCCGTTGGTTTTCGTTGAGCGGAAAACGGATATCGTTCTGTAAATCGGCAAAATCGTCAGTTTACGGTTTCTGGCGCGTGTTTCGCGTACCACGGAGTAAAAGAATTAGTTTTTAGTCTTGCAATATAACCTAATTACTGCTGAGAATGAGTAGATAGATTAGTCTTGCAATATAACCTAGTGTGGATTTAGTTTGATTTGAAATATAGTATTTTCAAAAAATTCAAATTAGAAATTGATTGCATTACGACAAATAATTTATACCTGATTGTACAATTACAACTTGAGTTCTTATTTGAATCAAATAATTATAAAACTTGAGTTCAAATTTAAATCAAATAAAACAAATGGTAATTCAAATTAGAAATTTATTGTATTACCACAAATAATTTATAATTGATTGTACAATTAAAACAAATGGTAATTTCGAAGTCACATCTAATAATATCTAAATATACTGCAGATATATAAATATTAAGATGGATAAGACTTGGATGGATATGGATAATAGGCAAGATTCGAAATACATAACAGGAGTGAATAGTTTTCTTGACTTTGCATTTGCACATGCGGCGAGAGGAGATAAAGTTTGGTGCCCTTGTTATAAATGTGTCAATGGTGCTTTTCATACTCGAGATGTTGTATTTGGGCATCTTATCTTGCATGGGATATTAAAAGATTACAAATGGTGGCCGTGCCATGGGGAAGAACACCCAGATCAGAGTAGCGAAAGCACCAATAATGATAACAGAGAGAGTGAAGAGGAGAGTAGTGATGAGATGCATGAACTTTTACAAGATTTGAATCCATCTGAAAATATAAATGACTCTGTGCATTTCAACTTGGAGGAACCAAATGAGTCTGCAAAAAGATTTTACCAATTATTAGCGGATGCAAAACAAGAATTATATCCCGGATGTAAAGAGTTCTCTAAGTTGGAGTATATTGTAAATTTATTACAACTTAAATGTCTTTATGGTTGGAGCGATAAATTATTTACTGCGCTACTCCAATTGAAGAAAAGGGCACTTCCTTCTGGTGAAACACTTCCGAAGAATTATTACGAAGCAAACAAGTATATTCGGGATCTAGGTTTGGATTATATTAAAATTGATGCATGTAAAAATGATTGTATTCTTTATTGGAAAGAATATGAAAAATATGAAAGTTGTCCAGTATGCCAAACTTCTAGGTGGAAATATGGTGATGATGATCAAAATAATACTCATGGTCGTAAAATGGAGAGTGGAAAACAGATTTCTGAAAAAACTTTGCGTTATTTTCCTCTCATACCAAGATTACAAAGGTTGTATATGTCATCCAAGACAGCTTCTCAAATGCGATGGCATAAAGAAAAACGACATGATGATGGGATTTTAAGGCATTTAGCAGATTCCTTGGTATGGAAGTCGTTTGATGAATTGCATCCTTCCTTTGCTTTTGATTCACGTAATGTTCAGTTAGGATTAGCAAGTGATGGCTTTAATCCTTTCGGATTGATGAGTACTTCATATAGTATATGGCCAGTTATTTTAGTTGTATACAATTTACCGCCATGGATGTGTATGAAAAGCTCTTATTTCATAATGTCTATGCTGATTCCGGGTCCACGAGCGCCAGGGAATGATATTGATGTCTATTTACAATCCTTAATAGATGAATTAAATAATTTATGGAATGTTGGAATTGAAACATATGATGCATTTAGTAAATCTAATTTCCAGCTCCATGCTTCATTACTGTGGACTATAAATGATTTTCCAGCATATGCCAATTTATCTGGTTGGAGTACTAAAGGAGCACTGGCTTGTCCAAATTGCAATAAAAATACCTGCTTTCTTCGATTAAAGTATGGACGGAAGATGTGTTATATGGGACATCGGCGTTTTTTGAAACCCGATCATAAATGGCGAAAAGATAAAAAGGCATTTGATGGAACGATAGAAAATCGACAAGCTCCAAAACAAAAATTGGATAGTGATGAAATACTTGAACAGTTAAGCGAGGTTACAAATGTGAGATTTGGCAAGTTCAGAGATAAAAGAAAGCAGAGTGAGCCTACCTTAATTTACAATTGGAAAAAGAAAAGTATATTTTTTCAATTGCCTTATTGGAGAACACTTCTAATGCATCATAATCTTGATGTGATGCACATTGAGAAGAATATTCATGACAATGTTGTGGGTACACTATTTGGTATTGATGGAAAAACAAAAGATACTTTAAACGCTCGACTTGACCTTAAAGAAATGGGAGTGCGATCTGAGTTACATCCTATAAATAATGGTGATAATTATGTTATTCCTCAAGCATGTTACACTTTAACTTTAAAAGAAAGACGAGCTATTTGTGATTTTCTACTTAACTTGAAAGTGCCAGATGGATATTCGTCCAATATCTCTCGATGCGTCAATAAAAAAGAAGGAAAGTTATCTGGAATGAAAACTCATGATTGTCATGTTTTTCTTCACGATCATCTAGCACCAGCTTTTCGTGGTATTTTACGGAAAGAGGTATACGAACCACTAGTGGAACTAAGTGTATTCTTTAAAGAGCTATGTTCGAAGACTTTACAGTTGGATACATTAGAAAGATTAGAGGAAAATATTATAATTACACTTTGAAGATTGGAAAGGATCTTTCCACCTACATTTTTTGATATTATGCTGCACTTGCCTATTCACCTCCCATATGAAGCAAAATTGGCTGGTCCTGTGCATTATCGCTGGATGTATCCATTTGAAAGGTAATAGGTATTATTTATTTTATAGTTTATAAATTTTTACTATTAATACTATCAGAAATAGAATAATTTAAGATTATTTTGTGATAGGTTTTTGCGCAAGTTGAAGTCGTATGTGCGTAATAAAGCACATCCAGAAGGATCTATTGCCGAAGGCTACATTGCAGAGGAATGTTTAAACTTTTGTTCTAAATATTTGAATAGAGTTGAGACAAAATTCAATCGGCCTGAGAGAAACTTTGAGGGTTATGAAGATCATACCTCAAAGTTATCTATTTTTCGACGAAATGGAAGGCCACTTAATAATGGCAAGGGAATTTTCAAGAAACTAACTCAGGAAGAATGGAATCGTGCTCAACTTTATGTCCTAAAAAATTGTGATGAAGTTCAATCTTTCCTTGAGTAAGATTAATCACAAATAATTAATTTGACTATTTTTTTTATTTGTTAGTTATTTATCTAAACTACTAATTATACTTCTTTGCTAATTCACATAGAGAACATCGGATAGAATTGGAAAAGGAGGATTCTATTAATGTGACAAAACGACAGGATGCAACATTTGTTAAATGGTTTAAACAACGAGTAAGTGAATGTACTAAAATTATATACTTAGTAATTCTTTTTTATTAATAATTATTTAACTTTTCTATATATTTGTCTCGTAACAGGTAACACACTTATATCATGAAAGTACTGAAAACATGAGTGTCGAACTTTTAAATTTAGCTTGTGGACCAAATAAAATGGTGAATCACTATACGGGCTACATAGTCAATGGCTATAGGTTTCACACTCATAAGCGCGCGAATAGACGCCAAACTCAAAGTAGCGGTGTTGTCGTCAAAGGTGATAAGCAATCGGAGAATAGAGATTATTATGGACTTTTACAGGATATTATTGAATTGGATTATGACGGAGGAAATAAAATAATAATGTTTAAGTGTGACTGGTGGGACACTTATAATGAGGGTAGAGGTTTTAAGAAGGAAGCCAATGGAATCACCCTTATTAATTTTACTCGACACTTGGCCGTCAACGAGCCTTATGCCTTAGCATGTTAAGTGGAACAAGTTTATTACGTAGCAGATAATAAAAATTCTGATTGGCGGTTGGTTATCAAGACAACACCTCGAAACTTCTATAATTTTCCTATCACTGATGAAGAGTCAATTGATGATGAAGAACTTATTTTGGAACAAGTTGATATGGAAAGGAATATAACTTCTAATTCATTACCAGAATATATTGCTAGTAGTGATGATGTAATTTCTTCTTTGAGGAGAAATGATGTTGATAGCATTATTATCAATAAAGATCATCAATTGTTCGAAGAAATAGAACAAATTGCACAAGATGAAACTTTAGTTGGTGAAGACGTAGAGGGGGATGAACAAATGGAAGATGCCGAAGATGAATAGGATTGCACGATTAATTGGTATGATATTGTCTGCAGTAAGTTGTCTTGTATACTTTTTTTTATTATATGTTCTCCTTTTTATAATTCCTTCTATAAAAAATATTTCTATCTCTATAAACTTCAATTATATTTTTTGTTCTCTTAATCTACAATTGATATTTTTCTAATAAATTTTTTTACAGATAAAATGACGAGCAGAGCAAGACACGAAAATAGTAGGAGTCGGGCTGTATCTCAACAGGCCACTGTATCTCAACAGGCCAATCCGACACCATCAAATGAAGAGTCTGGGGAGCATCACCCACGAATGGAATCTAATATACCACAACCTCGAGCAGATCGTCTATCAACAGATTCACACAATGCAATCAATGGGAGTAGTGCTGGTATTACTAATTACTTAGAGCAATATAGTTTCTTTCTAAAACTTATTTACATTCTTTTCAATTCCATACAAATTATTTATTTTTTGAAAATATAGCTAATATTCATATTTGTTATTTTGTAAAATAACGAATTTTATTGTTTTATGTCAGCTTCGTGTACTAATAGAAAGAGAACACGTGGAAAGACTTT
Organism: Tillandsia leiboldiana; assembly: GCA_029204045.2. NCBI lineage: Eukaryota > Viridiplantae > Streptophyta > Magnoliopsida > Poales > Bromeliaceae > Tillandsia > Tillandsia leiboldiana. Next base: position 7,663,570 of record CM055066.1, read on the forward strand.
GGGTATAAAGTGGGCCAAAATAAGAAAATCAACTGAGACGACCAAACCACCGTTAAAGATTCCATCAGACCTACGACGAGTAGTTGGTGACAATGCCCAACAATTCATCATGGAGACATCTCAAATAGTCAAACAACATGCGCCATTGAATGTTGATAAGTGGAGTAAAATCCCTACTTATACAATTGATAAGATGGTTCAACTTGTTCATGTAAGTATTTATTATGATTTTCTCTTTTTACTTTGTTTTAAATAAAATATTTTATAGTTACTATATTACTAATTATTTGTTTATTTGTTTTTGTTCTTTTTATATTTATACTACTATTTTAAAGGAAAAATTTACCCTTCCGGACGAGGTTCATGTTCTTGGTGTTATTGTGCAACAACTTCGTCATCATTTCAATGCATGGCGTCATCGTTTGTATAAATTTTATTACAAAAAGTATAAGACTGATGAGCAAAGGCGAGCGCATTGTCCGGAGAAAATTGATCAAGAGGATTGTAATTGGCTTATTAACTATTGGAACGATCCAAAGTTTAAGGTAACAAAGAATTTTATAGTTCTAAATATATTTTATTTTTTTTATTATATATATATATATATATATATATATATATGATTTACTAACTATTTTATCAAATTAATAGCGTATTAGTGAGGCAAACCATGCAAACAGAAGCAAACAAACTATGGTTGCGCGTGTGGGTACAATGTCGATTGCTAGGACTATACATTATATGGCAATTTCTTCTTTCCATCTAATAGCCTATTAATTTTACATTGGAGATAATTTTACATTCTTATTTTTAAAGTGTAATTATTATCTAAAATAGTTTCTATGTGCGTTAACAGAGGAACCCTACAGAAAACTTTACATCGGAGCAAATGCTAGAGCGAGAGGAAAAGCCCGAATATATGAGGCTGTGCGAAAAGGTGAGGAGGAAGAGAGATGGCAGTTGGGTTGATAAAGATGCTGAAGATGCATATGAGCGGATGAAAGAACTTCATGATGATCAATTAAAAAATTATGGAAAAAATACCCTGTCCACGGAACAAGCATATACATTAGCACTTGGTCATCGTTCGAGCTACATTCGTGGTATGGGCCGAGGTCCTACTCCTATTGAAAGTGGTGGTTCTAGAGGACAAAGGATTCGTGCGCAAGTACGAGCAGAGATGGAAAAAGAAATGGCAACACGAATTCAAATTGAGGTGGAGGAGCGGATGAGCCAACGGGATAAAGAAGCTGAGGCACGAATTGCTGAAATGGATGAGCGGATGAGCCAAAAGGAGAAAGAAGCCGAGGCACGAATTGCTGAAATGCAAGCACAGATGCGTGACGAGATGAATTCTCAAATGCGTAATATGATGGAACAACTTTCACAAATGGGATTGCCTGTGCCTATTCAGCCACCATCGACAAGAAAGGTAAGTTGGAGTATAAATTAGCAATATATTTTACTTTTTTGATAAAATAAATAGATAATATATATGCATAATTCTTATCATTATTCTTTTTTATTCTACAGGACTAAACCTTGGAAGGTCAATATTTCCGAGTTGGATCATCTCAAGAATTTCATTTTACTTTTAGCGTAGAATTTTTATTGTCTTTATTCTAATGTAAACGATTAACTGTTAGCTTATTTTGATTATGTCAGTTGAACATATATTTGATTTCTGTATTTTGTTGAACATATCTTGATTATTGTGATTGATATTATGTTTAAATCCTGATTGAGTAGTATTCAACTATTATTGTGCAGTAATAATGTATAAAATTTATTTTTTTTATTTAAATTAGTACTACAAATTTTCTGTGGCTAAATAATAAATAACCACAATATATGTAATTTGAAAACTTTACAGTGACTGGAACAATATTTGGCCACAAAATGTGATGTAAATATAGTGTGGCCAAATATTGTTCCAGTCAAATAAATTTTGTGGCCACTATATTTAATTTCGCCATTATATTTACATTATATTTTGTGGCCAATTTAATATTTGGCCATAAAATGTGTGGCATTATGTATGGCCATCAAATAAATTTGTCACAATACTTTCAACATTATTTGTGGCCGACTACTTAATTTCGCCACTATATTTATACTATATTTTGTGGCCAATTTAATATTTGGCCATCAAATGTGTGGCATTATGTGTGGCCATCAAATAAATTTGTCACAATACTTTCAACATTATTTGTGGCCGACTACTTAATTTTGCCACTATATTTATACTATATTTTGTGACCAATTTAATATTTGGCCATCAAATGTGTGGCATTATGTGTGGCCATCAAATAAATTTGTCACAATACTTTCAATATTATTTGTGGCTGACTACTTAATTTTGCCACTATATTTACACCACATATTGTGGCCAATTTAATATTTGGTCATAAATTATATGATGTCTTTTGTGGCCAAAAGTAATTTTGGCCACAAAATGTTAGAATATTAATTATTATTTTAATCACTAGCTGTAGCCATATGGTAACCTTTTGTAGAGGAGGTTAGAAGTTTTGTGACGAATTCTATCGCCGCAAATTTATAGTGCTTTTTGTGGCGAATTAAAATTTTGGCCACAATAACCTTTTGTAGCAGTCCTATTGTGGCGACGTTGTGGCGAAGCTAATTTGGCCACAATAAGTATTTTGTGACCAATTTGTATATTATTGTGGCCATTAGTTTCGCCACAACCTAGGCTCTGATACCACTCTAATCTGTCATGCCCCGGGGTCGAAACTGCGATCTGGGCTCGCCAACAGATCCGCCGTCGACACGGGAAGCCCCGCACCGACGAAGCGTCTAACCGGCAAATAATAGAACTGTAAGGAAGCGGATGTGCGTGCATGCGCATTTAATGCAGCGGAAATAAATTTTATGATCATAAATATGATCTAATCATATATACCTTAACATCATAACATTTATGATATTACTGTATATATATAAATGTGTTACAAGATCATCTCGTGAGACACACAAAAATTATTATTCTAATCTAATTAGAAGAAGGGTTAAAACTTCAACCTTTGCTGATTACTGAAATTGTCTGTCGGTTGATATTGGATCTGAACTTCCGGTCCTTTTAGCCGCACAACTGTCCGGCCTCTATGTGTATCCACACAAGGCTGCTCCGAGATCTGTGCTTCACACAATATAATCTCGAAACTCCTTTTCGTGATTTCTTATATCAATGTGGAGAATAATTAATTCTCAAATTGTGCTAGCAATTTTAAGAGAATTAACAATAATATAGAGACCAATTATTATAGTGGAAACTTTCTCTTATGATTACAAGAGGGCTCTATATGATTGGATCAATGACTTTCTTTTCTTTTCTCTCAATATTCACTTTTCGGATGATTGAGGGAGATTACTTTCTCCTCTTTTATAGGCTTAAGAGCCATAAATATGAGAAAAGCAAACTCCTCTCATAGTTGGCAAAATGGAAGAAAAACTAAAGAAACCATCACCATAAATGAGAGGAAGTAAACTCCTCTCATTTAATAGATGGAAATGAGAGAAGCTAAGGAAAGAAGAGAAAGAAGTTTTCTTTTCCTTTCAATTAATTGTGCCGTTAATAGAGTGAGTGAACGCATGAGTTCACTTTTCTTTCTCTTTAATTAATCAAACAATGATTAATTATATTAAGAGAGAGAGAGAAATAGTTTGTAAGTTTTTTGGTTTCCCCGTATACATTTACATATGCATATATATATATATACATATATATATATATATATATATATATATATATATATATATATATATATATATATATATATATATATATATATATATATATATATATATATATATATATATATATATTGCTAACTAGCTTAGCAAATAACTTCGTTATCAAAATAGTCTATATAAATTCTCTAAGCACAAAATCACACGCAACCTTTATTGTGTGTGACCACATAGGTTCAATTCTACCTGGTTGTGAGATGTGACGCTAAACTCTTTTAGTGTCACCATCGGAACTCCTTTCGATGAACCAAAATATTTTTGACTCTCCCAATTGATTGTGATTAACTATCTTTAATCACTCATGTGGGTCCCACAATCCACGAGTGACACCTAGCAGTATGTCGCGGCAATCCAAGTAGAATCAATAATAGACTAAACGTCTAGGTGTAGTTACCGTGTGATTAAATCCTTCTATCACTTGTCCTAATTGAGCCAAGGTTATGGATAACTCGTCAAACCCCATTACTCAATTATATATCTTATCTGATCATTAACCGATATATGAAAACTCCTTTTCATAAAATCACACTGCCTTGGCCAAGAGCTTTTATATCTTAAAGAACAGATAGTATTGGATAGTTACCTCTCTACCGAGGGTGATAGATTCCATCTTGACACACACCTATCTTTATGCATGATCCACTGTAGCCAACATATGTTGACTTTAACTCATGATTAGGGTATAAAGTATTTACACAGTCAAACTACAGTAACCCATACGTAAGATAACTGTGGTGCCTCAGGTCAAAGGATCACTCACACCACTACAACATGGAACAATTTACTGACGAGTGAGTAGACATCCATGTGATTGTTCATAATTGGTCACGCTCAGTGAAAATATTCTCCAACATTCACCTGTATACTTGCTCTAGTGTCACCACACTAATGACTTAAGACTCATCATCCCATAAGGAAAGCACAGTATACACTGACCTAACCGGATTTATTATCGCCCTCGTGATAATCCTATGATCAGGAGCATTTAAAATTAATTACAAAAGAATACATGTCTCAAATTCCTAACATCTTAGAAATATGATTCTTTTACCATTAATTCTAAGGACAATTCATATATATATTTATTTAACAATAATTTAAATGAATAAATGCCAATTTATTAATTTTATGAAAGATACAAAGATACAAACCCTATAGTTGTGTCACCGATTGGCTTATAGGGCATATAACTAACAATCTCCCACTTGCACTAAAGCCAATCACCCATATAGCGTAGACCCATTTTCTCAAGATGGCCTTCCAGCTTTTGTTGAGTGAGTGCTTTGGTTAGTGGGTCTGCTACATTGTCAGCAGAAGCGACCTTTTGTATGAGTATTTCATTCCTTTCAATATAATCTCCGATTATATGATATCGCCGTTCAATATGCTTGGATTTCTGATGAGATCTTGGCTCCTTAGCTAATGCTATGGCGCTATTATTGTCACAGAAAAGCGGCGTTGGTTCCTTAATAGCTGGAATCACATCGAGTTCTGCAACGAACTTTCTGATCCAAACATATTCCTTTGAGGCTTCTGATGCAGCAATATATTCTGCCTCCATGGTGGAATCGACAGTCGTTGCTTGTTTGGAGCTTTTCCAAATAATGGATCCTCCATTACATATGAATAAATACCCTGATGTAGATTTTCTATCATCAATATCTGACATAAAATCAGAATCTGTGAAGCCTTCTAGCTTCAACTCACCACCTCCAAAGACTAGGCACATATCCTTAGTTCTTCTTAAATACTTAAGGATATTTTTAACTGCAACCCAGTGTTCCATACCCGGGTTAGATTGATATCTACTTGTGACACTCACAGCTTGTGCGATATCAGGTCTCGTACATAGCATTGCATACATTAGACTCCCAATAGCTGAAGCATATGGAATTCTATTCATACATTCTCTTTTCTCAGGTGTTTTAGGACACATCTTCTTGGAAAGATAGATTCCATGTCTGAGAGGTAATAGACCTCTTTTGGAATTTTCCATACCGAATCTCTTCAGTACTTCCTCAATGTACATTCTTTGAGATAGGCCAAGCAACCGTTTAGACCTGTCTCTATAGACCTTTATACCTAAAATATAGGATGCATCGCCTAAGTCTTTCATGGAGAAATTCTGAGACAACCACAATTTGACCGATGACATCATCCCAATGTCATTCCCAATTAAAAGTATATCATCCACATACAATGAGAGAAATGTGACAGCACTCCCACTAGTCTTTTTGTACACACATGGTTCTTCCTCGTTTCTAGTGAAATCAAACGATTTGATTGCATCATTAAAACGAGTGTTCCAACTCCGAGATGCTTGCTTTAATCCATATATGGATCTCTGAAGCTTTCACACTTTATGATTATCATTGCTAGAGGTGAAACCTTGAGGTTGTTCCATATATATGTCTTCCTCAAGATATCCATTAAGGAAGGCAGTTTTCACATCCATCTGCCATATTTCATAATCATAATGTGTAGCTATAGCTAGTAAGGTTCGAATGGATTTTAACATGGCCACTGGCGAGAAGGTCTCCTGATAATCAATACCTTTTCGTTGACTATAACCTTTCACCACAAGCCATGCTTTATAGGTCTCAACCTTTCCATTTGAACCAATTTTTCTCTTGAAGATCCATTTACATCCAATGGGTACACTACAACACAATAAGGTTATAGTGACACATTGTTGGGACACTTTTATACAAGTGTCCCATTTATATATAAAATTTTTTAAAAATAATCCATCAAGACCCAAATTTAAATCCAACCGACCACACACACCACTCCACCTCTACCCATCATAAACAATAGAGTTGGCCCAAAAAATATTATTTGAATTTAAAAAATAAAAATTTTAAAATAAAAAGAAAAATAATTTTACCAAAATAGCTTGTTGAATCTAAATATATATATAAATATGGTAAAATTAAAATTTGTACTATAATTAATATTTAAATTTTAATTAATTTATCTTTAACATATTTAAATATTAATTAGAATTTATAAACTGAACCCGTCAGACCTCATCTTCAAAACCTCTCCCCTGAAACCCTCTATTTCTAAATGGCCTACTGTTATGCACAGTGCATTAGACTCTCTATCTCTTCTCTCCCTCCCCACTTCTGCTTCATCTCTACTCATCCCCTCTCCTTAATTCTACCCGAGCTCTCCGCGTCTCTCCAAGCTCCGATCCCATCCCCAAATCGCCCTCCACTTCTTCCAATTCGCTATATCCGACCTCGCTTTCGCCCCCGACCTTCGATCACGACATTTGTTTCTCGATTCTCGTCGACACCGACCTCCTCGGCCCTGCGAGGGCGATATTCGACCTAGCGATCTCCTTCAACTCCTCTGCCGCGGCGATCTCCTTCGTCTTCGATCGGGATCGGTACGAAGCGTGGAGCGAGAGTGGCGCCATGGGATGCTCCGGATCCGCTCAGAGAGGAGAAGGTGAGCCCTTCTCTTCGATCAATCTCTGCTGCTACTACCTCTTCTTCTTCTTATTCTACGTACGTTTAGTTCAGATGATGATCATCCCTGTTCCAATCGGCCTCTTGTATCATCTCCTTTTGGGCTCTTGCAGTCTTATTTCCTACTTAGTGCTACATCAATTTATAATCTATCATCAGGTTGAATTTGATATCTCTGACAAGAATATTTTAACTATGAATATTGGTGTTTGTAGCTTCTTGTTCCATGACAAAAAAAGTTAAGGTCAAAGGAATTGGATAACTTTGCTTGGCATTGATTTTTTTTTTGGGGGGGGTTCAATTTTTTGTTTGCTCCTCTGATATGCAAGATGAGGCTTATTGGGAGTTCTCTTGTGCTAAAACTGATTAGAACTTGGAACCAATGTCTCAGAAAGAGTAGCAATTGAACATTTGTATACAGAAGTAAACCTGCAAACATGCTGATTGTGAGTTGCATTGTTACATCGCAGCTTTATTCCTTAGAAGAAATGAAAGTATAACCTTTTGATATGCCAATGAAGTTAGATTCTCTTGGTAAAATTATGGTTATTTTGTAATTAATGGATCGATGTACAACTTGATTATACCGTCGCTTTGACATCTTTCTTAAGGTAAATGCAATTGCAGTGGCCAAATTAGACTTGGAATTTTGGCGTTGAATCCTTAAAACCAGATTTGCTTTCAGATAAACATACTGAGGATGTTTTTCTTCCTGATGCGCGTTCTATCTTGCATGTTACAAATAGAAGAAAAATAAATGTCAATGCGAGACTCCATCTTGGTGTGAATACTATTTACTTTTTCTCTTTAAAAGATTGTTTAGATGTTTCAAATTGGTTGGTGTGACTTTCGCCATTGTACTTGCTAGGGAAGTGAACAGCTTGAGAACCAATCAGAATTTGTAGATCAAAACCTTGAAGATTATGACACCCAGGTTCTTATTCATTTCTTATTTCATTTTGTGTTAGATGCTTAGCTATTCGATTTAAAGATAGATATTCTCATGCAGAATAAACCTGGTGATATTGAATCTGAAGTGTCAACAATTAAATTGGAATTTGAACACACTCCTGGAAGGACTATCTCTTCTGTAAGCCGAAAATATGGAAGAAAAAGCTTAACTATGAGAGTTGGAAGCAATCCTTGTGATCAAGCAACTCTAGGATATGGCAATTCATATATAAATCAACAATATGTTCCTTGTTTAGACTGAAGTTGCATTGTCATTACGCTGTGTTTCTTTTGGCAGATTAAATCATTAGAAATGGAGAAGGCTTCAATTCAAAATACTTTGGATGATGTTCTTGAGTTAGCAACTAAGCAAAACATCTCTTTCAATGAGAAGTACGATGAGGTAAATAGTGCTATGCTTTGCTGTAGTTTGACTTGTTAAATCAACCTTTATTGTACTAATTTTTATGACATGAAATTGCTTGTCCTATGACTTCATGTTATTTATTTTTTAATGTTTCAATTTAGTTTTTATATTGAATGTTTTGAGAACAGTTTGTGAAACTATCAAGGAAGGATTGCCTTGCAGGTCAGGATGGTGGGCATATGCCTTGATAAGTAAACCATGCTATATTAGCTAGTTTAGTACTTCCATCAATCCTTCCATTTGAGTACTTTTCCTTTGTCAAAGATCGATGGTGGACTCAAATTTTCATGATCAACTAAACTATGTATAAAAATATCCACTGAATGATACAAAACGACGTGAACAAAATTCAACTGTGATTTCTGATACTGATTTTTTCTATACAAAATCTTGCAAAGTATGCAATACCTTATTCAGGTAGAACACAATCTGCTCCAATTCATTAATTTCTTCTTATTAGCCAGATGAATAAATTTTACCTTGATATACTGCAGTAACCTGATTAAACTAATTAATTTTTTGTTAGAAGTTTGGAAGGATCTCTCGATACCTCATCAAAAGAAAAAGAAGAAATAGACTATCACAGGTAATTTTCTTGCGAAATTGGTCGGTTAATTATATGGTTAGATGTTCTCTGGGCTATCACTGCTTGAATATTTTAGCTTTGCAAATGCTTGGTTGATTTGGATAAATGCATAGTTTATAATACCCTGTTCTCCACTCTTATCAGATAACAACTATCCTTTCATGAATTGAATCCTCTTATACCATTGTAAAGGACGCCAAGTTCATTTTTTGTGTTAAAACCTTAAATGTTTATGTCTTAGATTTGGAAAACCTTTATTGCATGATCTGTAAGGTTTATTACCTATCTTGTTCATTGTCAAGTAATGCCATTTTTTTAGGATGAAATGATAATCTAATACTATAAAATATATTCTTTCAGGTTTCAGACGTATCTAACGTTCATAATATTCATCCACAATCTCATTGCCCATTGGTAAACATTAAACTTATCTTAATTAATTTTTATGTTAAAAGATTATTTGACTAATCTATTATTAACTTGAGTATTATTGAATTTGCAGGTTCAACATCTTAATTGCGGAGCTCATTAAGACTAGATCTGATATGATATTTTTACTTTTTGTTATCATTTGTCTTTCTCCTGGATTAAAAAACTTGCATTTGTTGGTACTGTGATTTAGTGACTAAATACTCATTTAAAGATATGCATATACTACTTTGAGACATTTTGGTGTTAATTAGTATAACTATAAAATTTCTTTTATATTTTCTTTTGTTAATTAAAATCAAGACAAATCAAATTAAAAATATGCTAAGTATGCTTAATGATAATAAGTTATCATAGAGTGGTATTATATTTTAAAAAATGTTACGTATTAAGAAAAAATAGAATAATTTTTTAAGAAATGGGACATTTATTAAGTGTCACTGAAATAAAAAAAAAGTGTTGCTAGATTATAATTTTGTAGCATTTTTATGTGCTGCTAAAAGCTTAAACAAGTGTCGGTAATTTAGCAGCACTCATTTTAAATTTATGTGCTGCTAAAAGTTTAAACAAGTGTCAGTAATTTAACAGCACTCATTTTAAATTTATGTGCTGCTAAAAGCTTAAACAAGTGTCGGTAATTTAGCAGCACTTATTTTAAATTTATGTGCTGCTAAAAGCTTAAACAAGTGTCGGTAATTTAGCAGCACTCATTTTAGGTTATACCGACACTCTTAAAAACTGTCGCTATATACCTAGCGACCCCACATATAGCAACACTTTTTAAAAGTGTTGGTAAGTTAGCCAGCAACATTTTTTTTGACATATACCGTCACTTAAAAGTGTCGCTATATACCGTTTTTGTTGTAGTGGTACTATACCCACTTGTAAATCCTCTAGAGTCCTGTCACGCCCCGAGATTCGAAAGTGGGTCTAATTTTTTTTTTTTAAATCAGAGTTAAAACTTGAACTCTCCAAGGCGTGAACAGACCGCCACGCATATAGAAAAGCCTCTGTACAACAGACAGAGTCCCCCCTATATATGCTCGGCTAACAGATACATCCAATCAGAGTAGATACCGTATTTACTATAACTAAATAGTTCTACTCTATTACATCTCAAGGTTCATATGTTTATAAAATCCAGTTCTCAAAATGGAAATAACAGTTATAAAGTTTTACTAAACCAAAAGGGGTAAGTCCTACCAGGGACAGATCTACCACGCGTCCTCACATAGAACGTCCCAAAGTCCCCGTACCCGAAGGACCTGAAAAACAGTCACCCGAGGGTGTGAGACACACATAAGTGTATCCCAGTGGGCACGACGGGCCGGGAAATAGCAAGCCGTACCTACTGGATACAATAATAAGCGGATAACAAAAGTAGGATATACTGAAGATCAAATGCAGGTACACAGTTTAAGCAAAGTATCATGAATCAACAGAACAGGGTAGGCATATATAACACAGATCATACTATGCATGATAGATCTATAACAGGAATGAATATGCAGGTAATCAAACAAACAGGAAATAACAAAGATAGTGCATCAAAGGTAGTACCACGAATATACCCAATCTACTGCCACTGTTGGCCACAAGGGCCGCAGGCTAAACTGCCATGGAGCATAAGGACCTTAGGCCAAATGCCACTGTTGGTCATTGGGGCCTCAGGCCTAAAGCCACTGTCGGACACCCAGCAAGCTATCATAACCCCACAAGGCTCACGGGTCAATGTGACCTCTCTACTGGTAAAGAACACCAACACGGGTAGCTAATCCGCTGGTGTGCGCGACTGAAAGCTGGCTCGATGGCGATCATAATGCTGATGCGCAAACCATGGTCCATTGACCAAATAGACGGCAAGAAGCCGAGGAAAATCCCCACCGGGATACAAGTATAACATGCCACATACTGAAGTAGTATCTCCTATTCTAAACATGCAGTGAAGAATAGAGACAGGTATAGAACTATGCTAGTGACCAATCAAGCATGGCATGTGTCCAGGATAATGCATATCTACTGCTGAAGAAAGCATGATATATCTCAATAAAGTAATCAAGCAACTGCTGGAATATAAGCATGATGTATAACTACTGCTGGAAATCAAGGCATAATAAAAGCTCATCTGTGGGATCAAGGCTATGCAGATGTAAGGATTTTGTGCTGATATGCAAGCAAGTAGTAAGAGCAGGTACAAACTCAGTAGCAATCATAATGCTGGATCTAAATCCACGGTCGGTAGACCGGACAGTCGGCGAGAAGCCGAGGAAATCCCCATCGGGATATCGATACTGATGCAAATCATACCAGGTACTGAGACTAGAACTCCTATTCTAAACATGCAGTGAAGAATAGAGTATAACGAAAGGCTCATCAGTATAATCAAGCAATATAGCTGTAATGACTGAATGCTGGAATGAAAGCATATAGTAAGGCTAAAGCATAGGTTCAGGGCTACACCAAAAACAGGGGTCCGACCTACCACGGCACCCAGTAGGGCCGACCTGATAAAACGCGGACCGAAGATAAACCCACCTGTATATAGGAGGAACAACGACTCCACCAGAAGGTTCGTTGGTCGGAGTCAGACTGCAAAGACCTGGATCATGAATGCTGACCAGGAAATGACCCACACATACCCAAAATAGCCAGGAGCTTACTGTCGCAGCTTCGCAAACAGACCCAAACACTATTACAAACAACTATTTGACATAAGGCTTAGTTTTGATGTAACTTTAAATCTACACATCTCCAACTGAAACTTCCTGAATCAAAAAGTCTCTGGACAATGCCAGGACCCCAGGGCTTGCCCTATTCGCAGCCCAGATCTGCTGGATCAAGTAGATCCAAAGCCTTGCATACTTACAAGTTCACAATGCTCCAAACATTATTCCACACAGATCCAACTTGATCTGAAGTGAGCACTAAGCTCAGGGGACTAATTGGAGCAACTTTCATTTTGTAACCGAAGCCTAATTCCAAACAAATCTTCTCTGTGGCATTTCCACAAGCACCTTATGTGCATTATTCACATACAACTACCCGAGCACAAAGCCGAGTTGGTTATTTGCAACCACAGCACCAAATCTCTTCCAACTTGGAAGGAAATGTTTCTAAGGGTTCAAGCTTCTTCTCCTGCAAGCCTGGGCCATGCTTGCTGCACTGGTTAGCCGTGGCTTGAGGTTGAAGATGAAGTCCCATGCTTTGAAAATCGTGACCAATCAACCAGAGGTTCTGGGCCTCATCCAATGTCACCAATAGGTGCTAAACATTACTACAAACCTTCCTGTGCCCGTGCCCGGTGACAGGACACGGCGACGGCGCGGCAGAGCAAAGCTTCATTTCGAGCTTCTTCACCTCTAATGGTGAATTTCCCCAGAGGCTACATGGAGCCTCCCAACTTGGATGGAAACTCACTAATGATCCACAGAAAGCTTCCGGACCAACCCACTCCGGCCGAAGATAGCCGGAGCTCCGGCGACCCCATTTTAGTCACATCTCGGGTCATCCATGGCCGCGCCATCTTTGGGGCTGCATGGATGCCATGCAATTGCATGGGAGCACTCCTCACACTCCCAGGAACACTTATGAGCATGTGGCCGGCGGTGGGGAAGCGCGCCGGCGCCGGAGCAGAGAGCTCGGCCGAAGTGCAAAATTCACCAAAGCTAGGGTTTCGATCTACAAACGATTTACTTGATTAAACTCCACCAAATTTGGTGGAGATGATCACTAGCTCTAACAGTAGAAACCCATCATTTTGGTTTCAACTTTGGTCCACTGGTTGTGGAGAAAGGCCGCGGCGGAGCTTGGCTAGGTTTCCGGCGAGATATTGCTCCCGCCGGCAACCGGCCGTGCATGGGGAGCTCGGACCTTGCAGGGAGCATCACAAGAGCCTAACTATCCTACTGCTAGGGGTCTCGGGCTAAATCAAACCGTGGTTACAAGGACTCACCTTGGCCGGAATTGTAGAAGATGGAAGAAGCCGGTTTCACTCCCTCCTTCTTCGCGTGACCTCGCCCAACACCCAGAAGGCTCCACAGACACCAGGAAATCCTCAGAGCACTTCAACTCCAACCTTGGAAGAAGTTGGTCCAACCTTCTCCTTTCTCTCTCTCTCCCGAGTTTGGTTTCTAATGGATTTGTCCCTCAACCACTCCAATACTTCGGGACCAAGTCTGGGGAATTCAGAGGGGATTTTTGATGCTTCGAAATCCCTCCAGACCCCTCGTATATCCAGCCCAAGAAGGACCAAGAGACAACTCCAACATAAATGCAAGATTTTGTAAAATTGCAAAAAGATCCCTGTACTCCTAACTCTAGCTTTCAAGACCCTTCCTGTAGATGCATTTTGCACCCAACACCTCATCCTATAAGTCCCTTAATTTTTGGTACATAAAATATATAGGTTTTCTTAGAAAATATTGATTTTTCGACACTTTTCACGCAACTCGAGAAAATCCGCTCGACGAATTGCGAAACGGACTTCGCCACGACGTCCGGCTCGTCGAGACCTATCAAGTAGTGTATTCGTTTATTTGATTTTGTGCTCGTATAAAATCTCGGGCCATGATGTCTTTTATGTCACGTATTGTCGCACGCATTTCGATGCACCCGGATCGCCAAACGCGAAAACCGTCAGTGCCATTGTGCTCAGAACGTCGAAATTAGCTAAGATCGACTACTCATACTGCTAGACTCAGATCGCAGACAGTGAATTGGCCTACGATTGATCGAGAGGGGACCGAAAACCAGGGTTTACTATTCACTGTACTATTCACTTAAGTCGTGGGGCTCGCAGTTTCTTCGCTGATTTCTGGAAGATCTGACCGTCGGATCGAGAACATATGAATATGAATTTTTCATGTTTCGACGAGACGGTCGCAATGGTGAACTCGGATTTTCGAGATCAGACCCCGATCAAAAATCGATATTTTTGGGGTTCAATTTATTTATTTTCTGCTATTTATTAATCCAGAAATTTATTTAAACCTTTTAAAATTCACGATTACTACATCACCCACCACTTATAAAAAGTTTCATCCCCGAAACTTGATTACAATTATGAATCAAATAAATAGGGAAATCGTTCTAACATTTCAGATTCACGCTCCCATGTGGCCTCGCGTTCTTCATGGTTTTCCCACTGCACTTTCACATAGGGAATTGTTCTGTTTCGCAGTTTCTTCTTATCGCGTGCTAGGATCCGTAATGGAGCTTCGTCATAGCTCAGATCCTCACGTAGTTGAACAGAGGTAGGGCTGATGACATGTGTAGGATCAGGGATGTACTTCGTAGCATGGAGACGTGAAAGACATTATGCACACGGGCGAGACTTGGAGGAAGAGCTAGCCGATATGCCACTGGACCAATGCGCTATAATATCTTGAAGGGTCCCACGAAACGAGGACTGAGCTTGTTCCGCAACCCAAATCTCTTGATTCCCCTAGTTGGCGACACCTTCAGCAATACGTGATCGCCAACTTGGAACTCAAGATCGCGCCAGCGCCGGTCCACATAACTCTTTTGTCTACTCTGTGCGGTCAACAACCGCTGTCGAGCGATCCGCACCTTGGCCTCAGCATCCTCCAATAAATCTGGCCCGACTATCCGGTGTTCTCCAACATCGTCCCAACAGATCGGGGATCGACATCGACGCCCATATAATGCCTCGTAAGGCGCCATTCCGATGCTTGCCTGGTAACTATTGTTATAGGCAAATTCTACTAGCGGTAGGTATCTGAACCATCCGTCTCCATAATCCATAACACATGCTCGTAACATAACTTCCAATGTCTGGATAACTCGTTCAGACTGCCCATCGCTCTGAGGGTGGAAGGCAGTGCTGAAACTTAATTTAGTGCCCATTGATTGCTGAAGACTTTGCCAAAAATGGGACACAAATCGAGTATCCCGGTCCGAGATAATCGACACCGGCACACCATGAAGCCGGACAATCTCGTCGATACATAATTGGGCAAGCCGATCTCGGGACCATGTCATATGAACAGACAAGAAGTGAGCCGACTTGGTGAGTTGATCCACAATAACCCAAATGGCATCGTGGCATCGCTGGGATCGAGGCAGACCGGTGACGAAGTCCATAGTGATCTGCTCCCATTTCCACACAGGAATAGGAAGTGGTTGCAGCATCCCTACCGGTCGCAGATGCTCAGCCTTAACTTGTTGGCACACCGAGCACTGGGATACATACTGTGCAATATCCGATTTCATCCCAGGCCACCAAAACTGCTGCTTCAGATCCTTGTACATTTTGGTTCCACCAGGATGCACTGTGTACAAAGATCGATGCGCTTCTGCGAGAATTTCGTTCCTCAGGCTATTATCCTTTGGAACACTCCAACGCCCTCGATATCTGATAGAGCCGTCAGTGAGCATCTGATAGTCGTCAGTTTGACCCAATGATATATCCTCGCGAATTCTTTCGAACCAAGGGTCCGACTGTTGTCCTTCCTTAATACGGTTAAGAAGGGTAGGATGAACTACCATTGTCATAAGTTGAGTAGTCACCCCAGCAGGAACTACTTCCAAGTCCAATTTCTGGAATTCCTCAATCAAGCGATCCTGCCCAGTGATCATCAACATTTCAGCCGTACTGTGCTTCCGGCTCAATGCATCGGCTACTACATTTGCCCGACCAGGATGATACTGAATAGTCAGGTCATAGTCTTTGAGAAGTTCAAGCCAACGACACTGCCTTATATTCAACTCTTTCTGAGTAAAGAGATACTTGAGGCTTTCATTTTCGCCAACAAGTCCTAGACCTCCACTTAGCTTGCTAAAAAGCATGTAACTACCTCAAGAAATAGAGCTGACTAATTTCACCTGGTCACATATACTGCCGAATGTAACCGACTCGATCAATCATTAGCACCACTGATATTTAACAACTTGGTTTGCCCTTCACAAAATCTTAACAGACCTGGTTTGGACGCATTGTCCAATTCTACAGTTTAACTGAATATTCTCATCACTGCATCAATTGCAAGTTCTGGGCAATATCATCGTGGCTGGTAGGCCATCAGCTAGAATGGATGTCTACAAGGACAATCTATTCTCCACATATGTATACCGTCGGAGACCTAATCAAAGTCCAATACAGTCTAGAATATCAGCACCCAGATTACATCACCGTTGCCCAGAGAGCAACCTCGAAGACTAACATATAGGCCAGTACACAAGCAGACCCAATCATGATATTTCCCTTACAGGGTAGAGTATTTCATCCGCTCTTCCGACAGTACGTTGTCTGCAGCCAACGCGCTTATCAAAAGAAAAGTGAAATACCTTGATCTGTCACCAACCTCACATTGGAGACATGACTCCCACCGGAATCAAACAGAAGGTATCACACATTCTTTACAACACCAACCTGTATGCCAATATTGCAAACCAATATTGAGTGTTACTACCACCACGTGGTCACGAGTGCCATCATGGCCACTCACAATAATCTAGAACCTTATTCCAGTGTTCACCAATACCTTGAATTAATTAGTTCTTGCTAACACAGGCAACTCAACACCAAAGGGATGATCATAATCCCACAAGCAAGTTCACACGCATTGTGTGAAACAACCACAATTTGTATCCATTTAGGATTAATATCGGATCCTCAACCTATCAACATCACTCGACACATTAGACTCTCTAGTCATAGTGCACCACCGATACTACCTCACTAAGGTAGCAGCCACAACCAATACAATTGTTGTATACTCATAGGAGAGTATGAGGCGGTCCATGAAATTCGTTCAAAAGGTGGGACCTGACTACAACACCAACCCAATCAGGGTTACTATTTGGCCATAGGCCACCAAAACTAATTGATATAACAGCCATGACAGCGCCAACGCGCTCACTATCACAACCACCTCTATCGGAATAATCTTGAATTCCGGGCTACTTTCACTGAACAGGCTTAGTTCATAACTCGACAAAGGCTTGTATTTATAAAGTGTCATCAGAATCACTTCCTTCACAGCAAAAGAATTGCTAAACTCATAGTCGTCCCGATAGCTATAATCGGAGAATCAGCAATAATAGCAGCCACCGGTGTAGTTCCGAGAATCATGGCTGTGACAAAGGTCACATATCATGTGGCGTGGGGGCAACTGGAGGCTCAACAACACCTCAAAGCACCTGGACAAGTGGTGGGATTGGTGCAATAATAGCAGTCATCTGTTGCTGTGCCATCTGCTGAACTAACCCAGCAAAAACGGTGAGCTAACCCTCAAACCGCTGCAAACAATTCAAGCCCTCTGGCTTTACTGAAACATCACGCCCACGACCCGTACCACGGTCGCGGCCAACACTGCACCCACTATCACCACCAAGCCCAGAGTGCGTGCGAATACCGCTCGTAGCCACAACAACAAGGTTAGGAAACAACTCGTTAGTAAATAATTCACCTGAGTTCCTAACCACAAGACAACACCCCGCGCTCTCAAGTCAGACTCAGGTCATCCTAGGGTTTATCCTAACCCAAACCTAGGTACCGTGTACCTATTCTCTGATACCATCTAATCTGTCACGCCCCGTGATTCGAAAGTGGGTCTAAATTTTTTTTTTTTAAATCAGAGTTAAAACTTGAACTCTCCAAGGCGTGAACAGACCGCCACACATATAGAAAAGCCTCTGTACAACAGACAGAGTCCCCCCCCCCTATATATGCTCGGCTAACAGATACATCCAATCAGAGTAGATACCGTATTTACTATAACTAAATAGTTCTACTCTATTACATCTAAAGGTTCATATGTTTATACAATCCAGTTCTCAAAATGGAAATAACAGTTATAAAGTTTTACTAAACCAAAAGGGGTAAGTCCTACCAGGGACAGATCTACCACGCGTCCTCACACAGAACGTCCCAAAGTCCCCGTACCCGAAGGATCTGAAAAACAGTCACCCGAGGGTGTGAGACACACATAAGTGTATCCCAGTGGGCACGACGGGCCGGGAAATAGCAAGCCGTACCTACTGGATACAATAATAAGCGGATAACAAAAGTAGGATATACTGAAGATCAAATGCAGGTACACAGTTTAAGCAAAGTATCATGAATCAACAGAACAGGGTAGGCATATATAACACAGATCATACTATGCATGATAGATCTATAACAGGAATGAATATGCAGGTAATCAAACAAACAGGAAATAACAAAGATAGTGCATCAAAGGTAGTACCACGAATATACCCAATCTACTGCCACTGTTGGGCACAAGGGCCTCAGGCTAAACTGCCATGGAGCATAAGGACCTCAAGCCAAATGCCACTGTTGGTCATTGGGGCCTCAGGCCTAAAGCCACTGTCGGACACCCAGTAAGCTATCATAACCCCACAAGGCTCACGGGTCAATGTGACCTCTCTACCGGTAAAGAACACCAACACGGGTAGCTAATCCGCTGGTATGCGCGACTGAAAGCTGGCTCGATGGCGATCATAATGCTGATGCTCAAACCATGGTCCATTGACCAAATAGATGGCAAGAAGCCGAGGAAAATCCCCACCGGGATACAATGTCACGCCCGGAGTTCAAAAACCAGCGTCTAAATTTTTTTTTTTTTTTTTTCATCAGAGTTTTAAACCAAGCCAGAGCATGACAGACCGCCACATATATAGAAGAGTCCCAATCCCCTATGGAATTGAGCCTTTTCTATATATGCACGGCTAGCTTGGCAACAAAATCAAAGTACTAACTACGTACTACAAACAACAGTAACAAGTAAACTTTGCAACTATCTTTACAAATATACAACTGAAGCACACTTTCCTTTCTCTCAAACACCTATTACATAACTTTTCGGCTGTCCAGGGTCAACCTCTATATCGATACCTCGCCAATTCGTCCCGACATCCCAACACCCGCTCGACCTGAAAAACAGTCACCCGAGGGTGTGAGACACACCGGAGTGTATCCCAGTGGGCACGACGAGCCGAGAAATTGCAGATCATACCTACTGGTATACAATACTAGCGGATAGTAAAGATCACATTAGGTAAGCATTTATGAAGCGAATGAATGACCAACAGGAATTAGTATAATCTTGACAGGAATATAATGAACCAAGCATGCTGAATAATTGTATAGGCAGGTATCAAACAAATGAATATCTTCAAACCGAAATCAGGAATCATGAGATACGATAAAAGCAGGCTAAACAGGCAACATATGCAATAGGTACTGATCATGATAGAATATGGAAGTATAAAAACTATGCATCAATCATAAGAATATCAAGTTCCCAATCAATGCCACTATTGGTCACGAAGACCTCAGGATCATGCCACTATCTGGCACCTATCGGGCTGACATAACCCCGCACCCACAAGTGCTATCAGGGGGCTCACGGGCCTTTCTCTAGACCACTTTACCGGTAAAGAACACTGTGACGGTGGCCAAACCGTCAGTGTACGTGAAGTACAGCGATGCGTGGCGATCATAATGCTATGCTCAAGCTCGCGGTCCACTGACCGGGTAATCGGCAACAAGCCGGGAAATCCCCACTGGGATGCAATAACAAAGTCAACTGAATCTCAACTCTCATGCAGGAATAATCAACTAAATCTCAACTCTTATGCAAGATCAAAGGCAAATCTCAACTCAACATAAGATCAACATCACATCTCAACTCAATCGTTCAGACCAACCAAACATACAAAACTAAACACATATTTTTGGAGAAAACTATTTTGAAAACAGGTTTTAGGCCCAAACTTCGAAGAGCAATGCCTTTGTCCTATCAAACAAGAACAGACTCTGGCGACCCTACGACGTTCAGTAAAACATTTAGTTGATTAAAATTATGTGTTCAGCAGTGTAATATTTGATCAACAGGAAAGCAGGCTCAATCATAATGCAAATGCTCAAGCTCTCGGTCCACTGACCGGGTAATCGGCAACACGCTGGGAAATCCCCACTGGGATGCAATATCAGAATCAACTGAGTCTCAACTCATATGCAAGAATAAGTAGCAACTAAATATCATGGATCAGATATAATCAGGAAGTACTGATAATCAGGTATATAACCTAGCAAATGACCAATCAGGCATGGCAAATGTCCAGAATAATGATATGAATACTGGAAGCACTATGATTAATCATGTAAAGTAACAGATAACTGATAAAAGTCATAACTCAGGCATGAAGCAGTATAAACTGAATCAAAAGGAAGGCAGGCTCAAAGTAATAGTTAAGCTACCAAAAATAGGGGTCCAACCAATACCGTACACAGAGGGCTGAAATGATAAAGCCCGTACCGAAGATAAACCCACCTGTCAAATCGCAGGCGACTAGACTGAATCGACTGTACGCTCAGAACCAGATGCAAACTGGATAGACCTGAATCAACATATTGATCAGGGATCAACTTTAACTCTAACTTATTTCAAGTCAATCTTAAACCTTTTAATTACTTAACCTCAGTGTTTGACAACCACACTTACACCAACATAATCTTTTTCGTTTAATCTTTGGTAAAATTACCAAATTGCCCCTCCGAAAATTCCCTTTTTGAATTTCCGGAAAAACTCGGGCTTAACTTGTTGCCGCTGGCTCAACCAGATTCTACTGGGACTCAACAGTCGGCTGGTGAAACCACCGCAATTTCTCAAATTGCGCGATTGCCACCCGGATACCGTTAAATCGACTATTTTGCCGATTCTCGGATCGTTATCCAATTTCCGCTCAACGGGAGCCGTTGGAATCCTAACGAAAAGCTTAGGAATCACCAATACACTGTTCTAAACAGTACACGCTGTCACTTTTGCGTTTAGACCCCTAGGGTTCCGAAAATCGCACTTTTAGTGTCTTTTTAGCACTGTTTTCGCTCGTACTTTCAACTGGAAATTCATTTTCATGAGCCGTCACTTCCAGCAAGTGACATTTAACTCACTGAACACCGTGCTCACACATTTGTGGCTGCACGCAACCCGAGGAAAACTTCGGGCCATAAAATACCTTGCTAACCTAGCCAAAATGAATTTTTGTTTCTCCGGATCACCAAAACCTAAATCTAACGCGAGCATCGCGTCCAGTGACCCCAAATTAGTTAAAAGCTCACTGTTACAATTTTTCAAACAGTCCAGAATAAACCTAGGGCCAAACATTTAACATAGAGCTTGTATAAACTAAAACTCAACTTGCACTGTGCCAAATAAAATTCTGTGTATACCCTATACTCAAAATAGCTCAAGAACACTGGGGCTTGCCCTATTGCAGCCCAGCAACTGCTGGTTCAACCAGAACCAACATCCTTGCTCTCACAAAGGTTCACAATGCTCATTTCACAATTCCACACAGATCCTGTTTGATCTGAAGTGAGCATCAAGCTCAGGGGATGAAATGAAGCAAGTTTCATATTTACATCGAAAGCTAAATCCAGAGTTTTCTTCTCTGTGGCATTTTCACAAACACCTTAGGGGCACACTATAAGCAAACGCACACAAGCCAACATGCGAGTTGGTTCTCTGCAACCACAGCACCTTAAGCCTTCCAACTTGGATAGAGTTGATCTACTGGGCCACATGAAGCTTCCCGAGCAGACCTTCCCGGCCGGGGATGGCCGGAACGCCGGCGGCCGCATTTGGATCCCATCTCGGTTCATCCATGGCATCATGACTTTCATGATGCATGGAAGCCATGCAACAGCATGGTTGCACTCCCCTTGGTCCCAGCAACATCTCTGGGCATGTGGCCGGCGGCGGGAAAGCTCGCCGGCGTCGGAGCAAGAAGCTCGGCCGAATGCACAAAGCCCGAATTTTAGGGTTTCGATCTGCGAGATGGATACTCAACCAAACTCCACCAAATTTGGAGGAGATGGTCCTTACTTCCTACAGATTTTTCCCATGATTTTATTTTTCAATTTGGTTCAGTGGTTGCCGAGTTCTCTCGAGGCGGAGCTAGGTTAGGTTTCCGGCCAACTATATCTCCCGCCGGCCATGCAACGTGCATGGGAAGCTCAGGCTTGGCAGGGAGCATTACAAAGACCTAACTAACCTACTGCTAAGGGTCTTGGGCTAAATCATTCATTGGTTAAGTGCACTCACCTTTGCCGAACTCGAGGAAGATAGGAAGAAGCCGGGTTCCCTCTTCTTCTTCCTCTCGCGACTTCGGCTAACTCCAGCAGAGTCCTCAATCACCAGGAAAACCTCAGAGCACTCCAACTTCACCTTGGAAGAGCTTTGGTCCCAACCTTTCTTTTCTCTCTCTCTCTCTCGGGTTATCTCACTTGGGCTTGTGTCCTCGGCCACCCCAGTGTACAGGCAATGGTATGGAGAAATCAGAGGAGTTTTGTGATGCCTTAACATCTCTCAGACCCCTCGTGCACTGAGCCAAGGAACCCAAAAGCCACTTCACACTTAATGCATTGATTCCTTTGCAAATAACCCTAAACCTAGTTCACACTCAACCTCAATCTCTGGAATCTTCACAGGAGATGCAAAAATACATCCAACACCCCATAGTTTAATTCCCTAAATGTTTGATACACAAAACATATAGGTTTTATAGAAAATATTGATTTTTCGGTACTTTTCACGCAATTCGAGAAAATCCGCTCAGCGAATTGCGAAACAGACTTCGCCACGACGTCCGGCTCGTCGAGACCTGTCAAGTAGCGTATTTGTTTGTTTAATTTGGCGCTCGGATAACATCTCGGGTCAACTAGTTCTTGTATGTCGCATATCGACGAACGCACTTCGATGCACCCGGATCGCCAAACGCGAAAACCGTCAGTGCCATTGCGCTCAGAATGTCGAAATTAGCTAGGTTTGACTACTCATACCCCTAGGTCAGGGTATTAGACAATGAATCGGCCAACAGTGGTCGAAAGGGAATTAAAAATACAAGGTTACTATTCACAACTTAAGTTGTGGGACCCGTTCTTCTCCGCTGTTTTACGGAAGATCCGACCGTCAGATCGTCGACAAGTGAATATGAAACTTTCATGTTTCGTCGAAACGATCGCAATGGTGCTCTCGGATTTTCGAGATCAGGCCCCGATCAAAAGTCGATATTTCTGGGCCACTATTGATCCACTAAGTTCTAAATCTTGCTAAAATTACTAATTAAATAAATTCCAAAAGTATTTTATAGTCTTTAAATTTTTAGAGTACTACATACAAGTATAACATGCCACATACTGAAGTAGTATCTCCTATTCTAAACATGCAGTGAAGAATAGAGACAGGTATAGAACTATGCTAGTGACCAATCAAGCATGGCATGTGTCCAGGAAAATGTATATCTACTGCTGAAGAAAGCATGATATATCTCAATAAAGTAATCAAGCAACTGCTGGAATATAAGCATGATGTATAACTACTGCTGGAAATCAAGGCATAATAAAAGCTCATCTGTGGGATCAAGGCTATGCAGATGTAAGGATTTTGTGCTGATATGCAAGCAAGTAGTAAGAGCAGGTACAAACTCAGTAGCAATCATAATGCTGGATCTAAATCCACGGTCGGTAGACCGGACAGTCGGCGAGAAGCCGAGGAAATTCCCATCGGGATATCGATACTGATGCAAATCATACCAGGTACTGAGACTAGAACTCCTATTCTAAACATGCAGTGAAGAATAGAGTATAACGAAAGGCTCATCAGTATAATCAAGCAATATAGCTGTAATGACTGAATGCTGGAATGAAAGCATATAGTAAGGCTAAAGCATAGGTTCAGGGCTACACCAAAAACAGGGGTCTGACCTACCACGGCACCCCGTAGGGCCGACCTGATAAAACGCGGACCGAAGATAAACCCACGTGTATATAGGAGGAACAACGACTCCACCAGAAGGCTCGTTGGTCGGAGTCAGACTGCAAAGACCTGGATCATGAATGCTGATCAGGAAATGACCCACACATACCCAAAATAGCCAGGAGCTTACTGTCGCAGCTTCGCAAACAGACCCAAACACTATTACAAACAACTATTTGACATAAGGCTTAGTTTTGATGTAACTTTAAATCTACACATCTCCAACTGAAACTTCCTGAATCAAAAAGTCTCTGGACAATGCCAGGACCCCAGGGCTTGCCCTATTTGCAGCCCAGATCTGCTGGATCAAGTAGATCCAAAGCCTTGCATACATACAAGTTCACAATGCTCCAAACATTATTCCACACAGATCCAACTTGATCTGAAGTGAGCACTAAGCTCAGGGGACTATTTGGAGCAACTTTCATTTTGTAACCGAAGCCTAATTCCAAACAAATCTTCTCTGTGGCATTTCCACAAGCACCTTATGTGCATTATTCACATACAACTATCCGAGCACAAACCCGAGTTGGTTCTTTGCAACCACAGCACCAAATCTCTTCCAACTTGGAAGGAAATGTTTCTAAGGGTTCAAGCTTCTTCTCCTGCAAGCCTGGGCCATGCTTGCTGCACTGGTTAGCCGTGGCTTGAGGTTGAAGATGAAGTCCCATGCTTTGAAAATCGTGACCAATCAACCAGGGGTTCTGGGCCTCATCCAATGGCACCAATAGGTGCTAAACATTACTACAAACCTTCCTGTGCCCGTGCCCGGTGACAGGACACGGCGACGGCGCGGCAGAGCAAAGCTCCATTTCGAGCTTCTTCACCTCTAATGGTGAATTTCCCCAGAGGCTACATGGAGCCTCCCAACTTGGATGGAAAATGATCCACCGAAAGCTTCCGGACCAACCCACTCCGGCCGAAGATGGCCGGAGCTCCGGCGACCCCATTTTAGTCTCATCTCGGGTCATCCATGGCCGCTCCATCTTTGGGGCTGCATGGATGCCATGCAATTGCATGGGAGCACTCCTCACACTCCCAGGAACACTTATGAGCATGTGGCCGGCGGTGGGGAAGCGCGCCGGCGCCGGAGCAGAGAGCTCGGCCGAAGTGCAAAATCCACCAAAGCTACGGTTTCGATCTGCAAACGATTTACTTGATCAAACTCCACCAAATTTGGTGGAGATGATCACTAGCTCTTACAGTAGAAACCCATCATTTTGGTTTCAACTTTGGTCCACTGGTTGTGGAGAAAGGCCGCGGCGGAGCTTGGCTAGGTTTCCGGCGAGATATTGCTCCCGCCGGCAACCGGCGGTGCATGGGGAGCTCGGACCTTGCAGGGAGCTTCACAAGAGCCTAACTATCCTACTGCTAGGGGTCTCGGGCTAAATCAAACCGTGGTTACAAGGACTCACCTTGGCCGGAATTGTAGAAGATGGAAGAAGCCGGTTTCACTCCCTCCTTCTTCGCGTGACCTCGGCCAACACCCAGAAGGCTCCACAGACACCAGGAAATCCTCAGAGCACTTCAACTCCAACCTTGGAAGAAGTTGGTCTAACCTTCTCCTTTCTCTCTCTCTCCCGAGTTTGGTTTCTAATGGATTTGTCCCTCAACCACTCCAATACTTCGGGACCAAGTCTGGGGAATTCAGAGGAGATTTTTGATGCTTCGAAATCCCTCCAGACCCCTCGTATATCCAGCCCAAGAAGACCAAGAGACAACTCCAACATAAATGCAAGATTTTGTAAAATTGCAAAAAGATCCCTGTACTCCTAACTCTAGCTTTCAAGACCCCTCCTGTAGATGCATTTTGCACCCAACACCTCATCCTATAAGTCCCTTAATTTTTGGTACATAAAATATATAGGTTTTCTTAGAAAATATTGATTTTTCGACACTTTTCACGCAATTCGAGAAAATCCGCTTGACGAATTGCGAAACGGACTTCGCCACGACGTCCGGCTCGTCGAGACCTATCAAGTAGTGTATTCGTTTATTTGATTTGGTGCTTGTATAAAATCTCGGGCCATGATGTCTTTTATGTCACGTATTGTCGCACGCATTTCGATGCACCCGGATCGCCAAACGCTAAAACCGTCCGTGCCATTGTGCTCAGAACGCCAAAATTAGCTATGATTGACTACTCATACTGCTAGACTCAGATCGCAGACAATGAATTGGCCTACGATTGATCGAGAGGGGACCGAAAACCAGGGTTTACTATTCACTGTACTATTCACTTAAGTCGTGGTGCTCGCAGTTTCTTCGCTGATTTCTGGAAGATCTGACCGTCGGATCGAGAACATATGAATATGAATTTTTCATGTTTCGACGAGACGGTCGCAATGGTGAACTCGGATTTTCGAGATCAGACCCCGATCAAAAATCGATATTTTTGGGGTTCAATTTATTTATTTTCTGCTATTTATTAATCCAGAAATTTATTTAAACCTTTTAAAATTCACGATTACTACAGTCCAAACCTTGTTGGAATACATGGAGTCCATTTCAGACTTCATAGCTTCCTTCCTTCTGTCAGAGTCGATGTCTAACATCGCCTCTTTATAGCTAGTAGGATCATATCTATGATCTTTATCTCCCATTAAGAACATTTCTTTTACCTTCTCAACGACAAATCCTAAATATCTGTCTGGAGGTTGGGAAACTCTACTAGATCTTCGAAGTGGTTGTATGTACAATGGTTCTGATTGAGTAGAGATTTTTGGTCGATTATTATAGATTTGTTGCTCATCAGAGACATTCTCATTGAGCTCTATTTTCCTCCCACTACCTCCTTCTTAAATGAATAGTTTCTCAAGAAAAGAGGCATGCCGACTCACAATAATATTTTGATCCTGGGGAAAATAGAAATAGTATCCCAATGATTCTTTGGGATAACCAATGAATCTACCTTTATACGACCTTGCTTCCAATTTGTCTGTCTTCAGCTTCTTAACAAAAGCCGGACATCCCCAAATCTTGAGATGACCAAGAGTTGGTTTTCTACTATACCAAATCTCATATGGAGTGGTAGAAACATATTTGGAAGGTACTCTATTTAAAATATATGCAGCAGTGAGAAGAGCATACCCCCAAAGTGACATAGGCAAATCAGTGAAACTCATCATGGATCGCACCATATCTAATAAAGTGCGATTCCTCCGTTCAGATACTCCATTAAGTTCCGGAGTGCCGGGAGGAGTCCATTGAGAGATAATGCCATTTTCTTTGAGGTAGTTTAGAAAGTTTGTACTTAAGTACTCTCCTCCTCGATTTGATCGAAGAATTTTTATAAACTTTCCAGTTTGTTTTTCAACTTCATGTCTAAACTCTTTGAACTTTTCAAAGGCTTCAGATTTTTGTCTCATCAAGTAGACATACCCATACCGTGAATAATCATCAGTAAATGTGATGAAGTAAACATAACCACCCCTGGCTTGCACATCAAATGGTCCGCATACATCAGTATGCACCAGGGCAAGTATATTAGTGGCTCTTTCTCCTTGTCCAATAAAGGGTAATTTGGTCATCTTTCCTTGAAGACATGATTCACAAGTCGGATATGGCTCGCAAGCCAATGAGCTCAAGAGCCCATCTTTCACCAATTTGTTAATCCTATCTTCACTGATATGACCTAATCTAAGATGCCACATATACTTGTGATCTACCTCTTCTCTAGGTCTTTTAGATCCTACGACATTCATTTCCTGCTCAACTGTATTTACACTTGCATCCATATGTAAGTGATATAACTTGTCAATCATTGTTCCATAGCCTATCAATTTATTTAGGATAGGTCCCTACGGCTAATGCAGCAACTTTTGCTCCATTACCCACTCGTAGAGTGATTTCTCCTTCCTTCAGCCTTCTACTTTGTTTTAAACCCTGCATCGAGGTGCACAAGTGAGAAGTGCATGCAGAATCAATTATCCAAGTGGTAGTAGAACATACCGACAGACTAGTTTCAATAATGAGCAGGCCGGACTTACCTTCAGAAGGATTGTCCTTTGCCTTGTTCTTTAGGCTAGCAAGGTATTCGGGGCAGTTCCTTTTCCAATGGCCATCTCTATTACAGTGGAAACATTTTTCTGTAATGACCTTCTTAGAAACTTGTCTTTTGATATTACCCTTTGGCTTCTTGCTAGGTTTCTTATTTCTCCATTTAGACTTTCTCTTGGAGGAAGAAGCCCGTTCCATAGCCAAGATTGTCCCCTTGTTACCTTTTATTGTTCCCTCTGCTGTCACCAGCATATTCAAGAGCTCAGAGAGAGTGCACTGAATCTTATTCATTTGAAAGTTCATGACGAACTGTGAAAGTGAGTCAGGTAAAGACTGCAGAATTAAATCTGTCTGCAAGTCTGCATCCATCCGTAAGCCGAGCTTCTCAAGCTCCTCAATATCTTCAATCATTTTCAAACAATGATGATTAACTGATTGGCCTTCAGATATTCTTGCTCGAAATAACCGCTTTGATATCTCATATTGAGTAGAGCGGCTTTGTTCACTATACAGTTCCTGTAGGTGAAGTAGAATGGCTGATGCACTGTCCATGTGCTCATGTTGGCGTTGCAACTCGTTGCTCATCGATGCCAACATGTAGCACCTGACTCTATTATCGTCATCTATCCATTTTTTCATATGCAGCTCTCTGCTGCTCATTATCATCAGCTGGAAGTTCAGGAGCAGGAGTGGTCAAAATATAGGTAATTTTCTCGGAGTTGAGAACAATTCTCAAGTTCCGTAGCCAATCAGAAAAATTAGGACCAGTCAAGCAGTTGGCATCAAGAATTTTAGTGAGAGGGTTAGAGGCAGCTATATTCTGCAAAAGGTAAAGATATTCAATTAGTTATATATCTTTCATTATTCCATTTGATTATGGGCTTTTAATCAAATGGTATCTCCCACTAAATTTTATGAATTTTCACACTCCTTTAGTGAAGAAACAGAAACCTCTTAAATTGGTTTCTAGTGGGAATTGCGCTCTCACCGATTTTTGTAAATTACCTCACCTAACAGTTATTGGTAATTAGTAATTCGATGAGTGGACAACTCTTGCCTAATGTTTCAAAAACATATTGCAATCATTCTTTAGCCTCTAGGACATAAAAGCCTCACCTAACAGTTATTGGCCTCACATCCTAGTTAAGTTTGACCTACCGTTCAATATATGAATAAAATTAATATTAAACGCTCACCTAACAGTTATCGGGTACAATAATAATTTTACCATATAACATCAAATGTTGTTAAGGTGGTTACGCTTTCTTCGTGCAAGTAGCCCATGTAACCATGCGTACTACTCAACCCTAAGAAAAACGCCCACACCTTACAACGGTAGAAGGCTACGATAGAGTGTTCACAACACTCTTCTTTACAACTTAATATTATTTGTTATTATTCCAATCTCATCAGATCTTATTTTCAAATTGCATCCAATGCAATTATATTTTTCATCTAATATAAATTTATATTAAAAGCTGATGATAAAATTAGTCCAAATCACATGATAAAATCTGATCATAGCATCTCATGCCCCATCATATGTAATTTCAATTAATATGTTAATATAACCTTAATATGTTAATTGATTAAGTTAAATGCAATTAAAACATTTCAATTAATTGCATATTAACTTAATTAATTAACCATCATAAGATTAAATAATAATAATAATAACAGTATATCATTTATATACATGTGTGCTCCCAATTATTATTATCACAAATTATTTTCAAACATCATATGTATGAAATATAATTTTCAAAAAATTTGCATAGGCATTCGCATTAGGGTTAACTCATATAACCCTAAATCTAAATCAACAATAGGAATAATTTTTGTGGCTGCACGAGAGTGTCTCTGATACCACTGTAAGGAAACGGATGTGCGTGCATGCGCATTTCACGCATCGGAAATAAATTTTATGATCATAAATATGATCTAATCATATATACCTTAACATCATAACATTTATGATATTACTGTTTATATAAATGTGTTACAAGATCATCTCGTGAGACACACAAAAATTATTATTCTAATCTAATTAGAAGAAGGGTTAAAACTTCAACCTTTGCTGATTACTGAAATTGTCTGTCGGTTGATATTGGATCTGAACTTCCGGTCCTTTGAGCTGCACAACTGTCCGGCCTCTATGTGTATCCACACAAGGCTGCTCCGGGATCTGTGCTTCACACAATATAATCTCGAAACTCCTTTTCGTGATTTCTTATATCAATGTGGAGAATAATTAATTCTCAAATTGTGCTAGCAATTTTAAGAGAATTAACAATAATATAGAGACCAATTATTATAGGGGAAACTTTCTCTTATGATTACAAGAGGGCTCTATATGATTGGATCAATACTTTCTTTTCTTTTCTCTCAATCTTCACTTTTCGCATGATTGAGGGAGATTACTTTCTCCTCTTTTATAGGCTTAAGAGCCATAAATATGAGAAAAGCAAACTCCTCTCATAGTTGGCAAAATGGAAGAAAAACTAAAGAAACCATCACCATAAATGAGAGGAAGTAAACTCCTCTTATTTAATAGATGGAAATAAGAGAAGCAAAGGAAAGAAGAGAAAGAAGTTTTCTTTTCCTTTCAATTAATTGTGCCGTTAATAGAGTGAGTGAACGCATGAGTTCACTTTTCTTTCTCTTTAATTAATCAAACAATGATTAATTATATTAAGAGAGAGAGAGAAATAGTTTGTAAGTTTTTTGGTTTCCTCGTATACATTTACATATATATATATATATATATATATATATATATATATATATATATATATATATATATATATATATATATATATATATATATATATATATATATTGCTAACTAGCTTAGCAAATAACTTCGTTATCAAAATAGTCTCTATAAATTCTCTAAGCACAAAATCACACGCAACCTTTATTGTGTGTGACCACATAGGTTCAATTCTACCTGGTTGTGTGATGTGACGCTAAACTCTTTTAGTGTCACCATCGAAACTCCTTTCGATGAACCAAAATATTTTTGACTCTCCCAATTGATTGTGATTAACTATCTTTAATCACTCATGTGGGTCCCACAATCCACGAGTGACACCTAGCAGTATGTCGCGGCAATCCAAGTAGAATCAATAATAGACTAAACCTCTAGGTGTAGTTACCGTGTGATTAAATCCTTCTATCACTTTTCCTAATTGAGCCGAGGTTATGGATAACTCGTCAAACCCCATTACTCAATTATATATCTTATCTGATCATTAACCGATATATGAAAACTCCTTTTCATAAAATCACACTTCCTTGGCCAAGGGCTTTTATATCTTAAAGAACAGATAGTATAGGATAGTTACATCTCTACCGAGGGTGACAGATTCCATCTTGACACACACCTATCTTTATGCATGATCCACTGTAGCCAACATATGTTGACTTTAACTCATGACTAGGGTATAAAGTATTTACACAGTCAAACTACAGTAACCCATACGTAAGATAACTGTGGTGCCTCAGGTCAAATGATCACTCACACCACTACAGCATGGAACAATTTAGTGACGAGTGAGTAGACATCCATGTGATTGTTCATAATTGGTCACGCTCAGTGAAAATGTTCTCCAACATTCAACTGTATACTTGCTCTAGTGTCACCACACTAATGATTTAAGACTCATCATCCCATAAGGAAAGCACAGTATACACTGACCTAACCGGATTTATCATCGCCCTCGTGATAATCCTATGATCAGGAGCATTTAAAATTAACTACAAAAGAATACATGTCTCAAATTCCTAACATCTTAGAAATATGATTATTTTACCATTAATTCTAAGGACGATTCATATATATATATTTATTTAACAATAATATAAATGAATAAATGCCAATTTATTAATTTAATGAAAGATACAAAGATACAAACCCTATAGTTGTGTCACCGATTGGCTTATAGGGCATATAACTAACAAGAACTACAGCTACCCAGATATCAGAGCGGAAAATAAAAGTTGTAATATAAAATCAAACTACTACAAAGCTGAAAATAAATACAAAGTCCATCTCCCCAAATACCTGAATAATACAAGGTCAGATACAAATAAAAATCCACCTATACAACATCTACGAATCCAAAAAGGAAGATAACTAAAAACTAGAAATATAACAAATCTCACAATCCGGGATGGTACATCTATCTCACTCTAAAGGAACAATGCTGGTAGGGAACTATCTCATGACTCCCTGTCCTCGGTCCGTCAAGCCAGCTCGGGCAGGAACGGAAGAAAAAGCCTCAGCAACCTGTCACCGACAGAGGGTGTGAGAACTACATCCTACAGTAGTTCTCAGTGGGTACCGTCTCCAAGACCCACGGTCTGCCCACTAAGTCTACTAGAGGCATAAGATAACCGAAAAAGACTGAGATAAGAAAACAAAGCTGGAAAAGTATCTACAGCTATCATGCCTCTATCTACTATGCTCAAGGGGAAAAGCACAGATGATGGTATGCATCCACTCGATACTGCTAATGTGTCATAAGTACTATGCTCAATGAAAACTCTACTAAGACACATGCTATGCAACCACTCACTCATAGTAACCCAAATCTCAGTGACTGCCACATAGGGTCCAGTCAAGCCTGCGCCAAACCTACTGCCACCTCATCCTCACTAGGACGGGACTTACGTAGGGCATCCCACACGGACTATCACAAGCGAACTCTAGTGTATCAACTAGTCGCATACATCGCAGCCTCGTCAGGCTCGGTATCATCATCGGACCCGGGGCGTAGCTCGAGGGGAGCGACCCCACCGAACTCAAGTATCACATCTGTCTCACTGTCTCAATATGCGGCACATGCAGGCTATAATCCACGATCAAACAGATCGGTAACTCGAATACCCAAAAACCATCACTCAGTCGGAGAACCCTCCTGTAGTGCACCGATTTCTGTGAAATAGCAAAACTCGGTAAGAATACTTGTAACACATTTCAAATGTGATTACAAGTAGGTTGGAAGCATTTCGAACCAACGCAAAAGCCGTTGAGTCGAAAAGTGAGTTGTAGTTGGAAATCGAAGCTTCAAGCTTGTAAAATGTAGACCCACGTTCGCCGAGTTCGCAAAATGGCGAAATGCGGCGAGAAGACTTGTAACATGTTTTAAATATGATTATAGTCGAGTTCGGTGCGTTTCGGGCTGACGCGAAGGGCATCGGGTCGAAAAGTGACTTGAACCCCGAGGACTTAGCAAAAATTTTGAGATTTCTGAAATTGTGATCACGAAGTTTTTTCGGAGCCCTGTTTCGAAGGCGTAGAATAATCAAAAAATTCAAAAGAAATCGTGGGATGTCTTAGAAAAGTTTCCTCATTAAAGGGGGTGAAATGCTGGGGTGAGCAATTGGAGGAAAATAGGAGAAACGAAGCGAAAAAAAAATGCTTCGTGAATTCTGAAACTGCAGTTTTTGACAGTGCAGTTGGTCGCGAAGCTTTTTTCGGGGCTCTCTTTCGAGGGCTTAGAGTAGCCCAAAAATTTAAACAAAATCGTGGGAAGTTTAAGAAAAATTTGTAGAATAAAACGGAGAAGAAAATTTTCAGTTTCGATCTCCCAGCTCACAGCAAAACGTAGTGAAAAGAGGGTACTCAAATTTGCTCACTGCAGTGAAAAGGCTGCAGTGTTGAGAGGGTAATTAGGTAAATTGGGGTTAAGTTGGGGGCTTTTTGGTAAAACCACCCCTTTCCCCACCTACCCCCTGCAGAGAGTAAATACTCTACTCTCTCCTCTCTTTGAAACTCACTCTCTCTCTCTCTCTCATTTTCTCTCCCTCTCTCAGCTGAAGTAAGAAACGAAAGAGGAGAAGGAAAGGAGGAAGAAGAAGGAAAGGAGAAGAAAAAGGGGAAGAAGAAGGAGGAAGATGGTAAGTTAAACTCTCTTTCTCTCTCTCTCTCTCTCTCTCTCTCTCTCTCTCTCTCTGGGCAGCATAGCTACTGCGCAAGGCAGCTGCATGGCTGCCTTGCGCAGCTGCTGTGGTTGCAGCGGCTGCTGCTGCCACCAGCAGCAGCTGCAGAATCTGCTGCCTGGGCAGCAGCTGTGAAAGCTGCTGCCCAGCAGCAGAATTTGTAGATCAAAGAAAAAAAAAAAAAAAAAAAAAGGGAAGAAAGAGAGAATGGGCAGCTGCATTGGCAGCTGCCTTGTGCAGCTGCCTTGGCTGGCTGCAGCTGCTGCTGCTGCAAGCATCAGTAGCAGCTGCAGCAGGAGCTGCAGCTTGGGCAGCAGCTAAACATGCTGCTGCCCAGGCAGCTTGGGAACTTTACAAAAAAAAAAAGAGAAAGGAAGAAAAGAAGAAAAGAGAAGGGAAAAAGAAAGAAAAGGAAAGAAGAAAGCAAGGAAGATAAAAATTTCTTCTCTTCTCTTTTCTCCAATGCAAAAAAATTACAATTTCTCGACTTACCAAAATGCAAAATCGATGAATTGAGGGAAATTGCTCAAATTGAGCATTTCTTAAATTTTTGAGAGCATTTTGACCCCGGATCGAGTTGAGCAAGTTTCTTTTTGGCAACATGCCACGGGATGATGATTGTTCTCCCATTTTTGTAAACCAATCAAAAAGTAGCCTTTTTGTGTAAGAAAATGATCTAATAGGGGTTTTTCCCCTTTTTTCTTGCCAAAAAGGGGTTAGTTTACCGCCTTATTGAATTTAGTGAATCATGTAAAAGCAATTGCTTTATCTTTGCCTTCCTTACAATGTATGGAAGCCTCACGGATCCAAGGAGCTGAAATTGTCTCCTTCAAGGACCAAAAGAACACACCGAGGTGGGGGATTCTATCGAGCGAGGGTGACCTCTCCCCTTATCTTTTGCTTTTCCTTAGAAGCATATTAATAGAGTGGCTAGGATTGTATTTTCATGCTTGTGTAGAAGTGGTTTGTGGCATATGGAAATCTCAACTTAGGAGAAAACTTAGATTAGGCTCTAATGTGTGGCATTCACTATAGGACTTCACGAGTGGCATTTTTGCTTGCGTCAATTATGTGTGTATATGGAATTAGGGCCTAATTTAGAGTTATGTCTCTAAGGGAATCATAGTATAGTTGAGGTTAAAATCCAAAGCGAATGAAATCCCTAGAGTTGTCATAGGGAGTTGGGTTAATACACCTACACTTTAACTTCAACTTGAGCATAATGAAAGTAAAGTATTAAGTCCAAGGGACTTAGGTTACCTTGAGGCATGGACCTAGGGTAAAGTTATTAAGTACATGAAAAGATAAGCTAAAAGCTTAATTGAAAAGAGAGAAAATGGCCAAGAGGCAATGTGAGGTACAAGCTCGAATGAAAAGGAAGCTGAGTGCTAAAGAGCAAAGAGAAAGGCAAGGACTTAAAGTGCAAAGAGGCTAAGTGCAAAAGCAATAAAAGAGATAATAAAACGGGCGTGCCTACGGGGTGAAACGTGGCCCATGTTGAAGGAGCTGGCAGTGTCCCTCTCCCGGGCAGAGACCCGTTCGGGACGTTTCTCCCGTAGGACGGGGTAACACTTGCGAGTGTTATCGGCAACCTTGGAGGACTTGTCTTATGGCAGCATGTCTGCCGGGCTCGGGCCCGATGGGCAAGATTCTCAGAGGGTTAGCAACTTTAATTAAAACACAAAGAAAAGTAAAGAAAGCGGTTGGTCAAGTAAGTGGTTGGTTAGAACGGCACCTTACAACGGCATTATGTCAGGTTATGGCAAAGGTAAAAGTGTCAAGCATGCTAGCTAGGATTTACAGCTTTTATTACTGTATTTCATTCTCTATTATATTGCTTCCATTAGACTAAGCGGTGCAGGGCATTTTCTCTCGGTGGTTGAACCCACTGGGAACTTCGTTGTAGTTCTCACACCCTTTGGGTGACATCCCCACAGGTCCAGGCACATCGAGCGAGGCGCGCGACAGGGGCAAGGGCCCAGTAGAGTAGCGACCTAGCAGTCTAGAGTCGCCAGTACCATTTTGGAGTTTTATTTTCTTGAGCGAACTTTTGTATGTGAGGAACAATGTAACTTTTGAATGTTTAAGTTTCATGTTGGAAAAGGAAGAAAAAAAAATATGGATGTATTTTGTATTGTAGTTTCATGCTAAAAGAGAGTTGTATTATAAACAAAAGCGTTTGTTTTCGCTCAAGTGATGTACTTTCATTTCTTCTAACTAATTGTTTGAATGATTGGAAGTTTAAATTCATAGATCTCTCCTCTGATTGCTTACTCTTCCGCTATATTGAATTGAAATTGTTGGAATAAACCGTTCCTTTCGGGTCTTGAAAGGTCATGCCCGATTGGCGGGTCTGTTGGCGCGCCCGAACTGTTCAAATTGACGGTTTCGGGGCGTGACAGATAAGAGTGGTATCAGAGCCTAGGAATAGACCTAGGTGGTTAGCAAACCTTAGGGAGACCTTAGGGTTTAGGCGCGGGAGTGTACGTGGATTCATGGCGAAAGTATTTGATTGGGTTATAAGGTTCCCAAGAAGGATATTGGGAATGATTGAGGGAGACAAACTACCACCAATTAACGGCACGTTGGGCGGCCGACAACGTAGCGTTAAAAGTGGGAGGGAGTGTTCCTCTTTACTTTCGCGTAATTGGGTCAATACTTGTTTGATGTTCGTTGTCTTTCCGCACTCATTATGCAATGTTTAAGTTAACGAATGTGAACTAATATTTTTGTGGCATACAGATAGTCATGCCACCACGACGGGAGACACGGTTGGCGCGGCTCGAGCCGGGGGAGGGCTCCGGGTCGAGTGATGTTCGCGAACTGAGGGAGCAAATGGCCGCGCTTATTGGCGTGGTACAGCAGCAGGCGGAGGCCTCCTTGTGACAGGAGGAAGCTTCTCGCCAACGGGAGGAGGAGGCTTCTCGCAGGCAGGAAGAGGCGTTTCGGCACCAGGATGAGGTGTCT
The DNA here is from genome assembly GCA_029204045.2 of Tillandsia leiboldiana. Taxonomy (NCBI): domain Eukaryota; kingdom Viridiplantae; phylum Streptophyta; class Magnoliopsida; order Poales; family Bromeliaceae; genus Tillandsia; species Tillandsia leiboldiana. Next base: position 7,700,908 of record CM055066.1, read on the forward strand.
AGGCGACAGGCGGAGCAGGTTGAGAGGCTCCAGGAGTTGTTGGCGCAACAAGTTGAGGCCGCGCAGACGGCGCACGAACGCACGGCTTCACCTCAGGTTGGAGCGACGACTGAAGGGGTGGCTATGGCGGCCGAGCCTATGGCGGCGCGCCCAGCACCATCTGTTGGGGCTACTAGAGGAGTGCCCCGGCGGGCCGACTCGGAGGTGGATGATACCGAGTACGCGGCCCAGAGAGCAGAACAAGATAGGGCGATGGAGGTCCTCGCCAGCTTCCAGAAATTCCATCCCCCTACCTTCAGCGGCGACAAATCTGATCCAATGGTGGTGGAGTCGTGGATTGACTCCATGGAGCGACTGTTCCAAACCCTTCGGGTGCCGATGCGGGACCGTGTTACTGTGGCGGTTCCCCACCTCGACAATGTGGCACACCGTTGGTGGAAAGCAGAGTTGGAAAGAAGGGCTAGGACGGAGTTGCCGGAGCCATCTTGGGAAGAATTCAAGGAGCTTTTCTTCGCCACATACTTCCCTGACAGTGCGAAGCAGCAAATGGAGGATGACTTCAAAAATCTTCGCCAGGGAGGCCGCTCAGTTCAAGAATACGAGTGCGAGTTCTCTTGCATCGTTAGTTGCTTACCCACCGTGGTGCGCAACGAGTGGGACAAGGTGCGATGTTTCGAGAGGGGCCTTCGACCGGCGACCTACTCAAAGGTCCAACCATTCAACATCGCAACTTATCGGGAGATTGTGGATAGAGCCCGCTTGGTCGAGAGGGGCGACATGGTGGTGCGCCGAGAGCGCGAAGCTTTTGAGAAAGACAAGGGAAAGGGAAAGGAAAAGAAGCGGCATCAAGGTGGCTCCGGGGGTCAAAGCCAATATCAACGGCCCCCGAAGCAACAGCGACAGCAGCACTATCCTCGGGAGCCCCGACAGTTCACGGCCCCCGGGCGATGTGCCATTTGTGGTGGACCGTTCCGACCTGCCGAGTGTGCGGAGCGCGAGGGGAGGTGCTTCAATTGTGGCCGGCCGGGCCACCGTGCTCGATATTGTTGGCAGGGCATGCACCCCGCCCTGGCTGTCACGCCCGTCGAAACTGCGACCCGGGCTCGCCAACAGATTCGCCGCCCATACGGGAAGTCCCGTATAGACGAAGCGACTAACCTGCAAAAGATCAACTATACTATAAAGATATCAGAGCTCAAAGTAACTGCTGAAAATGAAAATAAATACAACTCTAGAAATAAACAACACAAAGTCCTCACCAAAAGTACATAAGTCTCTCAAGCAGTAAAATAAAAGTACAACTCTATACCTCACTACAAAGTCTCTCAACAGGAACTCTCTAAAAGTAAGAGGGTACATCTACTCTCTGGACGATGACTGGTAGGGATCTATCTCGCGACTCCCTTACCTCGATCTGAAGAAGCAGCAACAGGAGCAGCAGGAACAGGAGTAGAAGTCACTATGGGAAAAGACACCACGACGGGTGTGAGAACTACGTCCCAAGTAGTTCTCAGTGGGTGCCGCCAACAAGCCCGACGGTCTGCCCACTAAGTCTACTAGAGGCAAAAAGTAATAATACAATACTGAAATGAAAGGGCTGGAAAAGTAACTCTACAGCTACTATGCCTCTATCTAGATGCTCAAAGAGTGGAACAGATGGAAACATGATGCATCTACTAACTCTCAAAGTACAGTCACCCAATCTATACTGACTGCCGCAAAGGGTCCAGTCAAACCTGCGCCCACCTACTGCCGCACATCCTCAACAGGACGGGTCTACCGTAGGGTGTCCGTGACTGCCAAAACTAGCCCAGCCAGAGGGACTGCATCGACAAGTCGCGATAGCAAGTAACAGGCCCAACTCCGGAGTGGCACTCGAGGGGCGCGACCCCACCGAGGAAAGTATCTGCGCATCTCTGTCGAGCTCAAATATGGCTCATGCAGGCTATAGTCCAAACTACGATCACAAGATCGACTAACAACACCAACTCTCACTCACAGACTGGAAAACCACACAGCCGGGGGCCACCGTCCACCAGACGGCTCCCACAACAGAACACTAAACTCACAGGAAAGACTGACACCATAAGGGTTCGGAAACCTGATAGACCGGTGCTAAGAACCCTATCAAACAAGAACAGACTCTAGGCTCCGCCTATCGAAGTTCCCGACCCCCTTATAGTTCGGGAACACAACAATCTCAGTACTACACGTGGAAGACACCAACAGGGCCCGAAAGTCCCGGGAGACCTACACCTACAACCCTATCAAACAAGAACAGGCTCCAGGCTCGACCCCCGTGGCTTTCGTCCCGACAAAGGAACGACCCCTAGAACCCAGACCACTCGAATTCTTTCGAGTGGGGAGATTTACAGAGAAAAAGGTGACATTTGTTATTGAAAACCATGTTCACTCAACCCACACAGGGTGAGGGTTAAAAATAGTACCCTTTTTGAAATGCTATCTTTTTTTGAGAAGAAATCTATTTTTTAATGATTTTTAGTTCCTTTTAGAAAAACAGTTAGAAAAACAAGTGTTTTACCCAAGCCCCGAAGGGCTGATGCCTTTGTCCAATCAAAAAAGAACAGACTCCAGCGGCCCTTCGATGCTTGGAAGAAAACATTGGTAGACTAAAATCATGTGTATGTCGAAAAGGATTCTGGGTTCTAGGCCCGGCTAACACTAGTAAACTACTGCCACTAACACAGTGGTGACAACCCAAATAGAGGAAAACAAGATCTCCCGGGTCCACCGTTTACCCCAAACGGTTCCCGGTACAGACAAGCGATCCACTACATCTACCAGACTCCAATCTGCTCCCAAGCACGTGTGTAAATGCATCCCACACTAAAAAGAAGTCCCGACCGCTCGGCCCACTACCCGGGCGAGGATAACACTAAGTCCAGGAATGAAACATAAAGTGTGGATGTCTAAACATAAATAACCCTAGCCCAAGTGAGGGTTATCTACTGGTCTGGTTACACATGCAACATATGACGGGGGTGCTAGGTCAGGTTCCAAGATAACAAATATTTAATATGTGGTAGGAAGCAGAAGAGATCATACGATCATCAGATAATTAAAAGAATAATAACATTCAAATTCTAGCATGCTACCCAGTCCAATCCCTATCATGCATGATTCTATGTCAATAGAATTAGCGCACAGACCATAGATCCTGAAAGCAAAGCCACCCACATGAAGGTGGTAACTGTCTAAAATCCCACAGCATAAAAATACCAAGAGAGCAACAACTCCAAGTCCAAAGGGTCCAGCACGATCCGCAATCCCTTCTGGGTGCAACACAAGGCTAAAATTACACTTAAATCCCAAAATTTAACCAAGTATTATAGTTTGAAATTTCAGCCGCAAAGATGTCAATTTTTCACCTATAGACAGGGCTCCAAAAATTCTGATAAAAATACCACAGCGTTCCTCGCGTCGATAGCTTCGAAACGGGTACCTGCACGCCCAATTCCGAGCACCGTAGGCCAAGTTACAAATTCCACAGTATCGGTGCGCAAAATCCCAAAACCATACAACTGTAAACTCTTGTACAGATAAAGAGGAAAATGTATACCTTCGGGAAGGTCTCGAAAAATTCCAAGAAAAATACTATGATGATCCTCGCGTCGATTAGATGAAAAAAGTCTATAAGAGCGTCTCAATCCGATGTCCGAGCGCGGAGATAAAATTCCATCAATCCGCTGTCCTCAAAAATCCACACAGCAAACAAGGTCCTCAGTGAGCATGGAAGAAATCCTCAAAAAGCGCGAAACCAGGAAATGTGGAAATACCAAAATCGTAGCCTTACCTATTGCGAATCCAACGGCGAAGAAATCGCTCGAAAAGATGGTCGGAGTAGGCCGAGGGAGCTCGTGCACCGAAACGCGACGAAAGAAGCACCGAAGAAAGAGCGTCGCGACACGCCAAGAAAAAAAGAATCTCGAAAAGCGTGCCCCGAAAAATCCCCAAACTCTGCAGATGGAAGCAGCACTGCACGAGGAACAACTTTGCTGGAGAGCTCCAGTCGGTTTGAAGCTCGGAAGTGCCAAAAATCCCATGGTGAAGCGGGCTCGGGCTATATATAGGCCCCAAAAAAACAATTGAAGAAATACCGAACAAGTCCCCGGATTCGGGCGCTCCCGAAGATTCGGGCGCCCGAATCCGACAGAAAAAGGGGATTACTGTAGCCGCCCGGATCTTCCTGGAGCGGCCACGTCACCCGCACAGCGAACAGCTGTGCGGGGCGGTCCGGGAGCGGCCACGTGGCCCTCCCGGGGCCCGACGCGTGTCCCGCACAGCAAACAGCTGTGCGGGGCGCTCGAGCTGCTGCCGCGTGGCACCTACCCGGTGAAACGGGTCGGTGGCGCCCGCCAGTGGCAGGGCGACACGCGTCCCTGCCACTGTCGCGGTCACACGTGCGGGCAGGCGCCGCCCGGGCCGCTTGCCACGCACGCGCCCCGAGGCGCCCGCCCGCGCCCTCGTGCGCCGCGCCTCGTGGACTCGCGAATGGCGTGCCGACACGTGTCCCCTGCACCTGGTCCACGCACCCTAGTTCGGGTTCCGTGGACCGCGCCGCGTGCACCGACCAACCGGGGGCTGCCACGCGTCCCCCAGCCTGGTCCATGCACCGCCGCGCCAAACCCGTAGACTGCGCATCACGAGCCCGCCAATCAGGCGGCGCCACGTGTCCATGTGCCGGGTCCGTGCACCCAGCCGCGCCCCTCTGTGGACAGAGCGCTGCGGACCGGCCAATCACAAGCCGCCACGTGGCAGCCGGCGGTCCATGGCCCCTCCCATGCACCGAAATTCAGCGAAAACTTCCGGGAGTCCGTTTTTGGGCATCCGGACTCAGAATCAAACAAGCAAATAACCGTTTTCAAGCGTTTTTCCGTGCTGAATCCAAATCCAACCTCTGTTTGGCCCAAAACCATTTTGAAAATTCGGCGAATGCAGCCGAAGGCCAATCCAGCTGTGGATATCACACAGGGTCCATCTGTGGCATCCCTTTGATGCACTATGGGCCAGATACACCAACACTAGGTGTTCTACACCATGGTTCATGGGAGAAGCTACACGGGGATCAGGGTCACCACATCCTCCCCCACTAAAAGAAAGTTTCGTCCCCGAAACTAAAACACACCACAACAACAAAACTAAAACAATCAAATCAACCAAAGAACGCAAACACTAAACTAACAAGAAAGGTACGGCTCCACCAATAGGAAAGTCATCAACCCCAACCCTCGATTTAGAAAACATCTAAAATTAGCGAAAAGTCCGAAAGTTTCGAAAGATCAGTGCCTTCGCCCCAATCAAACAAGAACAGGTTCGGGCACTGTCTCCATTTCTGGAGCAATCTTTCGAAGTTTTCGTCCTGTTTGTAAATTTCAGCACAAAGCCGAGAAAAGGGAGAGAAGTGTTGGTGTCATTCCTACTGTGGCTACAAAAACGAAAGCTACCACTAACTGAGACTCCTAAGGACACAACCTCTAGTCCTAACGTCACAACTGCTCCCGAGGCGGCGTCTGTCCACAGTCGCTGAAGCCCATGCTGCTGGAAGGATACGCCAGCAACCCGAGAAAAACGGACTCCTCCTGTCCAACTCGCCGAAGGGTAACTGTTCTCATTCCATTATCAGTCGTAGCACGGCACCGCACCAACCAGTCCAACCTGTGTGCTCAATCCAAGTCCTGGAGCTGTCCTTGAATCATCACATCAGCAGGTGAAGTCCCAAGTCTCAACTGCACTGATCATACACCGCAATCCTCCTCTACTCGGAGGATACAGGGGAGAATCCAATCACTAAAACCCGTAGTAAAAATTCCTAACCCACACCCATGCAAAGATGCCGATGCAGATGCTCTACTAATAATGTAGAAGAAAACAGCAGTATCGAATTGCTCAACTCAGCTAGCAGAAATAAAAATCATACCTGCCGCGACAAGATCCGCTGCCGGGGTGTCCTCCACCAGGGCTGCATAAACCCATCCACTGGGTGCTGCAGATCGTCGTCCCGTCTGTCCCGACGTCGTGGCCCACTCTGGCTGACGGTGTGCCGGAGGGGCTTCCGCTGCATGGATAGGCAAGGGGGGTGCTGTCGCAATCGGCCGCACTGACAAAATGGCCTGGGGGCAAGCTGCGCGGAAATGTCCCAACTCTCCACAGAGGAAACACCGCCCCCGTCTCTGATCACACTGCGACGGTGGATGAGGCCCGCCACAAATGACACACCGCTCCTGCCGCTGCTGCCGGTACTGCTGCTGCTGCGGGGCCCACTGGATCTCCGGCGCCTACGAAACCCACGACCCTCAGGATGAGATCGTGGAGGTCTCGGAGGTCCCTGCCGGCTCGTCTGACCCTTAACCTCCGGTGCTGGGCGCTTCGCCCCCGAAGTCCCTGCGGGAGCTGGGGCCACCTCTGCCATCACTGCCTCTCCACACTCAACATATAAAGCCTGCTCCATCGAAGCCTCCAAAGTCTGCAATCTGTGGGAGCGAACAAGCTGATATATGTCCCGGCGCAATCCTCGCTCAAACATGTAAATCTGGTGAGCCTCATCCCTGGCCACGTGAGGTATACATGCCAACAGCTGATTGAAGTCAGCTATGTACACACGCACGGGCCTATCTCCCTGGTGGAGATTCCTCAGCTGCTCCTCCAGTCTCTGACGAACACTCTCAGGAAAGAAGGCCCCTAGAAGAAGACTGTGGAACTCCGCACAAGGGAGAAGCTGCGTCCCAGGCGGACCCACAGGTCGCACACACCGCCACCAAGTCGCGGCGTTGCTCTCCAAGAAGTGTGTAGCCAAGAAGACCCGAAACCGATCCACAATGAACATACTCTCAAAATGGCGCTCCATGGCCGTGATCCAAGACTCGGCCTCCCACGGCTTAGCACTCATACCAGAAAAACGGGGTGGATCGAACTGGCGGAACCTCATCAACAGATCCACCACCGCACGCTGCTCAGCTGAAGTCAAAGGTCCCGTCGACCCAGGCGGTGGTATGCTAGAAACCGGCTCGACGGGAATAGCCGGCGCTGACGGAACCACAGGGGGCGCCACAGCTGGCGAAGAAGGCACAGGCGAACTCTCAGGGGGTGCTACCACTGGCTGCGCTCTCTGCTCTAACAGAAGCATCATCCGACCCAAGGCCTCCTCCTGGCGCCGAGAAGCCTCCTCCTGGCGCTGAGAAGCCTCCTCCTGGCGCTGTGAAGCCTCCTCCTGGTGCTAAGATATCTCCTCCTGACGCCGCACCGCCTCAGACAACTGTGCCACCTGGGCACGGAGCTCCAGAAGCTCCCTCTGCTGTCCCTGCCCCGAGTCCTCCTGCTCAGGCTCATCGGAGGGGAAAGGCTGAGAATGCGTCTGTACCCTGCGTCGGGGAGGCATCGTGCCCACCTGCAACACACATGCAAACATCAGAACAATACCAAACAACACTCGACCCAATCCAGCGAAAGTCTAAGACATGTCATCCATTCCCTAGCATTATGTTGTCTGCAGCCAACATAATCGTTAGGAGAATAAACATGCAAATCACTCATCCCATCCCTTGGGAGAGATAAAAACTCAATCAGGACTCTCGCTAAAAGTCACGACTCTCACGTAGTCATCCTAATGTCTAATCACAAGCCTAGGGTTTCTAAGTCCACAATGACCTACAACCTAGGCTCTGATACCACCTAATCTGTCACGCCCCGGCGTCGAAACTGCGACCCGGGCTCGCCAACAGATCCGCCGCCCATACGGGAAGTCCCGTATAGACGAAGCGACTAACCTGCAAAAGATCAACTATACTATACAGATATCAGAGCTGAAAGCAAACTGCTGAAAATGAAAATAAATACAACTCTAGAAATAAACAACACAAAGACCTCACCAAAAGTACATAAGTCTCTCAAGCAGAAAAATAAAAGTACAACTCTATACCTCACTACAAAGTCTCTCAACAGGAACTCTCTAAAAGTAAGAGGGTACATCTACTCTCTGGACGATGACTGGTAGGGATCTATCTCGCGACTCCCTTACCTCGATCTGAAGAAGCAGCAACAGGAGCAGCAGGAACAGGAGTAGAAGTCCCTGTGGGAAAAGACACCACGACGGGTGTGAGAACTACGTCCCAAGTAGTTCTCAGTGGGTGCCGCCAACAAGCCCGACGGTCTGCCCACTAAGTCTACTAGAGGCAAAAAGTAACAATACAATACTGAAATGAAAGGGCTGGAAAAGTAACTCTACAGCTACTATGCCTCTATCTAGATGCTCAAAGAGTGGAACAGATGGAAACATGATGCATCTACTAACTCTCAAAGTACAGTCACCCAATCTATACTGACTGCCGCAAAGGGTCCAGTCAAACCTGCGCCCACCTACTGCCGCACATCCTCAACAGGACGGGTCTACCGTAGGGTGTCCATGACTGCAAAAACTGGCCCAGCCAGAGGGACTGCGTCGACAAGTCACGATAGCAAGTAACAGGCCCAAATCCGGAGTGGCACTCGAGGGGCGCGACCCCACCGAGGAAAGTATCTGCGCATCTCTGTCGAGCTCAAATATGGCTCATGCAGGCTATAGTCCAAACTATGATCACAAGATCGACTAACAACACCAACGCTCACTCACAGACTGGAAAACCACACAGCCGGGGGCCACCGTCCACCATACGGCTCCCACAACAGAACACTAAACTCACAGGAAAGACCGACACCATAAGGGTTCGGAAACCCGATAGACCGGTGCTAAGAACCCTATCAAACAAGAACAGACTCTAGGCTCCGCCTATCGAAGTTCCCGACCCCCTTATAGTTCGGGAACACAACAATCTCAGTACTACACGCAGAAGACACCAACACGGCCCGAAAGTCCCGGGAGACCTACACCTACAACCCTATCAAACAAGAACAGGTTCTAGGCTCGGCCACTGTGGCTTTCGTCCCGACAAAGAAACGGCCCCTAGAACCCAGACCACTCGAATCCTTTCGAGTGGGGAGATTTACAGAGAAAAAGGTGACATTTGTTACTATGTTCACTCAACCCACACAGGGTGAGGGTTAAAAATAGTATCCTTTTTGAAATGCTATCTTGTTTTGAGAAGAAATCCATTTTTTAATGATTTTTAGTTCTTTTTAGAAAAATAGTTAGAAAAACAAGTGTTTTACCCAAACCCCGAAGGGCTGATGCCTTTGTCCAATCAAACAAGAACAGACTCCAGCGGCCCTTCGATGCTTGGAAGAAAACATTGGTAGACTAAAATCATGTGTATGTCGAAAAGGGTTCTGGGTTCTAGGTCCGGCTAACACTGGTAAACTACTGCCACTAACACAGTGGCGACAACCCAAAAAGGGGAAAACAAGATCTTCCGGGTCCACCGTTTACCCCAAACGGTTCCCGGTACAGACAAGCGATCCACTACATCTACCAGACTCCACTCTGCTCCCAAGCACGTGTGTAAATGCATCCCACACTAAAAAGAAGTCCCGACCACTCGGCCCACTACCCGGTCGAGGATAACACTAAGTCCAGGAATGAAACATAAAGTGTGGATGTCTAAACATAAATAACCCTAGCCCAAGTGAGGGTTTTCTACTGGTCTGGTTACACATGCAACATATGACGGGGGTGCTAGGTCAGGTTCCAAGATAACAAATATTTAACATGTGGTAGGAACCAGAAGAGATCATACGATCATCAGATAATTAAAAGAATAATAACATTCAAATTCTAGCATGCTACCCAGTCCAATCCCTATCATGCATGATTCTATGTCAATAGAATTAGCGCACAGACCATAGATCCTGAAAGCAAAGCAACCCACCTGAAGGTGCTAACTGTCTAAAATCCCACAGCTTAAAAATACCAAGAGAGCAACAACTCCAAGTCCAAAGGGTCCAGCATGATCCGCAATCCCTCCTGGGTGCAACACAAGGCTAAAATTACACTTAAATCCCAAAATTTAACCAAGTATTACAGTCTGAAATTTCAGCTGCAAAGATGTCAATTTTTCACCTGTAGACAGGGCTCCAAAAGTTCTGATAAAAATACCACAGCGTTCCTCGCGTCGATAGCTTCGAAACGGGTACCTGCACGCCCAATTCCGAGCACCATAGGCCAAGTTACAAATTCCACAGTATCGGTGCGCAAAATCCCAAAACCATACAACTGTAAACTCTTGTACAGATAAAAAGGAAAATGTATACCTTCGGGAAGGTCTCCAAAAGTTCCAAGAAAAATACTATGATGGTCCTCGCGTCGAGTAGATGGAAAAAGTCTATAATAGCGTCTCAATCCGATGTCCGAGCGCGGAGATAAAATTCCATCAATCCGCTGTCCTCAAAAATCCACACAGCAAACAAGGTCCTCAGTGAGCATGGAAGAAATCCTCGAAAAGCGCGAAACCAGGAAATGTGGAAAATACCAAAATCGTAGCCTTACTTGTTGCGAATCCAACGGCGAAGAAATCGCTCGAAAAGATGGTCGGAGTAGGCTGGGGGAGCTTGTGCACCGAAACGCGACGAAAGAAGCACCGAAGAAAGAGCGTCGCGACGCGCCAAGAAAATAAGAATCTCGAAAAATGTGCCTTGAAAAATCCCCAAACTCTACAGATAGAAGCAGCACTACACGAGGAACAACTTTGCTGAAGAGCTCCAGTCGGTTTGAAGCTCGGAAGTGCCAAAAATCCCATGGTGAAGCGGGCTCGGGCTATATATTGGCCCCAAAAAAACAATTGAAGAAATACCGAACAAGTCCCCGGATTCGGGCGCTCCCGAAGATTCGGGCGCCCGAATCTGACAGAAAAAGGGGATTACTGTAGCCGCCCGGATCTTCCTGGAGCGGCCACGTCACCCGCACAGCGAACAGCTGTGCGGGGCGGACCGGGAGCGGCCAAGTGGCCCTCCCGGGGCCCGACGCGTGTCCCGCACAGCAAATAGCTGTGCGGGGCGCTCGAGCTGCCGCCGCGTGGCACCTACCCGGTCAAACGGGTAGGTGGCGCCCGCCAGTGGCAGGGCGACACGCGTCCCTGCCACTATCGCGGTCACACGTGCGGGCAGGCGCCGCCCAGGCCGCCTGCCACGCACGCGCCCCGAGGCACCCGCCCGCGCCCCCGTGCGCCGCGCCTCGTGGACCCGCGAATGGCGTGCCGACACTTGTCCCCTACACCCGGTCCACGCACCCTAGTTCGGGTTCCGTGGACCGCGCCGCGTGCACCAACCAACCGGGGGCTGCCACGCGTCCCCCTGCCTGGTCCATGCACCGCCGCGCCAAACCCGTAGACCGCGCATCATGAGCCCGCCAATCAGGCGGCGCCACGTGTCCATGCGCCGGGTCCGTGCACGCAGCCGCGCCCCTCTGTGGACCGAGTGCTGCGGACCGGCCAATCACAAGCCGCCACGTGGCAGCCGGCGGTCCACGGCCTCTCTCATGCACCGAAATTCAGCGAAAACTTCTGGGAGTCTGTTTTTGGGCATCCGGACTCAGAATCAAGCAAGCAAATAGCCGTTTTCATGCGTTTTTCGCGCTGAATCCAAATCCAACCTCTGTTTGGCCCAAAACCATTTCGAAAATTCGACGAATGCAGCCGAAGGCCAATCCAGCTGTGGATATCACACAGGGTCCATCTGTGGCATCCCTTTGATGCACTATGGGCCAGATACACCAACACTAGATGTTCTACACCACGGTTCATGGGAGAAGCTACACGGGGATCAGGGTCAACACACCGGCCGTGCCGATGATCCAGGCTGCCCCGAAGCAACACCAGAAGATGGTGCTAGCTCTACCAGCTGCGCGCCCCGCTGCTCCACAGTGACCGCCGAGCGGGCGGGTTTTTGCCGCTCAGGCGAAGGAGGAGGAGCCCGTGGCCGATGACGTCGTGGCAGGTATAATCTTTATTAATGATGTTCGATGCAGGGCTCTATTCGATACTGGTGCATCGCATTCATTCATATGTAGATCCTTTGCCATTAGACATGGGCTTGATGTTCTACAGTCTACTAGTACTAAAATGGTTCAAGTGCCTGGTGGTTCCTTAGAGATTTCTGAGAGTTGTCCCGCCTATCCAGTGCGGATTGGCGAGTGGATTATGACTGTGGACTTCTTGGTCTTGAGACGGCTAGGGGGTTACGATGTGATTTTGGGAGTGAATTGGCTCTCTAAGTACTACGCCACTATCGACTGCGAGCGGCGAGTTATCACTTTTCGGGAGCCGGGACAAGAGGAATATGTGTTCAAGGCGTGTAGAGGTTCTCTATTTGCCTCGGTGGTCTCGGCTTCACGGGCCAAGAAGCTTATTGATAGAGGATGTGTGGCTTACTTAGCTACCGTGGTAGAAGGGCACAAGGAGGAACCTAATGTGCAAGACATTCCCGTGGCGCGAGAATATACTGACGTATTTCCTGCAGAGTTGCCGGGCATGCCGAGGGATCGGGAGATCGAGTTCATAATAGACTTGGTTCCCGGGACGGCTCCAGTCTCGAAGGCTCCTTATAGAATGGCCTCGGCGGAGTTGAAAGAGCTTAAGGCTCAATTGCAAGATTTGCTGGACAAGGGTTTCATTAGACCTAGCGTATCTCCTTGGGGAGCTCCGGTTTTATTTGTGAAGAAAAAGGACGGATCGCTTCGGTTATGTGTGGATTATCGGGAGCTCAACAAATTGACAATCAAGAACCGATATCCATTACCGAGGATCGACGATTTGTTCGACCAGTTGCAAGGCTCCCGGGTATTTTCAAAAATTGACCTTCAATCGGGATACCATCAACTAAAGATTAAGCCAGAGGATGTGCATAAAACGGCTTTTAGAACGCGGTATGGACATTACGAATTCACTGTAATGCCGTTCGGGTTGACTAATGCCCCGGCGGCGTTCATAGATTTAATGAACCGTATTTTTCAGCCTTTCCTCGACCGATTTGTCGTAGTCTTCATTGACGACATTTTAGTCTACTCTCGAAGTAACGACGAGCACGAGGATCACCTACGACAGGTTCTACAAGTGCTTCGGGAGCGGAGCCTATTCGCGAAGTTGAAGAAATGCGAATTCTGGCTCCGGGAAGTGGCATTCTTAGGTCATGTGATTTCTGAGGCAGGGGTGTCGGTGGACCCCAAGAAAATTGAAGCAGTGAAGGATTGGCCGCGACCAACAAATGTCACCGAGATTCAAAGTTTTATCGGACTCGCGGGTTATTATAGGCGGTTTGTGGAAGGGTTTTCCAAAATTACCATTCCACTCACCGGCCTTACGAGAAAAGGAGCTAAGTTCATTTGGAGCGATGCTTGTGAAAGAAGCTTCGAGTTGCTCAAGGACAAGTTGACATCGGCTCCAATCCTTGCTCTACCCGTTGCGGGAAAAGGGTTTGTGGTTTATAGTGATGCTTCGGGGACTGGGTTGGGGTGTGTACTTATGCAAGACGAGAGGGTTATAGCCTATGCCTCCCAGCAGCTGAAGAGTTATGAAAAGAACTACCCCACTCACGATCTCGAGCTTGACGCGGTGATTTTTGCATTGAAGCTATGGCGGCATTACCTCTACGGGGAACATTGTGAGATATACACGGATCACAAAAGCCTCAAGTATTTGTTCACTCAGAAGGAATTAAACCTGAGGTAGCGTCGATGGCTGGAACTCCTAAAAGACTATGATGTTAGCATTTTGTACCACCCGGGGAAAGCAAATGTGGTGGCCGACGCACTAAGCAGGAAGTCCGTGGAAAATCTCGCCATGGTCATCACCGACCAATACCCGTTGCAATCTGAAATGAGACGGTTTGGCTTGGAGGTTGTGGCTCCCGGGGCACCCGCGAAGCTTATGATGCTCACTGTGCAACCTACCTTATTGGAGAGAATTAAAGAAAAGCAAATGACAGATGAAAAGCTCCAAAAGGTGAGGTCTGATTTAGAGGGCAGCGAGGCAAGGGATTTCACTGCGGATTCTGTGGGAATCTTAAAGTTTCGGGGTCGTGTGTGTGTACCTAATGACGAGGATATTCGTGAAATGATTCTTCAAGAAGCGCACCGATCGCCGTATACTATCCACCCCGGCGACACAAAAATGTATAAGGACCTGAGGGCACAGTTTTGGTGGCCAGGCATGAAGAAGGATGTTGGACACTTCGTGGCTAGATGCTTAGTGTGCCAACAAGTCAAGGCTGAACATAGACTCCCTGCGGGCAAGCTTCAAAATCTGCCGATTCCCGTGTGGAAATGGGAGAATATTGCTATGGACTTTATCGTGGGCTTACCTCGATCTAAGGTGGGCCACGATGCAATTTGGATGGTGGTGGATAGGTTGACCAAGGCGGCACATTTCCTACCTGTCCACACCACCTGGTCTAGGGATAAATTGGCGCAGTTGTATATTGATGAGATTATGCGCCTTCATGGGGTTCCTGTTTCTATAGTATCGGATCGAGACCCCCGATTCATGTCACAATTTTGGAAGAGCTTCCACGAGACTCTGGGAACACGCCTGGATTTCACTACAGCTTATCATCCTCAGACCGATGGTCAATCTAAGAGGACCAATCAAATCCTCGAAGATATGCTCAGGGCGTGTGTCCTAGATTATGGCCCTGGGTGGCAGCGATATTTGCCCATGGCGGAGTTCGCCTACAATAACAGCTATCAAGCCAGCATTGGAATGGCACCTTTCGAGGCACTATATGGCAGAAAATGCAGATCTCCACTGCATTGGAGTGAGGTCGGCGACAGATCATCACTGGGTCCTGATGTATTGCAAGAGGCCGAGGAAAAAGTGCAAATTGCTCGTCAACGTCTAGTGACGGCGCAAAGTCGGCAAAAGAGTTATGCGGACAAAAGGCGGCGCGACCTAGAATTTAAGGTCGGGGATCATGTGTTTTTGAAGGCGTCGCCCACAAAGGGTGTAGTGCGATTTGGGATGCGGGGAAAGTTAAACCCTCGCTTTCTTGGACCTTATGAGGTATTGGAGCGGGTTGGCCCAGTGGCCTATAAAATAGCTTTGCCTCCAGACTTGGCAGGAATTCATGACGTATTTCATGTGTCACAACTCCGCCAGTATGTCCATGACCCGAGGAACGTAATCAACTACCCACCGCTTGATCTGCGGGAGGATATGAGCTATGATGAGTTCCCGTATAAAATTGTGGATCGGCGTGATAGGAGGCTAAGGAACCGCTCCATCCCCTATGTGAAAGTGCTTTGGACGAGGCATAGCGAGGAGGAGGCCACGTGGGAGCCTGAGGCTGTGATGCGGGAGCACTACCCTCGCTTGTTCGAGGAATAAATTCTAAGGTATGTGAGTTTTAGTTTCGCAGACGAAACTCCTAAAGGAGGGGAGAATGTAGTGTACCGATTTTTGCGAAATAGCAAAACTCGGTAAGAATACTTGTTACACTTTTTAAATGTGATTACAAGTGGGTTGGAAGCATTTCGAACCAACGCAAAAGCCGTTGAGTTGAAAAGTGAGTTGTAGTTGGAAATCGAAGCTTCAAGCTTGTAAAATGTAGACCCACGTTCGCCGAGTTTGCAAAATGGCGAAATGCGGCGATAAGACTTATAACATGTTTTCAATATGATTACAGTCGAGTTCGGTGCGTTTCGGGCTGACGCGAAGGGCATAGGGTCGAAAAGTGACTTGAACCCCGAGGACTTAGCAAAAATTCTGAGATTTCTGAAATTGTGATCACGAAATTTTTTCGGAGCCCTGTTTCGAAGGTGTAGAATAATCAAAAAATTCAAAAGAAATTGTGGGATGTCTCAGAAAAGTTTCCTCATTAAAGGTGGTGAAATGCTGGGGTGAGCAATTGGAGGAAAATAGGAGAAACGAAGCGAAAAAAAAAATGCTTCGTGAATTCTGAAACTGCAGTTTTTGACAGTGCAGTTGATCGCGAAGCTTTTTCGGGGCTCTCTTTCGAGGGCTTAGAGTAGCCCAAAAATTTAAACAAAATCGTGGGAAGTTTAAGAAAAATTTGTAGAATAAAAGGGAGAAGAAAAATTTCAGTTTCGATCTCCCAGCTCACGTCAAAACGCAGTGAAAAGAGGGTACTCAAATTTGCTCACTGCAGTGAAAAGGTTGTAGTGTTGAGAGGGTAATTAGGTAAATTGGGGTTAAGTTGGGGGCTTTTTGGTAAAACCACCCCTTTCCACACCTACCCCCTGCAGAGAGTAAATACTCTACTCTCTCCTCTCTTTGAAACTCACTCACTCTCTCTCTCTCATTTTCTCTCCCTCTCTCAGCTGAAGTAAGAAACGAAAGAGGAGAAGGAAAGGAGAAGAAAAAGGGGAAGAAGAAGGAGGAAGAAGGTAAGTTAAACTCTCTTTCTCTCTCTCTCTCTCTCTCTCTCTCTCTCTCTCTGGGCAGCATAGCTGCTGCGCAAGGCAGCTGCATGGCTGCCTTGCGCAGCTGCTGTGGTTGCAGCAGCAGCTGCAGCCACTAGCAGCAGCAGCAGCAGCTGCAGAATCTGCTGCCTGGGCAGCAGCTGTGAAAGCTGCTGCCCAGCAGCAGAATTTGTAGATCAAAAAAAAAAAAAAAAAAAAAAAAAGGAAGAAAGAGAGAATGGGCAGCTGCCTTGTGCAGCTGCCTTGGCTGGTTGCAAGCATCAGCAGGAGCTGCAGCAGGAGCTGCTGCTTGGGCAGCAGCTAAACATGCTGCTGCCCAGGCAGCAGGGGAACTTTACAAAAAAAAAAAGGATAAAGGAAGAAAAGAAGAAAAGAGAAGGGAAAAAGAAAGAAAAGGAAAGAAGAAAGCAAGGAAGATAAAAATTTCTTCTCTTCTCTTTTCTCCAATGCAAAAAAATTACAATTTCTCGACTTACCAAAATGCAAAATCGATGAATTGGGAGAAATTGCTCAAACTGAGATTTTCTTAAATTTTTGAGAGAATTTTGACCCCGGATCGAGTTGAGCAAGTTTCTTTTTGGCAACATGCCACAGGATGATGATTGTTCTCCCATTTTTGTAAACCAATCAAAAAGTAGCCTTTTTGTGTAAGAAAATGATCTAATAGGGGTTTTTCCCCTTTTTTCTTGCCAAAAAGGGGTTAGTTTACCGCCTTATTGAATTTAGTGAATCATGTAAAAGCAATTGCTTTATCTTTGCCTTTCTTACAATGTAGGGAAGCCTCACGGATCCAAGGAGCTGAAATTGTCTCCTTCAAGGACCAAAAGAACACACCGAGCTGGGGGATTCTATCGAGTGAGGGTGACCTCTCCCCTTATCTTTTGCTTTTCCTTAGAAGCATGTTAATAGAGTGGCTAGGATTGTATTTTCATGCTTGTGTAGAAGTGGTTTGTGGCATATGGAAATCTCAACTTAGGAGAAAACTTAGATTAGGCTCTAATGTGTGGCATTCACTATAGGACTTCACGAGTGGCATTTTTGCTTGCGTCAATTATGTGTGTATATGGAATTAGGGCCTAATTTAGAGTTATGTCTCTAAGGGAATCATAGTATAGTTGAGGTTAAAATCCAAAGCGAATGAAATCCCAAGAGTTGTCATAGGGAGTTGGGTTAATACACCTACACTTTAACTTCAACTTGCGCATAATGAAAGTAAAGTATTAAGTCCAAGGGACTTAGGTTACCTTGAGGGATGGACCTAGGGTAAAGTTATTAAGTACATGAAAAGATAAGCTAAAAGCTTAATTGAAAAGAGAGAAAATGACCTAGAGGCAATGTGAGCTACAAGCTCGAATGAAAAGGAAGCTGAGTGCTAAAGAGCAAAGAGAAAGGCAAGGACTTAAAGTGCAAAGAGGCTAAGTGCAAAAGCAATAAAAGAGATAATAAAACGGGCGTGCCTACGGGGTGAAACGTGGCCTATGTTGGAGGAGCTGGCAGTGTCCCTCTCCCGGGCAGAGACCCGTTCGGGACGTTTCTCCCATAGGACGGGGTAACACTTGCGAGTGTTATCGGCAACCTTGGAGGACTTGTCTTATGGCAGCATGTCTGCCGGGCTCGGGCCCGATGGGCAAGATTCTCCGAGGGTTAGCAACTTTAATTAAAACACAAAGAAAAGTAAAGAAAGCGGTTGGTCAAGTAAGTGGTTCGTTAGAACGGCACCTTACAATGGCATTATGTCAGGTTATGGCAAAGGTAAAAGTGTCAAGCATGCTAGCTAGGATTTACAGCTTTTATTACTGTATTTCATTCTCTATTATATTGCTTCCATTAAACTAAGCGGTGCAGGGCATTTTCTCTCGGTGGTTGAACCCACTGGGAACTTCGTTGTAGTTCTCACACCCTTTGGGTGACATCCCCACAGGTCCAGGCACATCGAGCGAGGCGCACGACAGGGGCAAGGGCCCAGCAGAGTAGCGACCTAGCAGTCTAGAGTCGCCAGTGCCATTTTGGAGTTTTATTTTCTTGAGCGAACTTTTGTATGTGAGGAACAATGTAACTTTTGAATGTTTAAGTTTCATGTTGGAAAAGGAAGAAAAAAAAATATGGATGTATTTTGTATTGTAGTTTCATGCTAAAAGAGAGTTGTATTATAAACAAAAGCATTTGTTTTCGCTCAAGTGATGTACTTTCATTTCTTCTAACTAATTGTTTGAATGATTGGAAGTTTAAATTCATAGATCTCTCCTCTGATTGCTTACTCTTCCGCTATATTGAATTGAAATTGTTGGAATAAACCGTTCTTTTCGGGTCTTGAAAGGTCATGCCCGATTGGCGGGTCTTTTGGCGTGCCCGAACTGTTCAAATTGACGGTTTCAGGGCGTGACAGACGACTCAATCTCACAACACTAACTCACTAGAAGAAGGTACTACACAGCTGGGACCGCCGTCACTCCAAACGGCTCCCAAAAAGACACCCCACTCATAGGCGAGAAGAGCCGACTGATGCAGCAAAGGTCCGAGAATCCCGTTAGGCCGGTGCCTAGAACCCCAATCAAACAAGAACAGACTCTAGGCTCAGCCTATCGAAGTTCTCGATCCTTTACCGTTCAGGGACTCGGCCTCTCTCGGTTAAAGTGGGAAACCAACTCAACACACCAAACTCACGGGCTGGAGATGCTCAACAGCCAGAATCGCGAAGGGTCCGAAAACTTCGGGAAACTAATACCTACGACCCCAATCAAACAAGAACAGGCTATAGGCGTAGACTCCTGTTGTTTTCAACCCAAGAATGAAATCAACCCTTAGAACCCAGATCACTCACCCCGGCCGGGCGAGGAAATTTAGGAGAAAAGATGACCTTTATTATAAAATATCATTTCCACTCAACCCCCTTGGGGTGAGGATAAAATTGCCCCTTTTTGAAAACCGTCTTGAATTGAGAAAACCAACTTTTATAGATTTTAGTTCTTGAAAAATCAGTTAAAAACAAGTTTATTTTCCGAACTCCCAAGGGTTGATGCCGACGCCCAATCAAACAAGAACAGGCTCCGACGACACCTAGAAATTCGGAAGGAAAATACTGATTTACTAAAATCATGAGTGTCCAAAAACGTTCTAGGTTCAAGGTCCTGATAACACACGCTCACCATGATCACAACGTGGTGATGAAGACCAAAACAGAGAAATACCAAAAGATTCGGGACCACCGTTTACCCAAAACGGTTCCCAAAACACTAACACTGGCCTAACACAGCTACCAGACCCCACTTAGCCCCCAAGCCCGAGTGCAACACACGTCCCACAATGTCCTGACCACTCGGCCCACTACCCGGGCGAGGAACTCTATGTCCAGAAAGAAATGCAATGTGTGGGATGTCTAAAGCATAAAAGAACCTAGCCCAGATTAAGGTTCTCTATTGGTCTGGTTAAACACATGCAACATATGACGGGGTGCTAGTCAAGGTTCCAATAAAACACTTATTCTATCATGCTGAATCCTATCATAATAGAATTAGAAGGAAGTCCGCAGACTAGGAGAGAAAAACCAACCCACCTCGGTAAGCTACCAATTGCTCATAGACACTTGCAATTGGCCTCGACGTGATTACCTTGCCTCCACCTGGTTCGCACGCAAAACGATGCCCGCTGCCGGAGTCCGCACGCAAAACGGAGTTCGCACGCAAAACGGAGCACGCCGCCGAAATCCGCATGCAAACCGAGCACGCCGCCGGAGTCCGCACGCAAAACGGAGCACGGTGCCAGAATCCACACCTAAAACGGAATCAGCACGCAAAACGGAGCACGCCGCCGGAGTCCGGACGCAAAACGGAGCACGGTGCCGGATTCTGCACGCAAAACAGAGTCCGCACACAAAACGGAGTACGCTGTCGGAGTCCGCACGCAAAACGGAGCACAGTGCAGGAATCCGCACACAAAATAGAGTCCGCACGCAAAACAGAGCACACTGTCGGAGTCCGCACGCAAAACGGAGCACGGTGCCGGAATCCGCAAGCAAAATAGAGTCCGCATGCAAAACGGAGCACGCTGCCGGAGTCTGCACGTAAAACGGTGCAGTAAAACACGGTCCCTAACACGCATAAGAGCAAGGGGTCAAAACCAAAGTCCAAAAGGACGCCACAAAACTGTGCCAAAAACACCGCAAAAACAACACGCGGGACCTACCACGACAGCGTCGCGCCGCCCAACCAGCCTGTTGGAACACCTCGCGCGCTCCGCGAGGTCCACGGTGCACCGCCGCACCCCACAAAATCCCCTCCCTCACTCCCTCTTGATGCTCGGTTGGAGAAGAAGAAGAGAAAATGGAGGAGAAATGGTGCGGGGTGGTGGAGGAAGAAGAAGAAGAAGAAGGAGGAGGGGAGGGGGCTTCATGCACCGGGTCCACAGGGCCCTCCAATGGGGGCCCTCCAATGGGGGCCCTCCACCGGCGGTCCACCACACAGGGGAGCGTGCACCGAGCTCAGGCGCGCGCCCCAGCACCACGCGGGCGCGGCACCCGCGCGCCACACAGCGCGCGGGACACGGTGCGTGCCACACGGGCGTGCACCCTCGCGCGCCACACGGGTGCGCGGCCCCGCGCCCCCCCCCGCGCGGGCGTCAATGGGGGCCCGCCACGTGGCGGCCCCCCGTTGACCCGCGCCAAAATGCCTGCTACGTTCCTTGCGCAGCACGCAAGCCGCGCCTCGATCCACGCGTCGTCGTCTTGGGATCCGAACCGTCTTGAGATTCGCGCATGCACCTCGAAAAACATGCGCGTCAACCGAGCTCCAAAAAAAGCAAGTGAGTAGTCCATTTCCATCGTTTTCGCGCACTGAATCCAAATCTGATGTCCGATTTGCCAAATTCCAACTCTAAAAATTGCCGAAGGCATCCGGAGAGGTGATCTTTTATCCAAACTTCGCCCTGAGTCCAAATTTGACATCCGCGTTGCGCGAAACCACTTCTAAACACTCGACGGGTCCTCCAATTACCCACGTGATCCTTTTTTAAGCCCGAAGTCCACCTGTGAGGACCCGAATCCCCACTTAAGAGGTTACTGTCAGATTAGTGGTCTTTGGGGGTGTTTGTGCGCATGTCGGGCCCAAGAAATGGATTTCGGGCTTGGAAAGGGATCACGTGGGAATCGGAGGACCCGTCGGGTGTTTAGAAGTGGTTTCGCACGAATGCATATGTCAAAATTGGACTCAGGGCAGAGTTTGGATAAAAGAGCACCTCTCCGGACGCCTTCGGCAATTTTAGAGTTGAGATTTGGCAAAACGGGCTTCAGGATTGGACTCGGCGTGAAAATCGGATCAGGTGGGCTCTCCGGGAGCAATCGGCAAAATTTCGGATGAGAATTTGGAGAAACGGACCTTGGATTTGGATTCAGCGCGCGAAACCGTTGAAAATGGACTATTTAGTTGCTTTTTCCGGAGTCCGGTTGACGCGCGCGCTTTTCGAGGCGCGTGCGCGAATCTCGGGTGGCTTGAATCCCGAGGTGAAGGGCTGGGGAAACGCGCGTGCGGCGCGGATCACGTAGGGGGCCGCCACGTGGCGGGACCCCACTCGCGCGCGCGGGTGCGGGTGACACGCGCCTGTGTGGTGCGCTGGGTGCCCCCGCGCAGGCACGGTGTAACGCGCGCATGTGGCGTGCGGGCTGCCGCGCCTCACCGCATGCCGCGTGGCGCAGGGGCGCGCGCCTGCGCCTGGCGCATGCGCCCCTGTGCGGTGGACCGGCTGTCAGCGGCCGGTGCACCGTGGACCCGGTCCACCGGGAACCCCCTCCTCCCTTTTCTTCTCTTCTTCTTCCTTTTTCTCCCCGCACACCATTTCTTCTTCCCTTTCTTTTCTTCTTCTTCAACCGAGAGAGAGGGAGTGAGGGAAGAGATTTGGTGAGGGTGCGGCGGTGCGCCGTGGACCTTGCGGAGCGCGCGAGATTTTTCCAGCTGGACGGATGCGCGGCGCGACGCTCGTCTTATTGTACTCCCCTTCGTCGCGTTTCGGTGCGCGAGCTTCCCCGGCCTACTCCGACCTCCGTTTCAGGCGATTCTTGCGCCGTTGGATCCGCGACGGACAAAGCTACAATCTTGGTATCCTTCTCTCCTCCTAGTTTTGTGCTTTTCGAGGAGTTTTTCCATGCTTATTGGGATCCCATTTTCTGTGAGGAATTCTGGATAGCGACACCTTGCCAGATTTTTATCTCCGTAACCGGGCATCAGATGGAGGCGAGCCTTTGGACTTTTTCATCTATACGACGCAAGGATTGTCACGGTAATTTTATTGGATTTTTCTAAGACTTTCCCGAAAGTATACTTTCCTCCCTTTATCTGTGCATGGAAATACAGTTATGCGTTGTGTGGTTGTGAGCACCCTGTGTTGTGGAATTTGTAACTTAGTCTACGGTGCTCGGAATTGGGTGTGCAGGTACTCGTTTCGAAGGTATCGACACGAGGAACGTGACTGTATTTATGTTGGATTTTTTTGAGTTCTCTCTGCAGGTGAAATAATTACATCTTTGGGACTAATTTTCACACTGTGTGTACTTGGTTAAATTTTGGAATAAAAGTGTAATCTTGGACCCTACTGTTGTACCCAGGTGGGTTCGTGACTGTTTCTGAACCAGTTGGGACTGGAGAAAATAAAGATAGTGGATTACGGGTGTTTTCAGCTGTTTGGAGCCGAGGCTCGTGCGACAGGTACCGTGGATACGGGTTCAGAGGATGGTGCGTGCAAGTGGCGACGCTCTTCACCAACCCTAGGTTTGCCTTGGATTTAGCACTTCAGGTGGGTACTCTGTTCTCAGAACTGATGGACAGTTCTTCAATTCTTATATTAGAACGCACGCATGTTTAAGGTACAACAATTGTATGATATTGGGAGGTAAGCTAGGAGGGATGATTGTATGAAGGGAATTGCATGATTAATATTCATATTTAATATTATCGAGAACTTGCAGCATTCATTTATTCATGATGATAAATTGTAAATGTTTACTTAGGGACTTACCCTATGTGAAGGACATTTGCATGCTTGCATGGACATGTAATTAGGCCATCTTTTACTGCTGCACTACTTTTGGAACTTGACTTAGGAGAAACCATGTTATCCTTTTCTCCTTCTTTGTTAGTCAGGTGGTCTGTGTTGCTCAGGTTCGAGCAGGGGTTCTGGGTAGTGTAGTCGGGACTTGGTGTCTGGGACAGGTTGGATTAGTTGTGGGGCTTTGCGGCAACCGCGGATATTGGGCGGTTGACCGGACATTTATTTATACACCAGATTGGGTACCTGATTTCTCTAGTGGACAGAGTTTCCCACTAGTTGAGTATTTTTACATCTGATTGAGGACCCAGGGCTTTCCTTAGTGGTTGGGCTTTCCCACATTGATCAGAGTCATGATCCAGTCCTGCTTTTGGTTACTTATTTAGTATGCGACCGTGCCGGTCAGGAGCCGGTCTATTACTTATTTAGTGTGCGACCGTGCCGGTCAGGAGCCGGTCTATTACTTATTTAGTGTGCGACCGTGCCGGTTAGGAGCCGGTCCATTACTTATTTAGTGTGCGACCGTGCCGGTCAGGAGCCGGTCTATTACTTATTTTGGGTGCGACCGTACCGGTCAGTAGTCGGTCTGTCACCTATTTTGGGATGCGACCGTACCGGTCAGGAGTCGGTCAGTATTCCCGCAGATGAGTCTGACAGCACAGCAGGCAGTACCAGCTTTACTGGTGGCATTAGATTGAGTTTATTACAGACATTTGCTTTTTAGTTGCACTCGTGTCAGGGGGACCGAGTGGAGTCTAATAGCTCTATTTAGACCAGTGCTAGTGTTGTTTGCGACCGTTTGGGGATACGGTGGTCCCAGGGTCATTGTGAGTTGTTGACCGTTGTACTAGCAGACATAGGAAGGCATAGCAGGCATAGGCAGGCAGGGCAGGCATAGCAGGCATAGGCAGGCATGGCCGGCATAGCAGACATAGGCAGGCAGGGCAGGCATAGCAGGCATAGGCAGGCATGGCCGGTATAGCAGGCATATGCAGGTAGGGCAGGCATAGCAGGGATAGGCAAGCATAGGCAGGCATGGCCGGCATAGCAGACATAGGCAGGCAGGGCAGGCATAGCAGGCATAGGCAGGCATGGCCGGTATAGCAGGCATGGCCGGTATAGCAGGCATAGGCAGGGAGGGCAGGCATAGCAGGGATAGGCAGGCATGGCAGGCATAACAGGCATGGCAGGCAAGGCAGGGCAGGCATAGTAGGCATGGCAGGCATAGCAGGCAGTGTCACGCCCCGGGGTCGAAACTGCGACCCGGGCTCGCTAACAGATCCGCCATCTGTACGGAAACTGCCGTACAGACGCAGCGTCTAGCCTGCAAAAGACAAAACTACAGCTACACAGATATCAGAGCGGATAAAAAGCTGTACTATAAAATTTTTCTCAACTACAAGTTGCTACAACTCATAGCCTATCTCCCAAAATCAGCTGATACAAATAGAAGTCCACCTATACAACATCTACGAATCCAAATGGGAGATAGCTAACAAGAAACATAACCCACTCCCACAATCCGGGATGGTACATCTACCTCTCTCTAAAGTAACAATGCTGGTGGGGAACTATCACGCGACTCCCTGTCCTCGGTCCGTCCAGTCAAGCACAGCAGGAACGGAAGAAAGCCTCAGCAACCTGTCACCGACAGAGGGTGTGAGAACTACATCCTACAGTAGTTCTCAGTGGGTACCGTCTCCAAGAACCACGGTCTGCCCACTAAGTCTACCAGAGGCATAAGATAGAGAAAAGACTGATGATAAATATAATAAGCTGGAAAAGAATCTACAGCTATCATGCCTCTATCTACTATGCTCAATAAGAAGAGACTATGGATGATGGTATGCAGTCACTCACTGCGGACAATATGTCGCAAGTACTAAGCCCAAGACGCTCTACTACGACACATGCTACACCATCACTCTCTCAGTGTATCTCAAATCTCAGCGACTGCCCCACAGGGTCCAGTCGAGTCAAGCCTGCGCCCCCTGGTGTATCAACCAGGGTGTCCCAACGGACAAACTCGATATCTCACACAGTGACCCCATGGTAGCTCGGCCAGGGGTATCAAGCGACCTCTAGTATATGAACTAGGCGCATCATCGCAGCCTCGTCAGGCTCGGTATCATCATCGCAGCCTCATCAGGCTCGGAATCATCAACGCACCCGGGGCGTGGTTCGAGGGGTGCGACCCCACCGAACTCCAGTATCTCATCAGTATCACTGTCTCACAAGTGGCTCCTGCAGGCTGTGGTCCTCGATCAAACAGATCGGTATCTCGATGCTCAAAGCACAAACTCAGTCGGAGAACCATCCACGACTCAATCTCACAACACAGACCCACTCGACGAAGGTACTACACAGCTGGGACCACCGTCTCTCCCAACGGCTCCCTCAACAACACCTCACTGAACTCGACACTCGACTCACGGCCGGAGCTACTCCACGGCCAGATCTACGAAGGGTCCGAAACCCCGGGAGACTAACATCTACGTCCCCAAGAGAGAAAGCAGCCCTTAGAACCCAGATCACTCGAATCCGCTCGGGTGGATAAGTTTATAAGAAACCATGTCATTTATTTCAGAAAACCATTCGATCTGAGAGAAAGCCATCTTTATAATGATTTTTAGTCTCTTATAGGAAAACCCTTTGAAATCAAGTTTTATGCCCAAGCCTCGAAGAGCTGATGCCTTCGTCCCAACGGACGAGAACAGACTCAGACAGCCTTGCGAGGCTTGGAAGAAACATTGGCTGACTAAAATCATGTATTTATCCAAAAAGGTTCTGGGTTCAAGGTCCTGCTAACACGCG
This sequence comes from Tillandsia leiboldiana, assembly GCA_029204045.2. Lineage (NCBI taxonomy): Eukaryota > Viridiplantae > Streptophyta > Magnoliopsida > Poales > Bromeliaceae > Tillandsia > Tillandsia leiboldiana. The sequence continues at coordinate 7,727,072 of CM055066.1, forward strand.
TGCACCACGATCCCAACCTGGTGGTGACGAGAAGAACAGCGGAAAGGAAACCCCCCGGGACCACCGTTTATCTGAAACGGCTCCCCAAAATGCTAACACTGGCCTAACCCAGCCACCAGACCCCACTCGGCCCCCCGGGCCCGAGTGCAACACCCGTCCCACAACACTCAGACCACTCAGCCCACTACCCAGGCGAGGAAACTCTAAGTCCCGAAGGATATGAAAAGTGCGGGATGTCTAAAGCATAAAGGAACCTAGCCCAAATTAAGGTTCACAAATGGTCTGGTCAAACTCATGCACATATGACGGGGGTGCTAGTTAAGTTCCAAGAAAACACTTAAACTAGCATGCAATCCTATCACAATAGAATTAGAAGGAAGTCCGTAGACTTGGAGAGAAAACCAACCCACCTCAGAAAGCCACCAATTGCTCGTCGACACTTGCAATTGGCACAGCGGGCTTACCTGGCCTTCAAGGGGTCCGCACGCAACACGAAGCCCGATGCCAGAATCCGCACGCGAATCGGAGCACGCGGCGACCAACCACACGACCGCGCGCTCCGCGGAAGCTAAAACCGCACCGCACGCTGCCAGAAGCGAAGAAATCGCAAAATCAATCCACACAGTCAAAACCGAGCATCCGACGGCGAAAAACAGCTTCCGTCGGCGAAAACAGCCTCCGTCAGCGAAAACCAGCGCCCGACGGCGAAAAACAGCACGCGGCGGCGAAAACAGCTCCGTCGGCGAAAAACTGCGCCCGACGGCGAAAAACAGCACGCGGCGGCGAAAAACAGCTCCGTCGGCGAAAAACAGCGCCCGACGGCGAAAAACAGGCAAAATCTGCTAGCGAGACAGTTCGCGAAAACCCTGCGAAACTGCTCGCGAAAACCGCTCAAAATCTGCTCAAAACCGGCATGCGAAAACAGCTTGCGAAAAACTGCTCCGTCGGCGAAAAACTGCGCCCGACGGCGAAAACAGCTCAAAAATCAGCTTGCGAAAATCCTGCGAAGACCGCTCGCGAAAAACTGCTCGAAGGCCGCTCGCAAAACTGCACAAAATCTGCTCGCGAAAACAGCCGGCGAAAACCCGCGAAAAACTGCTCGCGAAAAACTGCTCGCGAAAGACTGCTCGAAAGCCGCTCGAAAAACTGCACAAATCTGCTTGCGAAATCAGCCGGCGAAAACCCGCGAAAACCAGCGGCCGACGGTGGGAAACAACGGCTGACGGCGAAAAACGGTGCCGGCACGCCAACCGAGGCGCCACCGCTGTCCCGGGAGCACGCCAAGCGGCGAAAATCCAGCCGCGCGACGAAGGAGGCCCGCCGCACGGCGCCCAACCAAGCAGCGCCGCGCAGCGACCTGCTGTGCGGTGCCGGAGCGCACCGCGCAGCGCCCAGCGGCGCTGCGCACAGCGCCCGGCGGCGCTGCGCGCGGCGCCCAGCGACGCTGCGCACAGCGCCCGGCGGCGCTGCGCGCGGCGCCCAGCGACGCTGCGCGCAGCGCCCAGAGGCGCTGCGCGCGGGCCCGCGCGCAGCCCACTGCGCTGCGCGCGGCCGCGCGCCTGCGCAGGCCCGCGCGCGGCCCTGCCGCGCGCCTCTGCGAGCGGCCCTGCCGCGCGCTCCTGCGCGCGGCCAGGAGGTGCCGCGCGCACGCGCGCGGCCCTGCCGCGCGCTCCTGCGTGCGGCCAGGAGGTGCCGCGCGCACGCGCGCGGCCCTGCCGCGCGCCCCTGCGCGCGGCCCTGCCGCGCGCGCCTGCGCGCGGCCAGGAGGTGCCGCGCGCACCTGCGCGCGGCCCTGCCGCGCGCGCCCGCGCGCGGCCAGGCAGCGCCGCGTGCCGCCCTTTGCTGCACGCGGCGCCGCGCCCAGCGGCACTGCCGCCGCAGGGTGCTGCCAACAGCAGCACCCTGGCGCCGCGCGTGCGCCGTTGCGCGCGCGCGCGACCGCCGGCGACGAAAAAACCTAAAGAATTAAAAAAATCCTCCATAAATCCAACAAATCCCAAAAACCATTTTTTTAAGCTTTTAAAAACCAATTAAGAAATCCCCAAAGCTCAAAACTCCAAGAAACCTCAAAAATCAGAAAAACAGAATTTTGCTTACCTTGACGATGCTCGCCGCACGCCCACGAGCTCCACGCGGCCTCCAACGGCGAGTCCAAAAATCCAAAATCACCTTGCAAACCCCTTTCCTTCTCTTCTTTTTCCTTTTCCTCTCTTTTCTTTTCCTTTCTTTCTTTCTTCCTTTTTCTTTCTTCTCTCTGCTGCAGAGGAGGGGCTGGGGCCTTTTTATAAAGCAAAAGGCTTTATAATTAATTAACTTAATTAATTAATTCCAATAATTCCAACTCCAACTCACTTTTTGCCTTCGGGCTCTCCGCCGCTGCCCGGAACCTCCCGAACTCCGCTGTAAATCGAAAATACACGCGCTCACAGCTTTTTCTCTTCATAAAGCTCATCCGTTGAGTCGGGGTGCTCAAATCAATTACCGGCTCCAAAATTGCCAGTTGCGACTCACTTTTTGCCTCCGGGTCCTCCGCGTCAGTCCGGAACCTCCCGAACCTCGCTGTAAATCAAAAGTACACGTGTCCACAGCTTTTTCTCCTCAAAAAGCTTATCCGTTGAGTCGGGGTGCTCAAATCAATTACCGGCTCCAAAATTGCCAGTTCCGACTCACTTTTTGACTCCGGGCCCTCCGCGTCAGTCCGGAACCTCCCGAACCTCGCTGTAAATCAAAAGTACACGTGTCCACAGCTTTTTCTCCTCAAAAAGCTTATCCGTTGAGTCGGGGTGCTCAAATCAATTACCGGCTCCAAAATTGCCAGTTCCGACTCACTTTTTGACTCCGGGCCCTCCGCGTCAGTCCGGATCCTCCCGAACCTCGCTGTAATCTGAAAGTACACCTGTTCCACGCATTCCTGACTTTTCGGCACTCCACGGTGAAGTCTGACATTCCCAATCTCATCCTCAATCGGCCTACAAAGCCCGGAAAAACCCCGATTCGAGCTGGAGCTTCCGCGTTGATCCGAATCAACCCGGCATCAACTGTAAACTCAAATGCAACATGCTCAAGGCATCTCTCTGCTCCAAGCCATCTGTGTGGTCGGCGCGCTATCCAAAGCCCCGGTACTTTACATCCTCCCCTCCTTCAAAAGGTTTCGTCCCTGAAACCAAAACACACACCCTACCACAAGAAACCCATATCAGGAATATTATCAACTCCAACTCTCTCTCAAAAGAAAAGCAACCGAAAATAGCGACAAGTCCGAAATTTCCAAAGGACCGATGCCTTCACCCCGATCAAACAAGAACCGGTTCCCGCATCGCCTCCATTTCTGGAGTAGTCCTTCGAAATTTTCATTCCGCTGCTATTTTTCGGCGTTAAAACGGGAAAACAAGGAGAGAGAGATGTTGAAGCTGCCCCTGCTGTGGCCGCCACCCAAAACCACAATCCACCAACTCAACCATGTAGGGGTGCAAAACTCTGATCTCAACCACTAGGAAAGGAAGTCATACCAAGTACCAAGCGATCCGCTAACCTGGCGCCCACCAATCAGCAACCCAAACTCATCCTCTCGGCTCTCAGGTGGTCGCTCTAACTCAACATACAGGCACCACCGAACCCTCACTGGGTAAAACCAACCGTAAATTCCATAACTCCACAAGCAAGAATTTCTTCGGTTGCATCTGATAGCTCAAATCCTTGTTCGACTCCAACGAAGAAAAGCCGATAAAGTGCGAGGATTCAATTACACTTCCTCCTATCAGACGAAAATCACGATCCAAACTCCCCGCGTAAACTCAAGTCTATAAACATAACCCTCTGCGGCTGGTGGCTCCCAAAAGATCGAAGTCTCCAAAAGGCAAAAATCCTCCGTTGCTCCTTAGCAACCAAAACTATCTAGTTCCGCAGGTACATCTCTCGATTAGGCAACCAACATCTCCCCTCTTAGGAGTTGCTGCACTATCCTCCAGTGATCTTGAAGCCCTAAGCCACTTCGGAAACAAATCCAAATGTCCACGACGGGTCCGGCTGCTAACCCGTTCAAACACAGCTGGAGAACTCGATTCTTCAAATACTTACAATCGCAGGCCTCAGTCAATCCACTTGGCCGCAAGGCAAGCTCAAAAAGCCCCTACCGGGTTCTGAACACTAACCGGGCACAGCCCCGGCTGCAAGGTTCCATAACCATGTCGACCACTATCTCGGTCTCCAATCCAGTATCCTGGCGCCTCGACTGCCGAGAACCTCCAGGTCTCTGTCTCCTCTGAGACACATGATCCTGAGGCTGGCACCATGGCAACCTCGATCCACTCCACTATCCCGAAATCAGGCAATACTGGAAGACTCTCTCTCTGGAGCTGGTCCCTCGATCTCCGTCCCTCCTGGACGTGATCAGTGATCCCCGGTCAATCCATCGCACATGCCCAATCGCTGCATCAACGGTCGGCACTCGCCGAGAATACACAAAGAGATAGATATCCAGGTGCAGTCCCCTCTCAACATAAACAACCCCGAAGCCTCAACCTGGGTGACAAGGGGCCCACTGCTCAACCATCGCGGAAACTCGCTCTCGGTGGTCCAACAGGACGAACCCGACGCCACCAACTCTCGGCGTCCCAAACGAAAGGCGCAAGATCTCGCGCCCTGAAGCTTCTCCTGGATGAACAATCCTTGAACAGCTTTTCCATAGCGGCGATCCAGTTCTCGGCCTCCCAAGGCCCCAACTTAAATCCCAAAATCTGCAGGGGATGGGACTGGATGAAGTAGAATAACCGGTTGGCAACCTCTCGCTGCTCCTGCACCATCAGTGGTGCGACCAGGGTCGAGATCGACAATGTCGCGGCTGGAGTACTACTGGCGATACCCCGGGAGATGCTCTCAGCTCAAACATGAGCAACACACGCTCCATGTTCTTCTCCTGGCGCCGCAACGCCTCCGACGCCTGGGCCACCTGAGCCCGCAGATCCTGTACCTCACCCTGCCTAGCCTGCTCGGCAGCCCGCCGTCCGGGCTCCTCAGCTGAGGCCAAACGCCCGCTCGTCGCTGCACGACGTCTCGGCGGCATCGCAAGTAACTGAAACAAAACAAACATCAGGACACAACAACCCTACGACCCAATCCAGCGAGAGTCTAAAATTTGTTATCCTTCCTAAAGTATTATGTTGTCTGCAGCCAACATAATCACTTTGAGAGAATAACATATCAAATCTCTCATCCCAACCCGAGGGAGAGGTAAAAACTCAATCTGGACTCTCGCTAAACAGTCACGACTCTCACGTAGTCATCCTAATGTCCAACCACAAGCCTAGGGTTTCTAAGTCCTCAATGACCTATATCCTAGGCTCTGATACCACTCTATCTGTCACGCCCCGGGGTCGAAACTGCGACCCGGGCTCGCTAACAGATCCGCCATCTGTATGGAAACTGCCGTACAGACGCAGCGTCTAGCCTGCAAAAGACAAAACTACAGCTACACAGATATCAGAGCGGATAAAAAGCTGTACTATAAAATTTTTCTCAACTACAAAGTTGCTACAACTCATAGCCTATCTCCCAAAATCAGCTGATACAAATAGAAGTCCACCTATACAACATCTACGAATCCAAATGGGAGATACTAACAAGAAACATAACCCACTCCCACAATCCGGGATGGTACATCTACCTCTCTCTAAAGTAACAATGCTGGTGGGGAACTATCACGCGACTCCCTGTCCTCGGTCCGTCCAGTCAAGCACAGCAGGAACGGAAGAAAGCCTCAGCAACCTGTCACCGACAGAGGGTGTGAGAACTACATCCTACAGTAGTTCTCAGTGGGTACCGTCTCCAAGAACCCGGTCTGCCCACTAAGTCTACCAGAGGACATAAGATAGAGAAAAGACTGATGATAAATATAATAAGCTGGAAAAGAATCTACAGCTATCATGCCTCTATCTACTATGCTCAATAAGAAGAGACTATGGATGATGGGTATGCAGTCACTCACTGCGGACAATATGTCGCAAGTACTAAGCCCAAGACGCTCTACTACGACACATGCTACACCATCACTCCTCTCAGTGTATCTCAAATCTCAGCGACTGCCCCACAGGGTCCAGTCGAGTCAAGCCTGCGCCCCTTGGTGTATCAACCAGGGTGTCCCAACGGACAAACTCGATATCTCACACAGTGACCCCATGGTAGCTCGGCCATGGGTATCAAGCGACCTCTAGTATATGAACTAGGCGCATCATCGCAGCCTCGTCAGGCTCGGTATCATCATCGCAGCCTCATCAGGCTCGGAATCATCAACGCACCTGGGGCGTGGTTCGAGGGGTGCGACCCCACCGAACTCCAGTATCTCATCAGTATCACTGTCTCACAAGTGGCTCCTGCAGGCTGTGGTCCTCGATCAACCAGATCGGTATCTCGATGCTCAAGCACAAACTCAGTCGGAGAACCCTCCACGACTCAATCTCACAACACAGACCCACTCACGAAGGTACTACACAGCTGGGACCACCGTCTCTCCCACGGCTCCCTCACAACACCTCACTGAACTCACACTCAACTCACGGCCGGAGCTACTCCACGGCCAGATCTACGAAGGGTCCGAAACCCCGGGAGACTAACATCTACGTCCCAAGAGAGAAAGCAGCCCTTATAACCCAGATCACTCGAATCCGCTCGGGTGGATAAGTTTATAAGAACCATGTCATTTATTTCAGCAGAAAACCATTCGATCTGAGAGAAAGCCATCTTTATAATGATTTTAGTCTCTTATAGGAAACCCTTTGAAATCAAGTTTTATGCCCAGCCTCGAAGAGCTGATGCCTTCGTCCCACGGACGGAACAGACTCAGACA
>CM055066.1:7734012-7787111 GCA_029204045.2 Tillandsia leiboldiana
AGCAGTGTCACGCCCCGGGGTCGAACTGCGACCCGGCTCGCCTAACAGATCCGCCATCTGTACAAAACGGAAACTGCCGTACAGACGCAGCGTCTAGCCTGCAAAAGACAAAACTACAGCTACACATATCAGAGCGGATAAAAAGCTGTACTATAAAATTTTCTCAACTACAAAGTTGCTACACTCATAGCCTATCTCCCAAATCCGATCAAATAGAAGTCCACCTATACAACATCTACGAATCCATGGGAGATAGCTACAAGAAACATACCCCTCCCACAATCCGGGATGGTACATCTACCTCTCTCTAAAGTAACAATGCTGGTAGGGAACTATCACGCGACTCCCTGTCCTCGGTCCGTCCATCAAGCACAGCAGAACGAAGAAAGCCTCAGCAACCTGTCACCGACAGAGGGTGTTGAAACTACATCCTACAGTAGTTCTCAGTGGGTACCGTCTCCAAGAACCACGGTCTGCCCACTAAGTCTACCAGAGGCATAAGATAGAGAAAAGACTGATGATAAATATATAAGCTGAAAAGAATCTACAGCTATCATGCCTCTATCTACTATGCTCAATAAGAAGAGACTATGGATGATGGTATCAGTCACTCACTGCTGACAATATGTCACAAGTACTAGCCCAAGAACGCTCTACTATGACACATGCTACGCCATCACTCTCTCAGTGAATCTCAATCTCAGCGCTGCCCCACAGGTCCATCGAGTCAAGCCTGCGCCCCCTGGTGTATCACCAGGGTGTCCCAACGACAAACTCGATATCTCACACAGTGACCCCATGGTAGCACGGCCAGGGGTATCAAGCGACCTCTAGTATATGAACTAGCGCATCATCGCAGCCTCGTCAGGCTCGGTATCATCATCGCAGCCTCATCAGGCTCGGAATCATCAACGCACCCGGGGCGTGGTTCGAGGGGTGCGACCCCACCGAACTCAAGTATCTCATCATATCACTGTCTCACAAGTGGCTCCTGCAGGCTGTGGTCCTCGATCAAACAGATCGGTATCTCGATGCTCAAAGCACAAACTCAGTCGGAGAACCCTCCACGACTCAATCTCACAACACAGACCCACTCAACGAAGGTACTACACAGCTGGACCACCGTCTCTCCCACGGCTCCCTCAACAACACCTCACTGAACTCAAACTCAACTCACGGCCGGAGCTACTCCACGCCAGATCTACGAAGGTCCGAACCCCGGGAGACTAACATCTACGTCCCCAAGAGAGAAAGCAGCCCTTAGAACCCAGATCACTCGAATCCGCTCGGGTGGATAAGTTTATAAGAAAACATGTCATTTATTCGAAAACCATTCGATCTGAGAGAAATCCATCTTTTAATGTTTTTAGTCTCTTTAGGAAAACCCTTTGAAATCAAGTTTTATGCCCAAGCCTCGAAGAGCTGATGCCTTCGTCCCAACGGACGAGAACAGACTCAGACAACCTTGCGAGGCTTGGAAGAAACATTGGCTGACTAAAATCATGTATTTATCCAAAAAGGTTCTGGGTTCAAGGTCCTGCTAACACACGTGCACCACGATCCCAACCTGGTGGTGACGAGAAGAACAGCGGAAAAGGAAACCCCCCGGGACCACCGTTTATCTGAAACGGTTCCCCAAAATGCTAACACTGGCCTAACCCAGCCACCAGACCCCACTCGCCCCCCCGGGCCCGAGTGCAACACCCGTCCCACAACACTCTGACCACTCAGCCCACTACCCAGGCGAGGAAACTCTAAGTCCCGAAGGATATGAAAAGTGCGGGATGCTAAAGCATAAAGGAACCTAGCCCAAATTAAGGTTCACAAATGGTCTGGTCAAACTCATGCACATATGACGGGGTGCTAGTTAAGTTCCAAGAAAACACTTAACTAGCATGCAATCCTAACACAATAGAATTAGAAGGAAGTCCGTAGACTTGGAGAGAAACCAACCCACCTCAGAAAGCCACCAATTGCTCGTCGACACTTGCAATTGGCTCAGCGGCTTACCTGGCCTCCAGGGGTCCGCACGCAACACGAAGCCCGATGCCAGAATCCGCACGCGAATCGGAGCACGCGCGACCACCCAACACCACCCGCGCCCCGCGGAACTAAACCGCACCGCACGCTGCCAGAAGCGAAGAAATCGCAAAATCAATCCACACAGTCAAAACCGAGCATCCGACGGCGAAAAAACAGCTTCCGTCGGCGAAAACAGCCTCCGTCAGCGAAAACCACGCCCGACGCGAAAACAGCACGCGGCGGCGAAAACAGCTCCGTCGGCGAAAAACGCGCCCGACGGCGAAAAACAGCACGCGGCGGCGAAAAACAGCTCCGTCGGCGAAAAACACGCCCGACGGCGAAAAACAGGCAAAATCTGCTAGCGAGACAGTTCGCGAAAACCCTGCGAAACTGCTCGCGAAAACCGCTCAAAATCTGCTCAAAACCGTCAGGCGAAAACAGCTTGCGAAAAACTGCTCCGTCGGCGAAAAACTGCGCCCGACGGCGAAAACAGCTCAAAATCAGCTTGCGAAAATCCTGCGAAAACCGCTCGCGAAAAACTGCTCGAAGGCCGCATCGAAAAACTGCACCAAATCTGCTCGCGAAATCGCCGGCGAACCCGCGAAAAACTCTCGCGAAAAACTGCTCCTCGAAAGACTGCGCGAAAGCGGCGAAAAACTGCACAATCTGCTTGCGAAATCAGCCGGCGAAAACCCGCGAAAACCAGCGGCCCACGTGGGAAACACGGCTGACGGCGAAAAAAGTGCCGGCACGCCACCGAGGCGCCACCCGTGTCCCGGAGCCGCCAAGCGTCGAAAATCCCCGCGCGACGAAGGAGGCCCCCCGCCGCACGGCGCCCAACCAGCAAGCGCCGCGGCGACCTGCTGTGGCGGTGCCGGACGCACCGCGCAGCGCCCATCGGCGCTGCCACCGCGCCCGGCGGGCGCTGCGCGCGGCGCCGCGACGCTGGCGCAGAGCGCCCGGCGCGCTGCGCGCGCTCCCCAGCGACGCTGCGCGCAGCGCCCAGAGGCGCTCGCCGGCCCGCTGCGCAGCCCCACTGCGCTGCGCCGGCCGGCCCTGCGCAGCCCGCGCGCGCCCTGCGCGCGACCTGCGAGCGGCCCTGCCGCGCGCTCCTGCGCGCGCAGGAGGTCCGCCGCAACGCCGCGCGGCCCTGCCGCGCGCGCCTCCTGCTGCGCCAGGAGGTGCCCCGCACGGAGCCGCGCGGCCCTGCGCGCGCCCCTGCGCGCGCGGCCTGCCGCGCGCACAGCCGCGCGCGGCCCAGGAGGTGCCCGCGCGCACCTGCGCGCGGCCCTGCCCGCGCCTCAGCGCCTGGCAGCGCGCCGCCAGGCACGCCCGTGCAGCCCTTTGCTGCACGCGGCGCCGCGCCCAGCGGCACACTGCCGCCGCAGGTGCTGCCAACAGCAGCACCCTGGCGCCGCGCGTGCGCCGTTGCGCGCAGGCGCGGGCCGCCGCCGACGACGAAAAAAACCTAAAGAATTAAAAAAATCCTCCATAAATCCAACAAATCCCAAAAACCATTTTTTTAAGCTTTTAAAAACCAATTAAGAAATCCCCAAAGCTCAAAACTCCAAGAAACCTCAAAAAATCAGAAAAACAGAATTTTGCTTACCTTGACGATGCTCGCCGCCGCCCACGAGCTCCACGCGGCCTCCAACGGCGAGTCCAAAAATCCAAAATCACCTTGCAAACCCCTTTCCTTCTCTTCTTTTTTCCTTTTCCTCTCTTTTCTTTTCCTTTCTTTCTTTCTTTCCTTTTTCTTTTCTTCTCTCTGCTGCAGAGGAGGGGCTGGGGCCTTTTATAAAGCACAAAGGCTTTATAATTAATTAACTTAAGTAATTAATTCCAATAATTCCAACTCCAACTCACTTTTTGCCTTCGGGCTCTCCGCCGCTGCCCGGAACCTCCCGAACTCCGCTGTAAATCGAAAATACACGCGCTCACAGCTTTTCTCTTCATAAAGCTCATCCGTTGAGTCGGGGTGCTCAAATCAATTACCGGCTCCAAAATTGCCAGTTGCGACTCACTTTTTGCCTCCGGGTCCTCCGCGTCAGTCCGGAACCTCCCGAACCTCGCTGTAAATCAAAAGTACACGTGTCCACAGCTTTTCCTCCTCAAAAAGCTTATCCGTTGAGTCGGGGTGCTCAAATCAATTACCGGCTCCAAAATTGCCAGTTCCGACTCACTTTTTGACTCCGGGCCCTCCGCGTCAGTCCGGAACCTCCCGAACCTCGCTGTAAATCAAAAGTACACGTGTCCACAGCTTTTTCCTCCTCAAAAAGCTTATCCGTTGAGTCGGGGTGCTCAAATCAATTACCGGCTCCAAAATTGCCAGTTCCGACTCACTTTTTGACTCCGGGCCCTCCGCGTCAGTCCGGATCCTCCCGAACCTCGCTGTAATCTGAAAGTACACCTGTTCCACGCATTCCTGACTTTTCGGCACTCCACGGTGAAGTCTGACATTCCCAATCTCATCCTCAATCGGCCTACAAAGCCCGGAAAAACCCCGATTCGAGCTGGAGCTTCCGCGTTGATCCGAATCAACCCGGCATCAACTGTAAACTCAAATGCAACATGCTCAAGGCATCTCTCTGCTCCAAGCCATCTGTGTGGTCGGCGCGCTATCCAAAGCCCCGGTACTTTACATCCTCCCCTCCTTCAAAAGGTTTCGTCCCTGAAACCAAAACACACACCCTACCACAAGAAACCCATATCAGGAATATTATCAACTCCAACTCTCTCTCAAAAGAAAAGCAACCGAAAATAGCGACAAGTCCGAAATTTCCAAAGGACCGATGCCTTCACCCCGATCAAACAAGAACCGGTTCCCGCATCGCCTCCATTTCTGGAGTAGTCCTTCGAAATTTTTCATTCCGCTGCTATTTTCGGCGTTAAAACGGGAAAACAAGGAGAGAGAGATGTTGAAGCTGCCCCTGCTGTGGCCGCCACCCAAAACCACAATCCACCAACTCAACCATGTAGGGGTGCAAAACTCTGATCTCAACCACTAGGAAAGGAAGTCATACCAAGTACCAAGCGATCCGCTAACCTGGCGCCCACCAATCAGCAACCCAAACTCATCCTCTCGGCTCTCAGGTGGTCGCTCTAACTCAACATACAGGCACCACCGAACCCTCACTGGGTAAAACCAACCGTAAATTCCATAACTCCACAAGCAAGAATTTCTTCGGTTGCATCTGATAGCTCAAATCCTTGTTCGACTCCAACGAAGAAAAGCCGATAAAGTGCGAGGATTCAATTACACTTCCTCCTATCAGACGAAAATCACGATCCAAACTCCCCGCGTAAACTCAAGTCTATAAACATAACCCTCTGCGGCTGGTGGCTCCCAAAAGATCGAAGTCTCCAAAAGGCAAAAATCCTCCGTTGCTCCTTAGCAACCAAAACTATCTAGTTCCGCAGGTACATCTCTCGATTAGGCAACCAACATCTCCCCTCTTAGGAGTTGCTGCACTATCCTCCAGTGATCTTGAAGCCCTAAGCCACTTCGGAAACAAATCCAAATGTCCACGACGGGTCCGGCTGCTAACCCGTTCAAACACAGCTGGAGAACTCGATTCTTCAAATACTTACAATCGCAGGCCTCAGTCAATCCACTTGGCCGCAAGGCAAGCTCAAAAAGCCCCTACCGGGTTCTGAACACTAACCGGGCACAGCCCCGGCTGCAAGGTTCCATAACCATGTCGACCACTATCTCGGTCTCCAATCCAGTATCCTGGCGCCTCGACTGCCGAGAACCTCCAGGTCTCTGTCTCCTCTGAGACACATGATCCTGAGGCTGGCACCATGGCAACCTCGATCCACTCCACTATCCCGAAATCAGGCAATACTGGAAGACTCTCTCTCTGGAGCTGGTCCCTCGATCTCCGTCCCTCCTGGACGTGATCAGTGATCCCCGGTCAATCCATCGCACATGCCCAATCGCTGCATCAACGGTCGGCACTCGCCGAGAATACACAAAGAGATAGATATCCAGGTGCAGTCCCCTCTCAACATAAACAACCCCGAAGCCTCAACCTGGGTGACAAGGGGCCCACTGCTCAACCATCGCGGAAACTCGCTCTCGGTGGTCCAACAGGACGAACCCGACGCCACCAACTCTCGGCGTCCCAAACGAAAGGCGCAAGATCTCGCGCCCTGAAGCTTCTCCTGGATGAACAATCCTTGAACAGCTTTTCCATAGCGGCGATCCAGTTCTCGGCCTCCCAAGGCCCCCAACTTAAATCCCAAAATCTGCAGGGGATGGGACTGGATGAAGTAGAATAACCGGTTGGCAACCTCTCGCTGCTCCTGCACCATCAGTGGTGCGACCAGGGTCGAGATCGACAATGTCGCGGCTGGAGTACTACTGGCGATACCCCGGGAGATGCTCTCAGCTCAAACATGAGCAACACACGCTCCATGTTCTTCTCCTGGCGCCGCAACGCCTCCGACGCCTGGGCCACCTGAGCCCGCAGATCCTGTACCTCACCCTGCCTAGCCTGCTCGGCAGCCCGCCGTCCGGGCTCCTCAGCTGAGGCCAAACGCCCGCTCGTCGCTGCACGACGTCTCGGCGGCATCGCAAGTAACTGAAACAAAACAAACATCAGGACACAACAACCCTACGACCCAATCCAGCGAGAGTCTAAAATTTGTTATCCTTCCTAAAGTATTATGTTGTCTGCAGCCAACATAATCACTTTGAGAGAATAACATATCAAATCTCTCATCCCAACCCGAGGGAGAGGTAAAAACTCAATCTGGACTCTCGCTAACAGTCACGACTCTCACGTAGTCATCCTAATGTCCAACCACAAGCCTAGGGTTTCTAAGTCCTCAATGACCTATATCCTAGGCTCTGATACCACTCTAATCTGTCACGCCCCGGGGTCGAAACTGCGACCCGGGCTCGCTAACAGATCCGCCATCTGTATGGAAACTGCCGTACAGACGCAGCGTCTAGCCTGCAAAAGACAAAACTACAGCTACACAGATATCAGAGCGGATAAAAAGCTGTACTATAAAATTTTTCTCAACTACAAGTTGCTACAACTCATAGCCTATCTCCCAAAATCAGCTGATACAAATAGAAGTCCACCTATACAACATCTACGAATCCAAATGGGAGATAGCTAACAAGAAACATAACCCACTCCCACAATCCGGGATGGTACATCTACCTCTCTCTAAAGTAACAATGCTGGTGGGGAACTATCACGCGACTCCCTGTCCTCGGTCCGTCCAGTCAAGCACAGCAGGAACGGAAGAAAGCCTCAGCAACCTGTCACCGACAGAGGGTGTGAGAACTACATCCTACAGTAGTTCTCAGTGGGTACCGTCTCCAAGAACCACGGTCTGCCCACTAAGTCTACCAGAGGCATAAGATAGAGAAAAGACTGATGATAAATATAATAAGCTGGAAAAGAATCTACAGCTATCATGCCTCTATCTACTATGCTCAATAAGAAGAGACTATGGATGATGGTATGCAGTCACTCACTGCGGACAATATGTCGCAAGTACTAAGCCCAAGACGCTCTACTACGACACATGCTACACCATCACTCTCTCAGTGTATCTCAAATCTCAGCGACTGCCCCACAGGGTCCAGTCGAGTCAAGCCTGCGCCCCTTGGTGTATCAACCAGGGTGTCCCAACGGACAAACTCGATATCTCACACAGTGACCCCATGGTAGCTCGGCCAGGGGTATCAAGCGACCTCTAGTATATGAACTAGGCGCATCATCGCAGCCTCGTCAGGCTCGGTATCATCATCGCAGCCTCATCAGGCTCGGAATCATCAACGCACCTGGGGCGTGGTTCGAGGGGTGCGACCCCACCGAACTCCAGTATCTCATCAGTATCACTGTCTCACAAGTGGCTCCTGCAGGCTGTGGTCCTCAATCAACCAGATCGGTATCTCGATGCTCAAAGCACAAACTCAGTCGGAGAACCATCCATGACTCAATCTCACAACACAGACCCACTCGACGAAGGTACTACACAGCTGGGACCACCGTCTCTCCCAACGGCTCCCTCAACAACACCTCACTGAACTCGACACTCGACTCACGGCCGGAGCTACTCCACGGCCAGATCTACGAAGGGTCCGAAACCCCGGGAGACTAACATCTACGTCCCCAAGAGAGAAAGCAGCCCTTAGAACCCAGATCACTCGAATCCGCTCGGGTGGATAAGTTTATAAGAAACCATGTCATTTATTTCAGAAAACCATTCGATCTGAGAGAAAGCCATCTTTATAATGATTTTTAGTCTCTTATAGGAAAACCCTTTGAAATCAAGTTTTATGCCCAAGCCTCGAAGAGCTGATGCCTTCGTCCCAACGGACGAGAACAGACTCAGACAGCCTTGCGAGGCTTGGAAGAAACATTGGCTGACTAAAATCATGTATTTATCCAAAAAGGTTCTGGGTTCAAGGTCCTGCTAACACGCGTGCACCACGATCCCAACCTGGTGGTGACGAGAAGAACAGCGGAAAGGAAAGCCCCCGGGACCACCGTTTATCTGAAACGGCTCCCCAAAATGCTAACACTGGCCTAACCCAGCCACCAGACCCCACTCGGCCCCCCGGGCCCGAGTGCAACACCCGTCCCACAACACTCAGACCACTCAGCCCACTACCCGGGCGAGGAAACTCTAAGTCCCGAAGGATATGAAAAGTGCGGGATGTCTAAAGCATAAAGGAACCTAGCCCAAATTAAGGTTCACAAATGGTCTGGTCAAACTCATGCACATATGACGGGGGTGCTAGTTAAGTTCTAAGAAAACACTTAAACTAGCATGCAATCCTATCACAATAGAATTAGAAGGAAGTCCGTAGACTTGGAGAGAAAACCAACCCACCTCAGAAAGCCACCAATTGCTCGTCGACACTTGCAATTGGCACAGCAGGCTTACCTGGCCTTCAAGGGGTCCGCACGCAACACGAAGCCCGATGCCAGAATCCGCACGCGAATCGGAGCACGCGGCGACCAACCACACGACCGCGCGCTCCGCGGAAGCTAAAACCGCACCGCACGCTGCCAGAGAGCGAAGAAATCGCAAAATCAATCCACACAGTCAAAACCGAGCATCCGACGGCGAAAAACAGCTTCCGTCGGCGAAAACAGCCTCCGTCAGCGAAAAACACCGCCCGACGGCGAAAAACAGCACGCGGCGGCGAAAACAGCTCCGTCGGCGAAAAACTGCGCCCGACGGCGAAAAACAGCACGCGGCGGCGAAAAACAGCTCCGTCGGCGAAAAACAGCGCCCGACGGCGAAAAACAGGCAAAATCTGCTAGCGAGACAGTTCGCGAAAACCCTGCGAAACAGCTCGCGAAAACCGCTCAAAATCTGCTCAAAACCGGCATGCGAAAACAGCTTGCGAAAAACTGCTCCGTCGGCGAAAAACTGCGCCCGACGGCGAAAACAGCTCAAAAATCAGCTTGCGAAAATCCTGCGAAGACCGCTCGCGAAAAACTGCTGGAAGGCCGCTCGCAAAACTGCACAAAATCTGCTCGCGAAAACAGCCGGCGAAAACCCGCGAAAAACTGCTCGCGAAACACTGCTCGAAAGCCGCTCGAAAAACTGCACAAATCTGCTTGCGAAATCAGCCGGCAAAAACCCGCGAAAACCAGCGGCCGACGGTGGGAAACAACGGCTGACGGTAAAAAACGGTGCCGGCACGCCAACCGAGGCGCCACCGCTGTCCCGGGAGCACGCCGAGCGGCGAAAATCCAGCCGCGCGACGAGGGAGGCCCGCCGCACGGCGCCCAACCAAGCAGCGCCGCGCAGCGACCTGCTGCGCGGTGCCGGAACGCACCGCGCAGCGCCCAGCGGCGCTGCGCATAGCGCCCGGCGGCGCTGCGCGCGGCGCCCAGCGACGCTGCGCGCAGCGCCCTGAGGCGCTGCGCGCGGGCCCGCGCGCAGCCCACTGCGCTGCGCGCGGCCGCGCGCCTGCGCAGGCCCGCGCGCGGCCCGCGCGCGGCCCTGCCGCGCGCGCACGCGCGCGGCCCTGCCGCGCGCCCCTGCGCGCGGCCCTGCCGCGCGCGCCTGCGCGCGGCCAGGAGGTGCCGCGCGCACGCGCGCGGCCCTGCGCGCGGCCCTGCCGCGCGCGCCTGCGCGCGGCCAGGAGGTGCCACGCGCACCTGCGCGCGGCCCTGCCGCGCGCGCCCGCGCGCGGCCAGGCAGCGCCGCGTGCCGCCCTTTGCTGCACGCGGCGCCGCGCCCAGCGGCACTGCCGCCGCAGGGTGCTGCCAACAGCAGCACCCTGGCGCCGCGCGTGCGCCGTTGCGCGCGCGCAGCGACCGCCGGCGACGAAAAAACCTAAAGAATTAAAAAAATCCTCCATAAATCCAACAAATCCCAAAAACCATTTTTTTAAGCTTTTAAAAACCAATTAAGAAATCCCCAAAGCTCAAAACTCCAAGAAACCTCAAAAATCAGAAAAACAGAATTTTGCTTACCTTGACGATGCTCGCCGCACGCCCACGAGCTCCACGCGGCCTCCAACGGCGAGTCCAAAAATCCAAAATCACCTTGCAAACCCCTTTCCTTCTCTTCTTTTTCCTTTTCCTCTCTTTTCTTTTCCTTTCTTTCTTTCTTCCTTTTTCTTTCTTCTCTCTGCTGCAGAGGAGGGGCTGGGGCCTTTTTATAAAGCAAAAGGCTTTATAATTAATTAACTTAATTAATTAATTCCAATAATTCCAACTCCAACTCACTTTTTGCCTTCGGGCTCTCCGCCGCTGCCCGGAACCTCCCGAACTCCGCTGTAAATCGAAAATACACGCGCTCACAGCTTTTTCTCTTCAAAAAGCTCATCCGTTGAGTCGGGGTGCTCAAATCAATTACCGGCTCCAAAATTGCCAGTTCCGACTCACTTTTTGCCTCCGGGTCCTCCGCGTCAGTCCGGAATCTCCCGAACCTTGCTGTAAATCAAAAGTAGACGTGTCCACAGCTTTTTCTCCTCAAAAAGCTTATCCGTTGAGTCGGGGTGCTCAAATCAATTACCGGCTCCAAAATTGCCAGTTCCGACTCACTTTTTGACTCCGGGCCCTCCGCGTCAGTCCGGAACCTCCCGAACCTCGCTGTAAATCAAAAGTACACGTGTCCACAGCTTTTTCTCCTCAAAAAGCTTATCCCTTGAGTCGGGGTGCTCAAATCAATTACCGGCTCCAAAATTGCCAGTTCCGACTCACTTTTTGACTCCGGGCCCTCCGCGTCAGTCCGGAACCTCCCGAACCTCGCTGTAATCTGAAAGTACACCTGTTCCATGCATTCCTGACTTTCCGGCACTCCACGGTGAAGTCTGACATTCCCAATCTCGTCCTCAATCGGCCTACAAAGCCCGGAAAAACCCCGATTCGAGCTGGAGCTTCCGCGTTGATCCGAATCAACCCGGCATCAACTGTAAACTCAAATGCAACATGCTCAAGGCATCTCTCTGCTCCAAGCCATCTGTGTGGTCGGCGCGCTATCCAAAGCCCCGGTACTTTACAGGCAGTGCCAGTGATTACTGGTCTAACGATTTGGGTCGATTGTGCACCTCATGTGCTGGTGGTTGCATACCACCCTTTGGTCCTTCCCTTGTGGGCATTTTAGTTGGAAGCTTGGTAGCTGTTGAGGGTCTCCAGCTTCCTTAATTCAGTCTTTACGGCTTGGGTTAGTGTTTGTCTCTTGAGGTCTTGGTGGGCAGACCGTCGGGACTGGTTGTGGTACCCACTAAGAACACCCTTTTTTTTGGTGTAGTTCTCACACCCTCTGGGGGTTTCCTCCTCTTTTTCCTTCCTCTTCTCTGTTTTGCAGAGTCTTAGCGGGAGTTGCAAATTCTGCGGTTGTTGATCGAGGCGAGAGAGTCGCGAGCTAGATCCCTACCCGTCGTTGGAGAGTAGCAGTACCCCTTCAGAGGAGACCTTCAGTAGATCAGTTGTTTTATCTTC
Source organism: Tillandsia leiboldiana (assembly GCA_029204045.2). Classification (NCBI taxonomy): domain Eukaryota; kingdom Viridiplantae; phylum Streptophyta; class Magnoliopsida; order Poales; family Bromeliaceae; genus Tillandsia; species Tillandsia leiboldiana. The sequence goes on from CM055066.1 coordinate 7,745,970, forward strand.
CCTTCTTTTGAGAGACTGATGTAGTGAGGATATTTTATGTATCGAGAGACTGTACACTGTTGTATTTATTAGGGATACCTCCCGGTTGAGATCTGAGTTGTACATGAGGATATTGTATTATTATTTTGGGGAGACAGATTTATTGTATTATTTTCCAGTTGTACAGTGATTGATTTTAGTTATACAGCAGATTTTTACTTATAGCTCTGATATTCTGTTTAGCTGTAGTACTTTTCTTACAGGTAGGACGCTTCGCCTATGCAGGCTGGCATAGGTGGCGGATCTGTTGGTGAGCCTGGGTCGCAGTTTCGACCCCGGGGCGTGACACCACCACTTGTGTCCAAATTGCGCACTAACTCCATCGAGACACCACGCAGGCCACCAGAAGCTGCCAAACAACCAGAAAACTCAACGCGGGGATCCGGGTCCTCACAGGCATAGTAGCTGTAGAGTTATTTCCAGCATTTCCTTTATAGTACTGCATCTATTACTTTATGCCTCTAGAAGACTTAGTGGGCAGACCGTCGGGCTTGGTGGCGGTACCCACTGAGATCTACGTGTTGGTGTAGTTCTCACACCCGCTGGGGGTTCTTCCCCCTCTTTCTCTTTTCTCTCCTTTGTTTTGTAGAGTCTTCTGCGGGAGTTGCTGATCCTTCTGTTGCTGATCGAGGTGAGGGAGTCGCGAGCTAGTTCCCTACCCGTCCTTGGAGTATAGTGGTACCCTTTTTGGAGCTTTGTAGTACAGTCTGCTGGATTTTAGTAGATAGTTACTTTCGAGAGTTTTACTTTTGAGAGACTTGTGTATTATGAGGTTCAGATCTGTACTACTTGGAGTTGTACATATATTTTTCAGTAGTTTATTTTACAGCTCTGATATTTGTATAGTTGTAGTTTTATCTTTTACAGATTAGACGCTTCATCTATGCGGGGCTTCCCGTATGGGCGGTGGATCTGTTAGCGAACCCGGGTCGCAGTTTTGACTCCGGGGCGTGACAATATATAGAGGGTGAAAGGATAAAGATGGAGAGAGTCTTAGCCATGAATTTTAAAAAAAAAAGAGAGAATGTGTGTGAGTTAGGTGAGAGAGAGTGTGGGTTAAGTAAGAGGAGTGAGTATGTGTGAGTAATTAACGTCGTTTCTTTCACTCATTCACTATACTTGTACGAATCTCAACACACACTCATCCAAGGGATATAAATTTACAAGAACAATAGCTCATGTGCTTGTACAAGTACTGGAGCTCTACTATATATATATATATATATATATATATATATATATATATATATATATATATAGAGAGAGAGAGAGAGAGAGAGAGAGAGAGAGAGAGAGAGAGAGAGAGAGTTAGGTTGGTATGCTTATGGAAGCACAAAACCCTCCGTGCTTATAAGTCGTTTTTTATTTTGGGACTTCCAAGTCGACGATTAGCTCTGGTAGACCTGATCTAGAGTATTTGAAGTACTTAGAAAATAAATTTCATAATTTTTCGATATCATTTGCCTAGTGATCGAAATGGTTCAAAATCAACAATTTTAATTCTCGTGGTGAGCCATTTGTAAATTTAACTGTGTAGAAATATTAAATGTGGGTTTATGGGATCCAAGGATCTAAATAGGGGAAAAACCACCTAGAGGGGGGTGAATAGGTGTAAACAATAAAACTCAGAAATCTTTGCGTAAAAATAACCCAATACGGAAAATTAAAAATATATGCAAGATTTTACGTGAAAAACTCCATCACAGGAGTAAAAAACCAAGGGACCGATCACACGAAAAAATCCACTAAGATTAAACACGTACAATGTGATATAACGCAACACCACGACTCAACCTTTTTCATACGCTCCGAGTAGATCTTCTCCGCAGTCCTCAACGCGCCTCGATAACACAATTTGCATCCAACTTCGAATTCACGAAGTCCAACCGAATCCACGGCTTCACCAATATAGCATGAGTCGATCACACGAACGCGCCTAACTCTGAATCCACGAACTTGATAGCACCTTGAATCACAAGGCCACGCGAATCCACGCGTCGATGTTCCTTTCAGAAATCGTTGTTTGTTTATTGGTGGTGATGGAATTGAATACTTAGATAATTCATATATAGATAAGAAAACACTGTCTAAGTATTCATCAATTTGATTCTACAAGAAATAGAGAGTTTGAAAAACCCAAGAATCAAATTGATCAATATAGAAAAAGAAACATAAAATAGAACGTGTTCGAGCAGAGAGCATCTCCTGTGGTATCGCCAGTAGTACCTCCGGCTGCGACATCGTCGACTTCGACCCAGATTACATCGTTGACAGTACAGGAGCAGTGAGAGCTTACTGATCGGTTGTTATACATCAGCCAGTTCCATCCCCCACAATTTTCAGGGCAGAGTTTGGAGCCTTGGGAGGCCGAGAACTGGATCATCGCTATGGAAAAGCTGTTCGAGAATTTGTTCATCCAGGAGAAGCATCAGGTGCGTTTGGCCACGCATATTTTGGAGAAGGACGTCGAGACTTGGTGGTATCGAGTTCGTCCTGTTAGACCGCCTGGAGTGCAGTGGATGACTTGGAGCGAGTTTCGTGCTTAATAGGGCTCCAGAAGCTGCTGATCCAACAGTAATCCTCTTGCGGGGATTCGGGTCCTCACATCCTCCCCCACTAAAGGAAAGTTTCATCCACAAAATTAACACAACTCAAAAGGAAGTCTCAAATACCAAGGGTAGATACTCATCATCACCGTCTCCCGCTCACAAGTTGCCACTCACTTTGTAGTGGCCTTGGTTTCCATGCAACATTTTTCCGGTGAATCCACTGTTTGAACACCTAGTGTTGGTGTATCTGGCCCATAGTGCATCAAAGGGATGCCACAGTATCTTTAGCTGTGTTGGCCTTCGGCTACATTTGTCGAAATTTTGAAGAGGTTTTAGGCCAAACAGAGGCTGGAAATGGATTCAGCACAGAAAAACGCTTGAAAACGGCTATTTGCTTGTTTGATTCTGAGTCCGGATGCCCAAAAACAGATTCCCGAAAGTTTTTATTGGCTTTTGGTGCATGGGAGGGGCCGTAGACCGCCGGCATGCCACGTGGCGGCCTATCATTGGCCGGTTTTTAGCGCTCGGTCCACAGTGCAGCGCGGCTGGGTGCACAGACCCGGCGCAGGGACACGTGGCACCGCCTGATTGGCGGGCTCAAGGCGCGCGGTCTACCGGGCGAGCGCGACGGTGCATGGACCAAGGCAGGGGACACGTGGCAGCCTCCGGTTGGTCGGTGCATGCGGCGCGGTCCACGGAATTCCAAAGTGGGATGCGTGGACCGGGTGTAGGGGACACGTGTCGCCTTGTGATTCGCGGGCGCATCAGGCGCGATGCACGGGAGGGTGCGCCGGCGCCTCGGGGCGCGTGCGCACGTGGGGGGCCATGCCGCGCCACCGGCGAGGCGGCGATCGGTCGGCGGGTCTTCCGGGCTGGACACGTGACGCCCACTCATTGGCGGGCGCCAACCGCCTTGCTGTTCGGGAAGGGGCCACGTGGCCGTCCCTGAGTGGCCCGCGCAGCTGTTTGCTATTCGGCGGGCCACGTGGCATCACCTGGTTGATTCGGGCGCAAACTGTGTTGGGCCGGGGCCAACACTGTAGCAGCCCGAATCTTTCGGGCGCCCGGAATCTGGGCCCAAAGGCCCAATGAGAGTTTTTTTGGATTTTTTTCCGGGTTGGGCCTATAAATAGGACATTTGCTCATGCTTTTCAGGCATTTTCCGAGCTCTTGAGACTTAGCACCCTTCATCAAAGTTGAAGCTTACCTTGTTGCGCATCTGGTGAAGGAAGCCCGAAATTTTTGGAGGCCGCAGCGTCGACGACTTCGGCATCGTAGCGCAGAGCGACGATATACTGTTGAAGGCCCGTTTTCGTCGCACTTCAGTATGAGAGGTCTACAGAGCTACCTCAACTATATTTTTGGACAATTTTCACGGTGTTGGATCCATGAGAGGTAGGCCTATGTTTTTCGTATTGACCACCTTCCTCGCATCTAAGCTTTTATAGGGGTTCCTGGTACATTTTTAACCCCCATTACTACAGGATTTCTTCCTTGACAGCAGCACCTTGACGGATTTTATTCTTCACGCTCGAGCGTCGGATCGAGATGAGCCTATACACTTTTTTTCATCTACTCGTCGCGAGGATTATCACCATATTTTTCTTGGATTTTTCCGAGACCTTCCCGGAGTTATATTATTCCCTTTTTATCTGTGCAAGAGTTTACAGTTGTGTGGTTGTGAGTGTTTGCGCACCTGTACTATGGAATTTGTAACTCGACCTACGGGGCTCAGAATCGGACGTGCAGGTACCGTTTCGAAGGTCTCGACGCGACGATCGCAGTGATATTTTTATTGGAATTTTCAGGGCACTTTCAGCAGGTGAAATAATTGCATCTTTGGGACTAATTTTCAGATCGTGTGTACTTGGTAAATTTTTGGGATTAAAGTGTAATTGTGAACCTTGTGTTGTACCCAGGAGAGTTTGCGGGTATTACTGGACCCGTTGGATTCGGAGTGTTTGTTTTCCTGGTATTTTCAGCTGTGGAATTTTGGACAGTTCGGCTCTTCAGGTGGGTGGCCTCGTCTTCATGACCTATGGACTGTGCATTAATTCTATCTGTGTAGGGACTTGCATGTTGTAGATGTATTTTGTATAGCATGCTAGAATATAGGAATTGATATTCTTGATGTTGTTAGATGATCATGTGTTTATTTTCTTCCCTACAAGCTGTTGATTATTGATATCTTAAAACTTGACCTAGCACCCCCGCCATATGCAGCATGTTCAGCCAGACTGTAGAAAACTCCAACTTGGGCTAGGTTTTTATTGCTCTAGACATTCCCACACCACTATTCTATATTTCACTCTGGACTTAGAGTTTCCTCGCCCGGGTAGTAGGCCGAGAGGTCGGGTTGTTGTGGGATGCATTTACACCCGTGTCTAGGGACCGAGTGGAGTCTGATAGCAGTCTATAGATCAGGGTTCTTTGGGAGCCGTCTGAGTGACAGTGGGTCTCGGCTGTGTAGTTTTCCAGCCTGTGAGTGAGACAGTGTTTTGTTGGTTACAGCCGATCTTGTTGATCGAGGATTTGGATTATAGCCTGCATGAGCCACATTTGAGCTCGACAGAGATGCGCGGATACTTTACTCGTTGGGGTCGCGCCCCTCGAGTGTCACTCCGGAGTTGGGCCTGATACTTCTATCGCGACATGTCGATGCAGTCCCTCTGGCTGGGCCAGTTTTGGCAGTCACGGACGGCCTACATAAGTCCGGTCCTCCGGGATGTAACGACAGTAGGTAGGCGCAGGTTTGACTGGACCCGAGGAGGCAGTCATTTTAGATTGGGTGATCTGAGTTGAGGGCTAGTTGTGGCATTATGTTTCTTTCTGTTCCACTCTTTGAGCATCTAGATAGAGGCATAGTAGCTGTTGAGTTTACTTTTCCAGCTTTTCCTTACAGCACTGCATATGTTACTTTATGCCTCTAGTAGACTTAGTGGGCAGACCGTCGGGCTTGTTGGCGGCACCCACTGAGAACTACTGTGGGATGTAGTTCTCACACCCGTCGTGGTTTCTTTTCCCCAGGGACTTCTGCTCCGGTTCCTGCTGCTTCAGTTGCTGATCCTACTCCTTCAGACCGAGGTAAGGGAGTCGCGAGATAGATCCCTTCCAGTCATCCTCTGTGAGAGAGTAGATGTACCCCTTACCAGTTTTTGTGAGTGATATGTTGAGCGACCCTTGTAGTGAGGTATCGAGTTGTACCTTTCCTTTACTGCAGAGAGAGACTTATGTATTTTGGTGAGGATGGTTTGTGTTATTGGAGTTGGAGTTGTATTTATTTACTTTTCAGCATTTACTTTTCAGCTCTGATATCTGTTAGTGTAGATGATCTTTTGCAGGTTAGTCGCTACGTCTATACGGGGCTTCCCGTATGGGCGGCGGATCTGTTGGCGAGTTCGGGTCACAGTTTCGACCCCGGGGCGTGACAGATTAGAATGGTATCAGAGCCTAGGATGTAGGTCATTGAGGACTTAGAAACCCTTGGCTTGTGGTTGGACCCTAGGATGACTCACGTGAGAGCTGCAATTTTTAGCGAGAGTCCCGATTGGGTTTCTAACTCTCCCGAGCGGATTGGGATGAGTGATTGACATGTCTTCCTGCGGTGGCAACTATGTTGGCTGCAGACAACATAGTACTATGGGAAGGGGGACATACCTTTGACTTTCGCTAGATTGGGTCGAGTGTTGATTTGGGTTCTGATTGTTCGTTTTGTTCCTCATGTGAGTGATGCCTCGGTGATGCACGATGTCGACGCGTTCGCAGCTTTCTTCCTCTGAGCCCGAGCAGGAGGACTCGGGGCAGGGACAGCAGAGAGAGGTTCAGGAGCTCCGTGCCTAGTTGGCACAGATGTCTGAGGCTTTTCGGCGTCAGGAGGAGACATCACAGCGCTAGGAGGAGGCTTCACGGTGCCAGAAGAAGGCTTCACGGCGCCAGGAGGAGGCTTCACGGCTCCAGGAGGAGGCCATGGGTCGGTTGATGCTCATGATGGAGCAGAGGGCGCAGCCGGTTGTAGCACCCCCAGAGGGTTCGCCTGTGCCTTCTTCGCCAGTTGTGGCACCCCCTATTGTTCAGACAGCCCCAGCAGTTCCTGTTGAGCCGGTTTCTAGCAGACCACCGTCTGGGTCGACGGGACCTTTGACTCCAGCTGAGCAGCGTGAGGTGGTGGATCTACTGATGAGGTACCGCCAGTTCGATCCGCCTCATTTTTCTGGACTGAGTGCAGAGCCGTGGGAGGCTGAGTCTTGGATCACGGCTATGGAGCGACATTTTGAGAGTTTGTTCATTGAGGAGCGGTTTCGAGTCCTTCTGGCTACAAACTTCTTGGAGCGCAACGCCGAGGCTTGGTGGCGGCGTGTGCGACCTGCTGGTCCGCCTGGAACGCAGCTTCTCACTTGGGCGGAGTTCCGCAATCTTCTTCTTGGGGCCTTCTTCCCGGAGAGTGTTCGTTAGAGGTTGGAGGAGCAGCTGAAGAATCTCCGCCAGGGAGATCGGCCCGTGCATGAGTACATAGCTGATTTCAACCAGCTGTTGGCTTGTGTACCTCACGTGGCCAGGGATGAGACTCACCGGATATATATGTTTGAACGAGGGTTGCGACGGGACATCTATCAGTTTGTTCGCTCACTTCGGCTGCAGACCTTGGAGGCCTCTATGGAGCAGGCACTCTACGTAGAGCGAGGAGAGGCGGTGATGGAGGAGGTGGCTCCAGCCCCCGTAGTGATTCCAGGGGCGAAGCGCCCAGCACCGATGGAGGAGGGGCAGTCGAGTCGGCAGGGACCCCCGAGACCTCCACGTTTCCACTCTCAGGGTCATGGGTATCAGGGGCGCCAGAGATTAGGAGCATCTCGGCAGTCTCAGCAGCAGCAGCAGCGTCAACCGCCTCGGCAGCAGTAGCCTTCGCATCAGCAACAGACCTCGCGGCAGCCACGCCCCGACCGATGTGTCATTTGTGGAGGGTCGCACTCACCGATCCAGTGCCCGCAGAGGCAGGGCCGTTGTTTCCGTTGCGGGCAGACCGGTCACTTTCAGAGTTCGTGCCCCAGAGCAGGTCATCCAGCTCCTTCCTCAGCTTCAGCACCCTTTGTTCCTCATCAGTCGGCAGGACCTTCTGCGGCCTATGGTAGGCCAGATCTTGCTTCATCGTCCTCGCGACAGCCAGAGCGACGTCCCCCAGCGCCGAGCGGGCGAGTCTATGCCGCTCAGGTTGAGGATGCTACAGCAGCAGAGCATGTCGTCGCAGGTATTATTTTGATTTCTGTAGTTCGTACTCATGCTCTTTTTGATACCGGTGCATCGCATTCATTCATCAGTTGAGCATTTGCATCCCTACATGGTATAGAGGTAGTTTCTTTATCGCATGCATTAGAGGTTCAGATTCCAGATCATGTCTTGCATGTCGAGGAGTATTGTAGGGATTGCCCTGTGCAGTTGGGATCCTGGATTTTGCCGGCAGACTTGCTTGTCTTGCGGCAGCTCCAGGAGTTCGATGTTGTACTTGGCATGGATTGGTTGTCGCGGTATTTTGCTACCATAGACTGCAGAGAGAGGACGGTGACCCTCCACGAGCCGGGACAGGAGGAGTTTGTTTACAGAGGCTGTCAGAGCTCCTTGTTTGCAGTGACGATTTCTTCGGCGAGGGCTAGGCGGATGATGAGCAGAGGCTGCATCGCTTTCTTGGCGACGATTGTGGAGGTGCCTACGGCGGCACTGGGGCTCGAGGATATTCCTGTTGTTCGCGAGTTCCCAGATGTGTTTCCCCCAGAGTTGACGACTATGCTGCCGGAGAGGGAGATAGAGTTTGTGATTGATGTGGTTCCAGGAACCGCACCAATCTCAAAGGCACCTTATAGGATGGCACCTGCCGAGTTGAGGGAGTTGAAGGCCCAGCTTCAGGATCTGATGGACAGGGGCTTTGTTAGGCCCAGTGTTTCTCCGTGGGGAGTGCCAGTGTTATTTGTGAAGAAGAAGGATGGGTTGCTTCGTTTGTGTGTGGATTACAGGGAGTTGAATAAAGTGACCATCCGGAACAAGTATCCCCTACCACAGATAGACGATTTGTTTGATCAGTTGCAGGGAGCGTCAGTGTTCTCGAAGATTGATCTCCAGTCAGGTTACCACCAGCTGAGGGTGAGGGCCGAGGACATTCCCAAGACGGCTTTCAGATCCCGGTACGGGCATTATGAGTTCACAGTTATGCCTTTTGGTTTGACTAATGTCCCTGCTGCATTTATGGATTTGATGAACCGGGTATTCCAGCCGTACTTGGACTTGTTTGTGGTGGTATTCATAGATGATATTTTGATTTACTCCCGGAGTGATATGGAGCATGAGGAGCATTTGAGGATAGTGCTGCAGCTTCTGCGAGAGAAGAAGTTGTATGCCAAGCTTAAAAAGTGCGAATTTTGGCTTCGGGAGGTCGTATTCTTGGGCCATATCGTATCAGCCGTAGGAGTGGCAGTTGACCCTGTGAGGACCCGAATCCCCACTTAAGAGATTACTATCGGATTAGTGGCCTTTGGGAGTGTTTGTGCGCGTGTCGGGCCCAAGAAATGAATTTATGGTGCAATTTGGGATTTAGTTTGCATCACTGGAGGCCTGCGTGGTGTGTCGGTGATGTTTGTGTGCAATTTGGACACAAGTGATGGACTTCGGGCTTAAAACAGGATCACGTGGGGAATTGGAGGACCCGTCGAGTGTTTAGAAGTGGTTTCGCGCGACACGGATGTCAAAATTGGACTCAGGGCGAAGTTTGGATAAAAGATCACCTCTCCGGATGCCTTCAGCTATTTTTACAGATGGAATTTGGCCAATCGGACATCGGATTTGGATTCAGCGCGCGAAAACGATGGAAATGGACTATTTACTTGCGTTTTTCGGAGCCCGGATGACGCGCGCGTTTTTCGAGGTGCGTGCGCGAATCTCGATGGGCACGAATTCCGAGGCGGCAGCGGCGCGCGGCTCGAGGCATGTGGCGCGCTGCGCTTTGCGCGTAGCTGGCGCGTTGGGAACACGCGCCTTCTACGCGAGGGGGGACGCAGGGGCCGCCACGTGGCGGGCACCCACTGGCGCCGGCGCGGTTGCGCGGGGGGGGGCGGGGGCGCGCGCCGTGTGGCGCGCGAGGTGTCCCGCGCCTGGGTGTGGCGCGGTGTAACGCGCCCGTGTGGCGCGCGGGCTACGTCGCCCGCGTGGCGCGCAGGAACGCGCGCCGCGTGGCGCAAGGGGGCGCGCGCCGCGTGGCGCAGGGGGCGCGCGCCTGTGCCCGGTGCGCGCGCCCCTGTGCGGTGGACCGCCAAGCGGCCGGCCCCCTTTGGGTGGCTCCGTGGACCCGGTGCGTGAGCCTCCCTCCTCCTTTTTCTTCTTCTTCTTATCTTCTTCTTCTTCCTTCTCCAACCCGCACACCTTTTCTCCTCCTTCTTCTTCCTTTTCTTCTCCAACCGAGCGAGAGAGTGAGTGCGGGAGGGGATTTCGTGGGGTGCGGCGGTGCGCCGTGGATCTCGTGGAGCGCGCGAGGTGTTCCAAATGGGCGGTTGGGCGACGCGACGCTGTCGAGGTAGGTCCCGCGTGTTGTTTTTGCGGTGTTTTTGGCACAGTTTTAGGGCGTCCTTTTGGACATTGGTTTTGACCCTTTGCTCTTATGCGTGTTAGGGACCTTGTTTTACTGCATTGTTTTGCGTGCGGACTCCGACAGCGTGCTCCGTTTTGCGTGCGGACTCCGTTTTGCGCGCGGGTTCCGGCACCGTGCTCCGTTTTGCATGCGGACTCCGACGCCGTGCTTCGTTTTGCGTGCGAACTCCGTTTTGCGTGCGGGTTTCGGCATCGTGCTCCGTTTTGCGTGCGGACTCCGGCAGCGTGCATCGTTTTGTGTGTGGACTCCGTTTTGCGCGCGAGTTTCGGCACCGTGCTCCGTTTTGCGTGCGAATTCTGGCGGCCTGCATCGTTTTGCGTGCGGACCCCGGTGGAGGCAAGGAATCGCGTGGAGGCCAATTGAAAGTGTCTACGAGCAATTGGTGGCTTACTGAGGTGGGTTGGTTTTTCTCTCCAAGTCTGCGGACTTCTTTCTAATTCTATTATGATAGGATTTTGCATGCTAGTTTAAGTGTTTCACTGGAACTTTGACTAGCACCCCCGTCATATGTTGCATGTGTTTAACCAGACCAATAGAGAACCTCAATCTGGGCTAGGTTCTTTTATGCTTTAGACATCCCACACATTGCATTTCTTTCTGGACATAGAGTTCCTCGCCCGGGTAGTGGGCCGAGTGGTCAGGACATTGTGGGACGTGTCTTGCAATCGGGCCTGGGGGCTGAGTGGGGTCTGGTAGCTGTGTTAGGCCAGTGTTAGTGTTTTGAGAACCGTTTTGGGTAAACGGTTGTCCCGGATCTTTGGGTATTTCTCTGTTTTGGTCTTCGCCACCACGTTGTGATCGTGGTGAGAGTGTGTTATCAGGACCTTGAACCCAGAATGTTTTTGGACACTCATGATTTTAGTAAACCTATATTTTCTTACCGAATTTCTAGGGGTCGTCGGAGCCTGTTCTTGTTTGATTGGGCGTCGGCATCAACCCTTGGGAGTTCGGAAAATAAGCTTGTTTTTCACGGATTTTCTCAAGAACTAAAATCTATAAAAGTTGGTTTTCTCAATTCAAAACGGTTTTCAAAAAGGGCAAATTTATCCTCACCCCAAGGGGGTTGAGTGGAAATGATATTTTATAATAAAGGTCATCTTTTCTCCTAAATTTCCTCACCCGACCGGGGTGAGTGATCTGGGTTCTAAGGGTTGATTTCATTCTTGGGCCGAAAACAACGGGGGGCTACGCCTATAGCCTGTTCTTGTTTGATTGGGGTCGTAGGTATTAGTTTCCCGGGGTTTTCGGACCCTTCGCGGTTCTGGCTGTTGAGCGTCTCCAGCCCCTGAGTTTGGTGTGTTGAGTTGGTTTCCCACTTTAACCGAGAGGGGCCGAATCCCTGAACGGTAAAGGATCGAGAACTTCGATAGGCTGAGCCTAGAGTCTGTTCTTGTTTGATTGAGGTTCTAGGCACCGGCCTAACGGGATTCTCGGACCTTTGCTGCGTCAGTCGGCTCTTCTCGCCTATGAGTGGGGTGTCTTTTTGGGAGCCGTTGGGAGTGACGGCGGTCCCAGCTGTATAGTACCATTTTTTAGTGAGTTAGTGTTGTGAGATTGAGTCGTGGAGGGTTCTTCGACTGAGTGATAGTTTTTGGGTATTCGAGTTACCGATTTGTTTGATCGTGGATTATAGCCTGCATGTGCCGCATATTGAGACAGTGAGACAGATGTGATACTTGAGTTCGGTGGGGTCGCTCCCCTCGAGCTACGCCCCGGGTGCGATGATGATACCGAGCCTGACGAGGGTGCAATGTATGCGACTAGTTGATACACTAGAGTTCGCTTGTGATAGTCCGTGTGGGACGCCCTATGTAAGTCCCGTCCCAGTGAGGATGAGGTGGCAGTAGGTTTGGCGCAGGCTCGACTGGACCCTATGTGGCAGTCACTAAGATTTGGGTTACTATGAGCGAGTGATTGCATAGCATGTGTCTTAGTAGAGTTTTCATGGAGCATGATACTTGAGACATATTAGCAGTAGCGAGTGGATGCATACCATCATCTGTGTTCTTTTTCCCATTGAGCATAGTAGGTAGAGGCATGATAGCTGTAGATACTTTTCCAGCTTATTCTTCATTATCACAGTTTTTTTCTATTATCTTATGCCTCTAGTAGACTTAGTGGGCAGACCGTGGGTCTTGGAGACGGTACCCACTGAGAACTACTGTAGGATGTAGTTCTCACACCCTCTGTCGGTGACAGGTTGCTGAGGCTTTTCTTTCCGTTCTTGCCCGAGCTGGCGCGACGGACCGAGGACAGGGAGTCACGAGATAGTTCCCTACCAGTATAGTTCTTTTAGAGTGAGATAGATGTACCATCCCGGACTGTGGGATTCACTGTTTACTGTTTTATTTTCAGTTTAGTTATCTCCCTTCTGGATTCATGGATGTTGTATAGGTGGATTTTTTATTTGTATCTGACCTTGTATTATTCAGGTATTTGGGGAGATGGATTTTGTATTTATCTTCAGCTTTGTAGTAGTTTGATTTTATATTACAGTTTTTATTTTCCGCTCTGACATCTGTGTAGCTGTAGTTCTATCTTTTTCAGGTTGGACGCTTCGTCGGTGCGGTGCTTCCCATGTCGACGGCGGATCTGTTGGCGAGCCCGGGTCGCAGTTTCGACCCCGGGGCATGACAGATTAGAGTGGTATCAGAGCCTAGGTTGTAGGTCATTGTGGACTTCGAAACCCTAGGCTTGTGGTTGGACATTAGGATGACTACGTGAGAGTCGTGACTTTTAGCGAGAGTCCTGATTGAGTTTTATACCTCTCCCAAGAGATGGGATGAGTGATTGGCATGTTTATTCTCCTAAGCGATTATGTTGGCTGCAGACAACGTAATGCTATGGAATGGATGGCATGTCTTAGACTTTCGTTGGATTGGGTCGAATGGTTGTTGTGTCCTGATGTTTGTTATTGTGCAGTGGATTATGATGCCCCTGAGACGTCGTGTAGTAAAGATAGCACACCCCGCATCTGATGAGTACCCGAGCAGCGGGAGGCAGTTCTATCAGAGCAGAGCGAGACCCAGGAGTTATGGACCCAGATGGTACCGATGTCGGAGGCTGTCCGACGCCAGGAGGAGGCCATGGAACGTTTGATGCGCCTGTTGGAGCAGAGAGCACAGCCAGTTGCAGTACCGCTTGAGAGTCCTCCAGCACTTCCTTCCTATGCAGTGACATATTCAGTTGTACCAGTGGCACCGATGGAGCGAGCAGCCCCCTCCGTGCTGATGAGTAGTGCCGAGGCACCGAGGTAGGGTGGATGGTGGCTAGTAGATGAGCTTTGAGACATCATCGGTCGATAGAGTCAGTCCCGGCAGCCTGGTCCACCCCGATTTGCAGGATTGAGCTTAGAGCCGTGGGAGGCTGGAAACTGGATAGCAACAATGGAGAAGCATCAGGTGCACTTGGCTACGCACTTCTTGGAAAAGGATGCCGAGATTTGGTGGCGTCGAGTTCGTCCTGTTGGACCACCGGGAGCACAGTTGTTGACTTGGAGCGAGTTTCGTGCTTTGCTGCTCAGGGCCTTCTTTCCTGACAGTGTAAGCAGAAACTGGAAGGGGATCTTAGACGCCTGCAGCAGGGGAGTCGACCTCTTCAGGAGTATGATCGCGAGTTTTTGCGATTGTTGAGCAGTGTACCCCATGTCACCCGGGATGAGGCCCAGAAGGTTGAGCTAGTTGAGAGAGGACTGCATCAGGATATCTATCACTTGGTGCATTCTCAGCGAGCGCCGACGTTAGATGCAGCGATTGAGCATGCTAGGTGGGTTGACCGAGGATCAGTGATCATGTCAGAGAGAGACGGAGCGCCAGGGACCAGCTCCGGGGAGAGGCATCCAATGCCGCCTGAGTTTGGATAGTCGAGTAGATCGAGACCCCCCAGGCCGCCACGATCCCAGTCTGAGGGTCGTAAGTCTCAGAGGAAATAGAGACCAGGAGGTTCTCCACAGCCGATGTATCAGCAGCAGCAGCGGGATGACTGTGTCATTTGTGGTGGGCCGCATTCTGCGCCGCAGTGTGACCACAGGCAGGGGCGATGTTTTTCGTATGGACAGTCGGGACATTTTCAGGCAGCATGCCCTCGAGCAGTGCTTACAGCAATACCGCTTGCGACGGCACCCCCGCTACCTCTTCAGGATGAAGGAGCTCCTCCGATTTACCGCCAGGCAGATAGGCCCACGACGACGTCAGGGCAGACCGAGCGACGACCACCTACATCGAGCGGAAGAGTCTGTACCGCCCGGTTGGAGGGCGCTACGGCAGTGGACCAAGTTGTCGCGGGCATGATTTCTTTACAGCAATTTGAGTTGAGTGTTTTTGGCTTTTCTGTCTGGACTGGAGGTAGAGTTGTTACCACGTGCACTAGAGGTACAGATTCCTGTTGGTGTTGTGCTTGTGGGGGAGCCTTGTGGATCGTGTCCAGTATAGTTGAGACTTGGAATTATACCGGCAGGTGTTACGGTTCTATGACAGCTCCACGACTCAGATTGAGCACACAGGATGGACCAGTTGGTGCGGTATCGTGCAACCGCTGATAGTGGAATGAGAGCGGTTACCCTTCCGCGAGTTGGATAGGAGGAGTTCTTTCTCTCGGGTTGCCGGCGTATCCTTCCTGCAGCTGTGGCTTCAGCAGTTTGGGGCTAGGTGCTACTTTTGGATCGTTGGTGACGATTAGGGCTAGAGGTTGTGTCCTTAGGGGTCACGGTTAGATCGTAGCTTCCGTTTTGTAGCCACGGCAGGAACGACTTCAACACTTCTCTCCCTTTTCTCGCCTTTGTGTTGAAATTTTTGAACAGGACGAAAACTTCGAAAGACTGCTCCAGAAATGGAGACGGTGCCCGAACCTGTTCTTGTTTGATTGAGGCGAAGGCACTGGTCCTTTCGGAATTTTCGGACTTTTCGTTAATTTCAGCCGTTTTCTAAATTGAGAGTTAGGGTTGACGACTTTCCTGCTGGTGGGGCCTTTACCCTTCTTATTGGTTGTGCTGGCGTAATTCGTGTAGTTTTGGATGAGTAGAGTTGGTCGTTCTTCCTTGTCCTCTGTTCTTTGGAATTCATGAGGTTTTTCCAGCTTTTGGACTCCTAGCCGTGTGGACTCGCTTCGCGGAGTGTGCGTAGCGACTGGGGAGCTGGAGACGGTGTTGATGGATACTTACCTTTGGCTTTGGAACTACCATTTTGAGCCATGTTAGTTTCGAGGACGAAACTTTCTTTTAGTGGGGGAGGATGTGAGGACCCGAATCCCCACTTAATAGATTACTGTCGGATTAGTGGCCTCTGGGAGTGTTTGTGCGGGTGTCGGGCCCAAGAAATGGATTTATGGTGCAATTTGGGATTTAGTTTGCATCACTGGAGGCCTGCGTGGTGTGTCGGTGGTGTTTGTGTGCAATTTGGACACAAGTGATGGACTTCGGGCTTAAAAAGGGATCACGTGGGGAATTGGAGGACCCGTCGAGTGTTTAGAAGTGGTTTCGCGCGACACGGATGCCAAAATTGGACTCAGGGCGAAGTTTGGATAAAAGATCACCTCTCCGAATGCCTTCGGCAATTTTTAGAGTTGGAATTTGGCCAATCGGACATCGGATTTGGATTCAGCGCGCGAAAACGATGGAAATGGACTATTTACTTGCTTTTTTCCGAGCCCGGATGATGCGCGCGTTTTTTGAGGTGCGTGCGCGAATCCCGATGCGGCATAGATCCCGAGGCGGTAGCGGCGCGCGGCTCGAGGCACGTGGCGTGCTGCGCTTTGCACGTAGCTGGCGCGTTGGGAACGCGCGCCTTCTGCGCGGGGGGGGGGGGGGGGGGGGGGGGGGGGACGCAGGGGCCGCCACGTGGCAGGCACCCACTGGCGCCCGCGCGGTCACGAGGGGGGGGGGGGGGGGGAGGGCGCGCGGGGTGTCCCGCGCCTGGGTGTGGCGCGGTGTAATGCGCCCGTGTGGTGCGCGGGCTGCGTCGCTCGCGTGGCGCGCAGGGACGCGCGCTGCATGGCGCAGGGGGCGCGCGCCCCTGTGCGGTGGACCGCCAGGCAGTGGGCTCCCTTTGGGTGGCTCCGTGGACCCGGTGCGTGAGCCTCCCTCCTTTTTATTCTTCTTCTCCCCGTCTTCTTCTTCCTTCTCCACCCCGCACACCTTTTTTCCTCCTTCTTCTTCCTTTTCTTCTCCAACCGAGCGAGAGAGTGAGTGAGGGAGGGGATTTCGTGGGGTGCGGCGGTGCGCCGTGGACCTCGCGGAGCGCGCGAGGTGTTCCAAATAGGCGATTGGGCGGCGCGACGTTGTCGAGGTAGGTCCCGCGTGTTGTTTTTGCGGTCTTTTTGGCACAGTTTTGGGGCGTCCTTTTGGACATTGGTTTTGACCCCTTGCTTTTATGCGTGTTAGGGACCATGTTTTACTGCATCGTTTTGCGTGCGGACTCCGACAGCGTGTTCCATTTTGCGTGCGGACTCCGTTTTGCGCGCGGGTTCCGGCACCGTGCTCCGTTTTGCGTGCGGACTCAGGCGTCGTGCTTCGTTTTGCGTGCGAACTCCATTTTGCGCGCGGGTTTTGGCACCATGCTTCGTTTTGCGTGCGGACTCCGGCAGTGTGCATCGTTTTGCGTGCGGACTCCGTTTTGTGCGCGGGTTTCGTCACCATGCTCCGTTTTGCGTGCGGACTCCGATGGCGTGCACCGTTTTGCGTTCGGACTCCGGTGGAGGCAAGGAATCGTGTGGAGGCCAATTGCAAGTGTCTACGAGCAATTGGTGGCTTACCGAGGTGGGTTGGTTTTTCTCTCCAAGTCTGCGGACTTCTTTCTAATTCTATTATGATAGGATTTTGCATGTTAGTTTAAGTGTTTCACTGGAACTTTGACTAGAACCCCCGTCATATGTTGCATGTGTTTAACCAGACCAATAGAGAACCTCAATCTGGGCTAGGTTCTTTTATGCTTTAGACATCCCACACATTGCATTTCTTTCTGGACATAGAGTTCCTCGCCCGGGTAATGGGCCGAGTGGTCTGGACATTGTGGGACGTGTGTTGCACTCGGGCCTGGGGGTTGTGTGGGGTCTGGTAGCTGTGTTAGGCCAGTGTTAGTTTTTTGGGAACCGTTTTGGGTAAACGGTTGTGAAGACCCGGATCTTCATGGTCATTACAGTGTGATCGACAGCTTGTGGAGGCCAATTTCTGTGGATAGTGTTGGTTGCTTGCAAATCGGACCCAAGAAACGGACGCAGTGCGAGAAATGGATCAAGATCGCCTATTTGGGAATTTCGTCGAAAAATAGAGATGGTTTCGCGCAAAATGGACACCGTATTTGGACTCAGCGCGGAAAAACGATCAAAACGGCTATTTGGTTGCATTATTTGGAGTTTTGGAGGTTAGAATCGGACTCAGCGCGCGAAAACAGCAAAAAGGGGCATTTTTGGAGCAGTTTTGGTCAAATTCAGGCGGCCGGTCCACGGGGGTGCTCGTGCACCAGGCGCAGCGACGGCTGGCTCGCCACGCGTCGGCGCTGGAGGGGCGGACGCGGGCCACGCGGCGCACGCGGGTTGGGCAGCATGCGCCCACGGGCGCCGCGGGCGCGGTGCGCGTCCCCGCGTAGGGGACACGCGGCGCCGCGTCATTGGCGGGCGCCGCGCCTGGTGTGGCGCCATCCGGGCCATCCGCCCGAAGGCGGGGCGCCCGGATGGGCGCCACGTGGCCCGCCTTGGCGGGGGGCTAGGCCAGGCGCTGGGCTGGCCCAGTACTGTGCATTGCACAGTGAAGCTCTTCCCCCCATTTTGGTTCTTTCTCTTTCTTCTTCCTCCTATTTTTGAGTTTCCTCCTCCTCCTTCTCCCTCTTTTGATGCTTCCAACTTTGGGGACTTCTACAGGGGATTCTTGTGCAACTCTCCTTCATTTTCATCAGCAAAGAGATGGACAAAAGGGGCTTCATCACCATCATCTTCTCCATGAGGCAAGCACCACCATTGTTGCAGTTTGTGAACCTCCCCGTCGCGTTTCAGTGCGAAAATTTTCCAGGACTCATTTCTTGGTGGTTTGAGCTCATTTTTGGTTCTACGTTTTCACAAGAGGTAAGGCTACAATTTTTGTATTTAACTCTTCCCCCAGATCTCATGTTTTTACAGAGTTTTAAGGCTATCTTTGGAACCCTTCATTTCAGTCTGGGATCCTGAACAGTCCTCAGTGTTTTGTCCTTTTTGGGCAGTAGGATGGGAATATTTGGATGATTTTTGCAGGGAAATTTCCAAGACTCGAAGATCTACAATATTGGTATGTATCCTTTTCCCCAGATCTGAGTTTTTATTAGGGTATATGCATGATATTTGGAGCACCTTGCTGCAGTCATGTACAGATGGAACTTGGTGGATAGTTCAAAGTGTTTATGGGTTTTCTCTTTCATACGAGCTTGAAATTTGGAGTTCTTTAGCTCAATTTGTATCTACTCTCAATAAGGAATCCAATGGTACCTCTCTTGCAGGATTTGGAGCACGTTTGATTAGGTAACTTTAATGATCTTTTTAAGTGCAATTATATGGTTTACTGCAGTCCCTGTTTTAGTTTTGATTTGAGCAAGGCACCTTGGAATGCAGATAACTTTGTGGATATAAGGTCTTTTGCAGAAATTCAAGTTGGAACTTCTTCTTAACTTCAAGGTGAGCAAATTCTCTGTTGTGATCTGTGGATGAATCCCTTTGGATCAGCCCCTATTTAAGCTTGGAATGTTAGCAAGTTTATGTTAGCAATTTTGGACAGCATTGTGATTTTGTTGTATTTGAATGTCAAAGAAAAATTAATGGTGGATTTTGAGGACTTAAAGATGTTTGTATGAAAAAGGATATCTTTGCTTTACTGCTGGGAACTTTATTTTGAGGTATTTGAGGTTGCACATACTTTTTAATTAACCTTGTTGCACTTGCCGAAATTCTGGAATTTGATTGCGCAGTGTACATTGTTTCAGTGATTGCGCCCAATCCGTGAGGCGGATTTGGATGATTTTTGCGGCATCGGACTCCTCGGAGGATAAGGATTACTCACGCCAAAATTCAGCTAGATCGGGCATTGGATCGTCAAGTTTCAGGTGGATGGTTGTGCTTAGCCGAAAACATCGATTTACCCACTCGGGCTATTGGTTTCCTTCATGGCATTGTGGTTGATGTTCTCTTTTCCTTAGTGTAATATGCTTGGATATCCATGTCTAGATTAAGTTAATTGATCCTCAATGTATACATGAGTGAATGAATAGTTTGATTGATGTTACATTATTTCATATGAAGTTCATTATAAGTGATCATTCTTAAACCTATGCTATGTGAGGGTAATTGGGAAATTAATCTTTAACCTACACCTTGTGATGAATGGTTAACCTAATCATGGTAAATGATGGTGATTGTTATATGTGAATGGTTGATTGAATTATGTGAGGAATTGATGGGGTTATGTGAGAAGTGCTTGGTTGCTTATGTGAGAAGGACTTGGTTGATTTATTTGAGAATGACTTATATGAGAGTAGTTGGTTTTGTTGATCCTTAACCTACAATGTGTGATGTTGGGCATAGATGTTGATTCATAACCTATCTATGTGAGAATAATGAGTTGATTGATCTTTGACCTAGTTTATGGGAAAAGGGGTGTTGATGTTGGTTATTGATCTAGTCGATGTGAGATTGACCTATGCTTTTGATTCCTAGTTCATTCATGAAAAGATGGATA
This sequence comes from Tillandsia leiboldiana, assembly GCA_029204045.2. Classification (NCBI taxonomy): domain Eukaryota; kingdom Viridiplantae; phylum Streptophyta; class Magnoliopsida; order Poales; family Bromeliaceae; genus Tillandsia; species Tillandsia leiboldiana. The sequence continues at coordinate 7,765,876 of CM055066.1, forward strand.
TCATTGTTGAGTTGAGGCCTATTCCTTAAGAGACAAAGCAATTTCATGACTCCTATTACTTACAGTGAGATTGGACGTTGTTGGTAGATCCTATGTTCATCCTATGTAAGATCAATGAAGGTTGTTGAACCTTAAGCTATTCATTGGTGATACTTGATTGAATGTCCCTGTTTAAGTGATGTTAAATAATCTTGGGCTCATCTCTATATGAATGTGAGGGTTGACCAGCGTTGTACCATCTTATGTGATTTGTGATTAGGTGTGGCACTTCCTTATTTACATACTTTGTGAACATCGTGTATGTGGTATGGGCAGGCATAGGATATGTTGCACTTAATGTTCTTATGCAATCATCAATATTATGGAATAGCATGCTCTAATAAATGTAGAACATCGACACCTGTTTACTTTATATCATCTTGGGACATCTTCATGCTTGTATGGTCATCTAGATAGGCCACCTTTTTCTGCTACACTATCATGTTGGACTTGACTTAGGAGAAACCATGCTTTATACTTTTCTCCTTTTCATTTTAGACTCTGGGTATTTGTGGCTCGGGTGCGAGCAGGGGGTTTGGGATAGTGTAGTCAGGTTTCTGGGGATTTGGGACAGGCAGGGCCTGATGGCAGGGATTGCGGCAACCGCGAACTGTGGGCGGTTGACCGGATTATTATTATTGCATCAGATTGGAGGTGAGGGATCGAGCTTCCTTAGTGGATGGTTTTTCCCACTTATTTAGAGTCGTGATCTAGTCCTGCTATATCAGGTTACTTATGACTACTTATTTCACTCGTGTGGGTCGCTCCCCTCGAGTACCACTCCCGAGTGTGTGACCGTGCCGGTCAGGAACCGGTCTGTTACTTGTTTTGGGTGCGACCGTACCGGTCAGTAGTCGGTCTGTCACCTATTTCGGGATGCGACCGTACCGGTCAGTAGTCGGTCAGCATTCCCGCAGTTGAGTCGGAAGTTCGGTAGGCATGGCAGGCAGTACCAGTGTTTACTGGTGTATAGATTGGGTTTAGTCAGGCAGGCATTTATATTCTGATGCACATATTTAGCTATCCTTATTAGCTCGGCATTTAGAGGCATTTTTGTGGCAGCTCTCTTTTATCAGTAGTTATGTTTATAGCTTACCACCTCTCTTATTCTTTTTCTTGCCTCTGGTAGACTTGTGGGTACGTCGGGGTTTGAGGCTTTACCCACGGGGGGAGGCTACTGGTTTTACTAGTGGTTCTCACCCCCATTGTTGTTTTTTCCCTTTCCTCCCTTTGTTTTGCAGTGTTTGCTGTGGGAGTTGCGGATCTTCGGTTGATAGTTCGAGGCGAGGGAGTCGCGAGATAGATCCCTACCAGTGTTGATTTCTACAGTGGGATAGATGTACCAACCCGGATTGTGGGTTTCACTGTACTCAGTTGTATTTTATTATTTCAGTTTATCTCCCTTTTTGGATTTATAGATGTTGTATAGGTGGCCTTTACTTGTATTACAGTTTCGGTGGATCGGATTATTGTATCATTTATTTATGGGAGATGGATATTGTACCTTTGTTTTTCAGTTGTACAGTGATTCAGGTTTTTATTTCAGCAGTTTTTCTTCAGCTCTGATGTCTGTTTAGTTGTTAGATGGTACTTTGTAGGTTGGACGCTTCGCCTATGCGGGGTTTTGCATAGGTGGCGGATCTGTTGGCGAGCCCGGGTCGCAGTTTCGACCCCCGGGGTGTGACAGTGGTCCCGGATCTTTGGGTATTTCTCTGTTTTGGTCTTCGCCACCACGTTGTGATCATGGTGAGCGTGTGTTATCAGGCCTTGAACCTAGAATGTTTTTGGACACTCATGATTTTAGTAAACCTGTATTTTCCTTCCGAATTTCTAGCGGTCGTCGGAGCCTGTTCTTGTTTGATTGGGCGTCGGCATCAACCCTTGGGAGTTCGGAAAATAAGCTTGTTTTTAACTGATTTTCTCAAGAACTAAAATCTATAAAAGTTGGTTTTCTCAATTCAAAACAGTTTTCAAAAAGGGCAAATTTATCCTCACCCCAAGGGCGTTGAGTGGAAATGATATTTTATAATAAAGGTCATCATTTTTCCTAAATTTCCTCACCCGACCGGGGTGAGTGATCTGGGTTCTAAGGGTTGATTTCATTCTTGGGCCGAAAACAACGGGAGGCTACGCCTATAGTCTGTTCTTGTTTGATTGGGGTCGTAGGTATTAGTTTCCCGGGGTTTTCGGACCCTTCGCGGTTCTGGCTGTTGAGCGTCTCCAGCCCCTGAGTTTGGTGTGTTGAGTTGGTTTCCCACTTTAACCGAGAGGGGCCGAATCCCTGAACGGTAAAGGATCGAGAACATCGATAGGCTGAGCCTAGAGTATGTTCTTGTTTGATTGGGGTTCTAGGCACCGGCCTAACGGGATTCTCGGACCTTTGCTGCGTCAGTCGGCTCTTCTCGCCTATGAGTGGGGTGTCTTTTTGGGAGCCGTTAGGAGTCACGGCGGTCCCAGCTGTATAGTACCTTCTTTTAGTGAGTTAGTGTTGTGAGATTGAGTCGTTGAGGGTTCTCCGACTGAGTGATAGTTTTTGGGTATTCGAGTTACCGATCTGTTTGATCGTGGATTATAGCCTGCATGTGCCGCATATTGAGACAGTGAGATAGATGTGATACTTGAGTTCGGTAGGGTCGCTCCCCTCGAGCTACGCCCCGGGTGCGATGATGATACTGAGCCTGACGAGGCTGCGATGTATGCGACTAGTTGATACACTAGAGTTCGCTTGTGATAGTCTGTGTGGGACGACCTACATAAGTCCCGTCCCAGTGAGGATGAGGTGGCAGTAGGTTTGGCGCAGGCTTGACTGGACCCTATGTGGCAGTCACTGAGATTTGGGTTACTGTGAGCGAGTGATTGCATAGCATGTGTCTTAGTAGAGTTTTCATGGAGCATGATACTTGAGACATATTAGCAGTAGCGAGTGGATGCATACCATCATCTGTGTTCTTTTTCCCATTGAGCATAGTAGGTAGAGGCATGATAGTTGTAGATACTTTTCCAGCTTATTCTTCATTATCACCGTCTTTTTCTGTTATCTTATTCCTCTAGTAGACTTAGTGGGCAGACCGTGGGTCTTGGAGATGGTACCCACTGAGAACTACTGTAGGATGTAGTTCTCACACCCTCTGTCGGTGACAGGTTGCTGAGGCTTTTCTTTCCGTTCTTGCCCGAGCTGGCGCGACGGACCGAGGACAGGGAGTCACGAGATAGTTCCCTACCAGCATAGTTCATTTAGAGTGAGATAGATGTACCATCCCGGACTGTGGGATTCACTGTTTACTGTTTTATTTCCAGTTTAGTTATCTCCCTTCTAGATTCATGGATGTTGTATAGGTGGATTTTTTATTTGTATCTGACCTTGTATTATTCAGGTATTTGGGGAGATGGATTTTGTGTTTATTTTCAGCTTTGTAGGAGTTTGATTTTATATTACAGCTTTTATTTTCTGCTCTGATATATGTGTAGCTGTAGTTCTATCTTTTGCAGGTTGGACGCTTCGTCGGTGTGGGGCTTCCCGTGTCGACGGCGGATCTGTTGGCGAGCCCGGGTCGCAGTTTCGACTCCGGGGCGTGACAGACCCGACGAAGATTGATGCAGTTCGGGATTGGCTGAGACCGACGACGGTTACAGAGGTTCGGAGTTTTCTGGGCTTGGCAAGCTATTACCGTCGGTTTGTAGAGGGCTTTGCGAAGCTCTCGATGTGATGATTCGGACTTCCGCAAAGACTGTTGCTGTGTTAACAATGACAATAGGAAGCTTACACAGTGTATTGGAGCTAGTAGTGTCGAAAACGGATATTTGAAATGGATCCGGTGCGAAAATCGAATCAAGTGGGCTTTCCGGGGCCTTTCGGTAAAATTTTGGATGAGAATTTGGCAAAACAGACGGCGGATTTGGACTCAGCGCGCGAAAATGATCAAAATGGTGTATTTACTTGATTCCGGCGCAAAAGTACTGTTCACGCCGGAACAGTAACTCCGGCCGCCGGAAACACTGTTCCGGCGACCGGCGGCGACCGGCAGGCGGCGGAGCACGGCTGCGCAGCGGCTGCGCAGCGGCAGAGCGCGGCGGAGCGCGGCGCGGGCAGCGCGGGCAGGCGCCCACGCGGGTTGGTCCACGGCATGGCGTGCACCGGGTGCACTGAAGATCGGCTTTGACACGTGGCAGCTCCTGATTGGTTGGTCGGCTTCTAGAAGGCAGCGGGGTAGTGACACGTGGAAGCACCCTATTGGCCGACAGGATCCGGAAGACCCGGCGCGGGGACCGGGTGCGTGCTCCCCGGGTGACACGTGGCGACTTCTGAATGGCCTTGCATGGCTGTTTCGTGTTTTTGAGGACACGTGGTGCGTCCTGGTTGGGTGGTTTTGGTGTTTCTTGTTTTGTGCCCGGATTTGGTGTGGGGCCCGAAGATTCCTTGGCCCATTATAAACTCCACCTCCCTCTTCACTCTGCGATTTCGAGTTCTAGAGAGAGAATTCAAACTTGAGTTCTTTATGAAAATTGTTCCCCTCTCTGTCCTCTCTCTCCCCTAGAAGTTTCAGATTTTTTGGAGTCACCGACAGCGAGTTATCTGCGACACGGCATGCTGCGATGATTTTCAATTTCGGCCCATTTTCCATCATAGTTCAGTCGAAAAATCCCTGTGTGCTAACCAGGAGGAATTTTTGAACGATTTTTGCGGCAACGTATTCCTAAGAGGTAGGGCTCTTAGGAATACGTTGATCACTTTGCTCCGTTTCACACTTTTGGCACGGTTCCCGAGTCACCTTTGACCCCCTTTTTGCTGTGGTATTTTCTGGACAGCATCGACTTCTCCGATTTATATCTTGAGCTAGGAGCATCGGATCGAGGCGTATAAGTAGTCGATTTCGATCTACTCGTCGCAAGCGTATAAGTAGTCGATTTCGATCTACTCGTCGCAAGGAACGCAACCGTAATTTTTCTGGATTTTTCGGAGTAATGTACAGAGATGAAAAACTCCTCTTTTTCCGTGCTAGTTGGAAAACAGCAAATACTGTATTTTTGGGATTTGTATTTATACCGGGTGCGTTGTTCTGTACAGCTGTGCACTGTTTTCAGTGAGTTGCAGGATTAGAGGACTGTGAACAGCTAGGAGACTATTTGGGCGTGGATTGCGCTTTTCGAGGTGGGTGGTTGTTGCTTACCTCATTTTTGACCAACTCACTAGGAGTATTAGAGATCCCCTATTTCAAAACTGATAATCGGTATTCCAATTGTGAATTGCATAAGTAGACCCCACAAATTATATGACAGCTCATTTATGTTAAATTGGGACACTATTGTTGGGACAAATGCTATATCCTATTCTCGCATGCAAATGACTTATCATGTTGGTATATTAAGATCAATCTTTTTAAAATAAACATCAGGCACTTTCCTACAGTTTTAAAAGAGGACAATTGCATGCTTGTTTGGACATCTAGTTAGGCCACTATTTATTGCTACACTATCATATTGGGACTTGACTTAGGAGAAACCATGATTGTTTCCCTTCTTCTTTGCATTGGGACTTTTGATTCATGTTGCTCGGGATTGAGCAAGGGTTTGGAATAGTGTAGCTGGGACCTTGGGGTCAGGGACAAGTGGAACCTGATTATGGGTATTGCGGCAACCGCGGATAGTTGGCGGTTGACCGGATATTGTTATCTTATCAGATTATGGATTGTGGGGCATTGTGGTAACCGCGGACATTAGGCGGTTAGCCAGATGTTGATTACTTTATCAGGCTTTGGACTTATGGGGTGTTGCGGTGACCGCGGACATTAGGCGGTTGACCGGATGTTTACTTATGCATCAGATTGGGTATCAGCTTTCTCTAGTGGATGGTGTTTCCCACTTATTGAGTACTTTTGCATCTGATTGAGGACCGGGGTTTTCTTTAGTGGTTGAGCTTTCCCACTTTGATTAGAGTCAAGATCCAGTCCTGCTGATTTATACTTATGTTACTGGTTACTGAGATACTTGTTACTGAGGCACTTTACTCGTGTGGGTCGCTCCCCTCGAGTGCCACTCCGGAGTGTGCGATATACATACTTTGAGTCCTTGAGACTCCTATCCCTTATCGGTGTCATGCGTCGGCCAGCATACCCGATTCTTTAGGCATAGCAGGCAGTACCAGTCCTTACTGGTTCATTGATTGGGTTATTTCAGGCAGGCATGTTAGATATTGATGCATACATTCAGTCATTTTGTTCTACATAGCATTTAGAGGCATAGTAGTGGTGGTTTCCTTTTTATCAGCAACCTTTATAGCTTACCACTGTCCTTTCCTTTGTGCCTCTAGTCCTAGTGGGTCCGTCAGAGTTGAGGATTTACCCACTAGGGGGAGGCTACTGGTTTATCTAGTAGTTTTCACCCCCATTGTCGTTTTCTGTCTTTTTCCCTTTGTTTTGCAGAGTCGTCTGCGGGAGCTGCTGGGCCATCAGCGGCAGATCGAGGTAAGAGGATAGCGGACTAGCCAGATCGTCTGCCCCGACCGTGAGAGTAGCTGGACTTATATTGTACCCCTTTTTTGTATCTCAGACTATAGCACTTTACTTTTGGGTCTGGTTTTAGCCAGCCATTTGTATTTATTTCAGTGAGCTGGGAGTTTATTGTATATTTACAGCTTGTATCTTATTTCCAGTCTGAGATTATTATGTGGTTCTTTTTAGTTCAGCTCTGTATTATGCTCTTTTATTGTACATTTTATATCTGAGCAGGTTACCAGCGCTTCCTGTACATGGGAAATTCTGTGTGCACGGCGGATTTGTTAGTGAGCCCGGGTTCTGGTTTACACCCAGGGCGTGACACTACTCCCCTGACCAGTTTGACTAGGAAGGGGACGAGGTTTGTTTGGACTGAGCAGTGCCAGCAGAGTTTTGAGGAACTGAAGAGGAGATTGATTTCAGCACCATTTCTTGCATTGCCAATGATGGGAGATGGATTCGTGATTTATAGTGACGCCTCTCACAGCGGATTGGGATGTGTTTTGATGCAGCATGGTAGGGTAATTGCTTATGCTTCACGGCAATTAAAGGATTATGAGAAGAATTACCCTACTCATGATTTGGAGCTTGCAGCTGTGGTGTTCGCGTTGAAGTTGTGGCGGCATTACCTCTACGGTGAGCACTGCGAGATTTACACGGATCATAAGAGTTTGAAGTACTTGTTTACTCAAAAGGAGCTGAATTTAAGGCAACGCCGGTGGTTGGAGCTACTAAAGGACTATGATTTGAGCATCCTTTATCATCCCGGCAAGGCCAATGTTGTAGCAGATTCTTTGAGTCGGAGGTCAGTGCAGAGTTTGAGCATGTTGATCACACAGCAGGCACCGCTTGTTGAGCAGATGAGGCGACCACAAATTGAGGTGGTATCCCCTGGGGTCTCTGCTAGACTTATGTCTATGGTCTTGCAGCCCACTCTGTTGGACAGGATTAGGGAGACACAGAGTGAGGACCCCCACTTGGCGAGGATTAGATCACAGATTCGGGCAGATCAGATAGAGGATTTTACAGTGGATAGCTCGGGAGTACTGCGATACAGGGACCGAGTATGTGTGCTTATGGATCCTGAGATCAGAGACCAGATTTTGAGAGAGGCCCATTATACACCTTATACCATTCATCCTGGTGGTACTAAGATGTATAAGGACCTCAAGGCACATTTTTGGTGGTCCGGAATAAAGCGGGACATTGGAAGATTTGTGGCTCATTGTTTAACTTGCCAGCAAGTGAAGGCAGAGCACCGGGTTCCTGCTGGCAAGTTATTGAGTCTTCCAATTCCCGAGTGGAAGTGGGACCACATTACTATGGATTTTGTTACTGGACTGCCGAGGGCGCAAAGTGGAGCCGACGCGGTTTAAGTTATTGTGGATAGACTCACCAAGTCTGCACATTTCTTGCCTGTACAGATGACTTGGTCGTTGAAGCGTCTGGCACAGTTATATTTGGATGAGCTGGTGAGGCTTCACGGTGTACCCGCCTCGATTGTATCAGATAGGGACCCGAGGTTTGTATCACACTTTTGGGGGAGTCTACAGTCAGCTTTGGGGACCCAGCTCAGGTTTAGCACAGCTTTCCACCCACATACTGATGGCCAGTCCGAGTGCACCATACAGACCCTCGAGGATATGTTGAGAGCATGCGTTATGGATTTTGGAGGGGGGCGGTACCGACACTTACCATTGGTTGAGTTTGCGTACAACAACAGCTATCAGACGAGCATTCAGATGGCTCCGTTTGAGGCGTTATATGGACGCAAGTGTCGGTCGCCCTTGTATTAGAGTGACGTGGGTGAGAGGAGGACTTTGGGACCGGATTTACTTTTGGAGGCTGAGGAGAAAGTCAGATTAGTTCGCCGACATCTTGAGACAGCCCAGAGTCGTCAGAGGAGCTATGCTGATACTCGATGGCGAGACCTAGAGTTTCAGATTGGTGATTATGTCTTTTTGAAGGTCTCGCCTTCGAAAGGGGTTCGCAGATTTGGAGTTCGTGGGAAGCTCAGTCCCCGCTTTATTGGACCCTTTGAGGTACTTGAGAGAGTTGGCCCTGTGGCTTACAGAGTTGCTCTTCCTCCACGCCTGGCCGGAGTTCACGATGTTTTCCACGTCTCAGCTCTGAGGAGATATGTTTTTGACCCGTCGCATGTGATTGACTTCACTTCTTTGGAGGTCGGCGAGGACCTGGTATATGAGGAGCGCCCGTTGAGAATTCTTGCTCGTGAGGTGAGGGAATTGCGCAACCGGGCCATTCCGTATGTGAAGATCTTGTGGAGCAATCACGAGGAGCGAGAGGCTACTTGGGAGCTAGAGACAGTGATGAGAGATACCTACCCCTTTCTGTTCGAGACTTCGGTTGAGGTACGTCTGTTTTATCTTCTTTTTTTCGGGGATGAAACTTCTTTTTAGTGGGGGAGGATGTAGTGGCCCTGGTTCCCATGCAACCTTTTTCCGGTGAATCCACTATTAGAACACCTAATGTTGGTGTATCTGGCCCATGGTGCATCGAAGGGATGCCACAAATGGACCCTGTGAGGTATTTTTAGCTGTGTTGGCCTTCGGCTGCATTTGTCGAAATTTTGAAGAGGTTTTAGGCAATACAGAGGTTGGAAATGGATTCAGCACAGAAAAATGCTTGAAAACGGCTATTTTCTTGTTTGATTCTGAGTCCGGATGCCCAAAAACGGACTCCCGGAAGTTTTTATTGCCTTTTGGTGCATGGGAGGGGCCGTAGAGCGCCGGCATGCCACGTGGCGGCCTATCATTGGCTGGTTTTCAGCGCTCGGTCCACCGAGCAGCGCGGTTGAGTGCGCAGGGACACGTGGCACCGCCTGATTGGCGGGCTCAAGGCGCGCAGTCTACCGGGCGAGCGCGGCGGTGCATGGACCAAGGCGGGGGACACGTGGCAGCCTCCGGTTGGTTGGTGCACGCGGCGCGGTCCATGGAATTCCAAAGTAGGATGCGTGGACCGGGGTGTAGGGGACACGTGTCGCCTTGTGATTCGCGGGCGCATCAGGCGCGGTGCACGGGAGGGTGCGCCGATGCCTCGGGGCGCGTGCGCACGTGGGGGGCCATGCCGCCGGACCGGCGAGGCGGCGACCGGTCGGCGGGTCTTCCGGGCTGGACACGTGGCGCCCGCTTATTGGCGGGCGCCAACCGCCTTGCTGTTCGGGGAGGGGCCACGTGGCCGTCCCTGAGTGGCCCGCGCAGCTGTTTGTTGTTCGGCGGGCCACGTGGCATCACCTGGTTGATTCGAGCGCAAACAGTGTTGGACCGGGCCCAACACTGTAGTAGCCCGAATCTTTCGGGCATCCGGAATCTGGGCCCAAAAGCCCAATGAGAGCTTTTTTGAATTTTTTTCCGGGTTGGGCCAATAAATAGGCCATTTGCTCACGCTTTTCATGCTTTTTTCGAGCTCTTGAGACCTAGTACCCTTCATCAAAGTTGAAGCTTACCTTGTTGCGCATCTAGTGAAGGAAGACTAGAATTTTTGGAGGCCGCGGCGTCGACGACTTCGGCATCGTAGCGCAGAGCGACGATATACTGTTGGAGGCCCGTTTTCGTCATACTTCGGTCTGAGAGGTCTACAGAGCTACCCCGACTGTATTTTTGGACAATTTTTATGGCGTTGGATCCACGAGAGGTAGGCCTATGTTTTTTGTATTGACCACCTTCCTCGCATCTGAGCTTGTATAGGGGTTCCTGGTACATTTTTAACCCCCATTGCTACAGGATTTCTCTCTTTACAGCAGCACCTTGACGGATTTCATTCTTCGCGCTCGAGCGTCGGTTCGAGACGAGCCTATGCAATTTTTTTCATCTACTCGTCGCGAGGATTATCACCATATTTTTCTTGGATTTTTCTGAGACCTTCTCGGAGGTATGCTATTCCCTTTTTATCTGTGCAAGAGTTTACAGTTGTGTGGTTGTGAGTGTTTGTGCACCTGTACTGTGGAATTTGTAACTCGGCCTACGGGGCTCGGAATTGGACGTGCAGGTACCCGTTTTGAAGGTCTCGACGCGACGATCCCAGTGATATTTTTATTGGAATTTTCAGGGCACTTTCAGCAGGTGAAATAATTGCATCTTTGGGACTGATTTTCAGATCACGTGTACTTGGTAAATTTTTGGGATTAAAGTGTAATTGTGAACCTTGTGTTGTACCCAGGAGAGTTTGCGGGTATTACTGGACCCGTTGGATTCGGAGTGTTTGTTTTCCTGGCATTTTCAGCTGTGGGACTTTGGACAGTTCAGCTCTTCGGGTGGGTGGCCTCGTCTTCATGACCTATGGATTGTGCATTAATTCTATCTGTGTAGGGACTTGCATGTTGTAGATGTATTTTGTATAGCATGCTAGAATATAGGAATTGATCTTCCTGATGTTGTTAGATGATCATGTGTTTATTTTCTTCCCTACAAGCTGTTGATTATTGATATCTTGGAACTTGACCTAGCACCCCCGCCATATGCAGCATGTTCCGCCAGACTGTAGAAAACTCCAACTTGGGCTAGGTTTTTATTGCTCTAGACATTCCCACACCACTATTCTATATTTCACTCTGGACTTAGAGTTTTCCTCGCCCGGGTAGTGGGCCGAGAGGTCGGGTTGTTGTGGGATGCATTTACACTCGTGTCTGGGGACCGAGTGGAGTCTGATAGCAGTCTATTGGTTAGGGTTCTTTGGGAGCCATCTGAGTGACAGTGGGTCTCGGCTGTGTAGTTTTCCAGCCTGTGAGTGAGACAGTGTTTTGTTGGTTACAGTCGATCTCGTTGATCGAGGATTTGGATTATAGCCTGCATGAGCCACATTTGAGCTCGACAGAGATGCGCGGATACTTTACTCGTTGGGGTCGCGGCCCTCGAGTGCCACTCCGGAGTTGGGCCTGATACTTCTATCGCGACTTGTCGATGCAATCCCTCTGGCTGGGCCAGTTTTGGCAGTCACGGACGCCCTACATAAGTCTGGTCCTTCGGGATGTAACGGCAGTAGGTAGGCGCAGGTTTGACTGGACCCGAGGAGGCAGTCAGTTTAGATTGGGTGATCTAAGTTGAGGGCTAGTTGTGGCATCAAGTTTCTTTCTGTTCCACTCTTTGAGCATCTAGATAGAGGCATAGTAGCTGTTGAGTTTACTTTTCCAGCTTTTCCTTACAGCACTGCATATGTTACTTTATGCCTCTAGTAGACTTAGTGGGCAGACCGTCGGGCTTGTTGGCGGCACCCACTGAGAACTACTTTGGGATGTAGTTCTCACTCCCGTCGTGGTGTCTTTTCCCCAGGGACTTCTGCTCCGGTTCCTGCTGCTCCAGTTGCTGATCCTACTCCTTCAGACCGAGGTAAGGGAGTCGCGAGATAGATCCCTTCCAGTCATCCTCTGTGAGAGAGTAGATGTACCCCTTACCAGTTTTTGTGAGTGATATGTTGAGCGACCCTTGTAGTGAGGGATCGAGTTGTACCTTTCCTTTACTGCAGAGAGAGACTTATGTATTTTGGTGAGGATGGTTTGTGTTATTGGAGTTGGAGTTGTATTTATTACTTTTCAGCATTTACTTTTCAGCTCTGATATCTGTTAGTGTAGATGATCTTTTGCAGGTTAGTCGCTACGTCTATACGGGGCTTCCCGTATGGGCGGCGGATCTGTTGGCGAGCCCGGGTCGTAGTTTCGACCCCGGGGCGTGACACACTCCCCGTGATTACTCGTCAACAACAACAGCAACCAGTACGGCGTGGCCCAGTTGCGCAATCCTCTCATCTCACGAGCCAGAATTCGCAACGGGCGTCCCTCGTAATCCAAACCCACACAGATCTCAAATGGAGCGAGTCAATCACGGGCGAGGGATCCAAAAGTATAACACTCCTGAGCTGAGACGTGGAAAAACCTCCAGGACTCTAACAAAAGACTGGGAGTAAAAGGAAAGAACAACCAGTGCAACATGCACCAACACCACCCTTTGTGCCAATTCAACCAGGGCGACCCGAAACACACCCACACGATCATCCAATAAGGAAAGGAGCCCTAACAAGCTGGGGTCCTCACTCGGTCACTCCCGAATCCAGACAATCCAAGTGGACTGCTCAACCGCAGTCTACCATCAAAAGGGACCCTCAGGGACACAATCTCAGGCCCTGATCAGCTTAACAATTCCACACAGCGCCAGCTGTGGAATCATCAAACTCAACCCCAGACAGCTCTCCCGCTCAAGGTATCCGCCACTACAGTGGCTTTGTCGGGGTGATACAGAATGCTCAACAATAATCCATCAGCAACTCCACAGTCACTATGGGAGGCATCACTATAACTCGCAAATTCATCTCCCATCACTAACGACGCTAAAATCGGCGCTGGTATCAGTCTCATCATCCGTTCTCCAAGCTCTCCTGGCACTGCCCAGTCCAAGAAGCTCCTCACCTCGACAACAAATGTCGATCTCGGCCAATCTCGAATAGCATCCACTTTGGCAGGATTTCCACCATCGCTACTACGGCCAGAATAATGTGGCCCAAGAAGGTATGCTTCTGAAGCTAAAACTTGTACCAAAACAACTTGGCATACAGCTTCTTCCTCACAGACATTGTAGCACCATCCACAAGTTCTCCTCATGCTCCAAGTCACTCAGGGAGTAAATCAAAATATCCCTAAAAAATACCGCTACCAATCCGTCCAAGTACAGCTGGAACATAAAGGCGGCAGGACATTAGTCAACCCACTAGGCCTCACTATGAGCTTATAATGCCCCTATCGTCTCCTGAACGCCGTCTTGGCAAAGTCCCCGGCTGTATGATCCCAAATAGATACTTGCATCATGAAAGAACATCTGCCGGAGTATAACTCCATCAAAAAAACCCTAAATAAAACCCGGACCTGCCTGCGCTCAAACCACAAGAGAAACCTCACCGTCGTGTATCAACGACGTGGCATCACCACCGTGTATCAACGGCGTGGCACTAGGTCAAACAGACCCCTCGATCCATCAGATTCTGCAACTGCGTTAACAACTCTCTCAGCTTTACTGGTGATATCCAATTAGGTGCTATCGAGGTTGGCGCGGTTCCCCGAACCACGTCAATCGCAATCTCAATCTCCCTAACCGGCGGCATCATCTTCAGCTCAGGTGGACTCACACCCGGAATCTCACGGGCAATAGGGATATCCTTTAGTCCCGGTGCCGCCGTAGGCACCTCTCACACTGTCGCTGTAACTTGTGCGCTCAAATTGTTTCTAAAAACAAGCCTCCTCTTGTCTACCTCGCAGAAGGTCATAGTCCTCTCTCTCCTCAGTCAAACATCATGTGGTACTGTGCCAACCAATCTCAAGCACTAGGTCATAACACCGAACTGCCACAAATACCAATAAGTCTGCCGGTATAACTCGCGGTCTCACTGCACTGGACATGATCCACAAGCCTCCTCCACATGCATAACACCAACAGGAACCTATACCTCTAGTGCACGTGGTAACGACTCTGTCTCTAGTCTATGCAGGAATGCAAAGTGCTCTAACTCATACTGCTGCAATGAAATCATCCCCGCAACAACCCGATCCACTGCCGTGGCGCCCTCCAACCAGGCGGCACAAACTCATCCACTCGATGCAGGTGGTCGTCGCTCAGTCCGCCTGAAAATATCTTAATCAAATACATTAGGAGCACGACCTCTGCCTCTGCTCACACTAGAGCGATGAATGTGGTCCTCCGTAAATAACACATCGATGCTACCACCGCTGCTGGATACCGATGCTGATGCTGCCATCGGGGTCCACCCGACCTCTGGCGCCTCAGAAATCCACTACCCTGGGGAAAGAAATCGGGAATGCCTCTACCGGCTGATCAATCCTCCATCACCCGGCGCCGAGCGCCTCTATCCAGAACTCGCCTCTGGCGGCAGATCCCCATCCAAGGGACTGCAGCGCCACGCTCCATACACAATGCCTACGCCATCGAGGCGTTCCAAATCTGTAACGGAGGGACCGAATGAGCTGAAAGATATCCAGGCGCAATCCACTCCCAGACACACATATCCTATGCGCCTTGTCCCTCTAAACATGGAGCGCGCAGTTCAGTAACTGCGTAAACTCTTTAACACAAGAGGATCTCAGGTAGTCGCTCCATCACCACCAAACACGATTCTGCCTCCAAAGGCTCTAGACTCAATCCTAAGAATCGGGGTTTCATCTGCCAAAACTAGCTCACTCGATCGATAATGTCCCACGGCTCATTAGCTGTCAACCATCCACCCTGCCTCGGTGTCTCGGCACTAAGCGTTGGCACGGAGTGGGCTACTCAGTGCTCCGACAACTGTGTCACCTAAACCAGCTTGCCCACTCCGCCGCTGATCTTACCTCTAACAATCCTACCATCTGGGTCCGGAGCTCTCTGACCTTAATCTGGTATCCGGCCCGATTTAATAGCTCAGGCTCAACTGCTGCGACAGGGATGCACACGGGTCAAAACCCAACATCGGGGAGACACCGCTCACCACGACAAAATCGCAAAACAGCACACAATAATCACTCGACCCAATCTAGCGAAAGTCTAAAGCATGTCACCCATTCCACAGCATTAATGTTGTCTACAGCCACATAATCACTCATCTCGTCCCTTGGGAGAGGTATAAAACTCAATTAGGACTCTCGCTATAAATCACGACTCTCACGAAGTCATCCAAGGGTCAAACCATAAGCCTAGGGTTTCTAAGTCCACCATGACCTACAACCTAGGCTCTAATACCACTCTAATCTGTCACGCCCCCGGGTCGAAACTGCGACCCGGGCTCGCCAACAGATCCGCCGCCTATACAAAAACCCCGCATAGGCGAAGCGTCCAACCTGCAAGAAAAGGTACTACAGCTAAACAGATATCAGGGCTATAAAGAAAACTGTTGTAAAACTAAAATCCAACCATCTGTATAACTGGAAATAATGATACAATATCCATCTCCCAAATATGATCATATACAAAATCCTCTGATACAATAACCCAGAACTCAACAGGGAGGTAAATTGAAATAATACATCAGTGTACAGGATCTCAGTACAAATCAGATCCTCACGATACAATAGTCTCTCAAAAGTGGAAATAAAACTAGTCTACTGACTGTACTATAAATTCCAATGTGGGGGTACAGCTACTCTCCAAAGACAGGTAGGGATCTAACTCACGACTCCCTCACCTCGACTAGCAACAGCAGAATTAGCAACTCCCGTAATGACTCTGCAAAACAAAGGAGAGGAAAGAAAAACGAGGGGAAAAACCCCCAACGGTGTGAGAACTACACCAACACGTAGTTCTCAGTGGGTACCGCCACCCAGGCCCGACGGTCGGCCCACCAAGTCTACTAGAGGCATAAGATAACGATGCAGTAAAGACTGAGAAGAAAAGCTGGAGATACTAAACAGCTACCATGCCTCTATCTAAATGCTCAATGGGAAAAATCGATGAAAGATATGCAAACCCTCGCACACGAGGTACTCAATCGACCCAATCGAGCTGACTGCCACATCTGGCCTAGTCATGTTAAGGATTTTGTTTGGCGTATTTCGTGAAGTGGTATAAGTCTTGAAGATTGAAGATGAAAGAATTGTGGATCAACTACGTCAATCTCAAGAAGAATGGATTCGAATGACCAGGTATGTTTAACTAAATAATTTTGGTGATCCGAATACATTTGTGTAGCTTAGAAACACTTGGATAAGTTTTCAGTGCATAAAAATCAAAACTGGACATGTTGGATGTTCAGGATCCGGATCGGACCATTCCAGTCCGGACTCCGAATATAGTTTAGTTCATGCGGAATGCCAATCCGGACCTTCCCTGTTTCAGTCCGGACCCCGAACATGTGTTTGCTGAAATCGCATGACATAGTCTGGATCAGGAAATTCCAGTTCGGACCCCGAACTATGTTTTTTAGGAAAATTGTTGAAAAAAGACAACAGTCCGGATCAGCCAAATCCAGCCCGGACCGTCATGCGGGAAAAATTTATTAAGTTAGTTTTTGATGCTTATCTATTTTCAAAAGGTTTCTAACCTATAAATTGACCCTATCATTCATCTTTAGGGTAATCCAAAATAATCCCGGTTATCAAAAACCGAAGGATAAAAAATCCATATATATAGAGAAGAAAGGAAAATATTGATCTAATCTATTTTCTTCGTCTATATTGTTCAATTTGATTCTAGGGTTTCCAAACTCCTATTTCTTATAGAATCAAATTGAAGAATACTTAGATGGTATTTTCTTATCTACTTTGATCTAAGTATCGAGGATCATCACCAACAAAAACAACAATTTTACCAAAAATCGCGCGAGGATTCAGGGGGCTCTTGTGGATTCAAGGTGCTATCGCTCTCGTGATTCAGAGCGAGGCGTGCTCATGTGAGCGAGACGTGCCGCATTGGTGAAGACCGTGGATTTCGGTTGGGACGTCGTGGATTCGATCTTGAAAAGTCGTGGATTCGGCAGTTGGGACGCAAATCGTGGATTCGAGAGCGTTCGAGCGAGCGGAGAAGATAAACTAGGAGCGTATGGAAAGGTTGAGTCGTATGGTTACGTAAATCACCTATGTTCAGTGTTTAATCTTAGTGGATTTCACCGTGTTACGTCCCGTAGTTTTTTACTCCTGTGATGAAGTTTTCCACGTAAATCTTGCGTACTTTATTTATTTTCCACATTGGTTATTTTTTACGCAACGATTTGGTGTGTTTATTGTTTTCACCTATTCACCCCCCCTCTAGGTGGTTTTTTCCCCAATTCAGATCCATATTATTCATAACCCACAGTGGTATCAGAGCGGGAATAGGGTTGTAAACAATGGTTGAAGGTGGAAACACCAATATGTTACGGCTTTTTGTGTTGGCATGTTTCGTGAGTTGAGTCGGAGTCTTGAAGTGATCAAATTGTCAATCAGCAATCGAAACTCAGAGAAGATTCAACAAGAGCTCAAGTAACACTCAGCGTTTTGAGTCTTGAAGATTGAAGTTGAAGGATTATGGATCATATACATCAATCTCAAGGAAAATGGATTCGGAATGATCAGGTACGTTTAACTAAATAATTTTGGTGATCCGAATACATTTTGTAGTTTAGAAACACTTGGATAAGTTTTCATTGCTTAAAAATCAAAAACTAGACATGTTGGATGTTCAGGATCCGGATCAGACCATTCCAGTCCGGACCCCGAACATAGTTAAGTTCATGCGAAATCCAGTCCGGACCTCCCCTGTTTCAGTCCGGACCCCGAACTATGTGTTTGATGAAATCGCATGAACAGTCCGGATCAGGAAATTTCAGTCCGGACCCCGAACTGTTTTTTAGGAAAATTGCTGAAAAAAGACGACAGTCCGGATCAGCCAAATCCAGTCCGGACCGTCGTGCGGGAAAAATTCTGTTAAGTCAGTTTTGATGCTTATCTCTGTCCAAAAGGTTTCGAACCTATCAATAGACACTTAGGGTTTCTCGAGAACGACCGATCAATTCAGAAACACTCGAGAGCAACCCTAGAGGCTAGGTTTTTTTCGTTCTTCTCTTTAGCCTCTTTTAGGTCAATTCGACGGTTCTTCCAAGATATACTTTTTGTCGAATTGATCTAGTCTTTGCTTAGAGATTCCATCTATGGTTCTTCAATGTTAATCTAAGCAAAGGATCACCATCGAAGCCTATTCTGTATCGGCTGAGTTTGCATCGTGGATTCGACGTAGCACCGTGGATTCGGTGTGTTGAAGGCGTTTCGTGGATTCGAAACGTGTGCTCGTGGATTCGAGTGGCATTCGTGGATTCGAACGTGTGCAGTGGACGTGCAATCGATGGAGCGCAAGATCCGAAGAAGTTGAAGGAGGGGTTTGAGTCCGTGGAGTCGGTAATCACCTTGTTATTCTTCTATTCTTATTGATTGTTATGCGTGTTGGTCACGTGGTTTTTCTCCTGGATTGGAGTTTTCCACGTAAATCTCGGTGTGCTATTTTTATTTTCCGCATTGGTTTTTATTTTGCACTGAGATTGGTTTTTGAGTATTACACCAATTCACCCCCCCCCCCCCCCCCTCTAGTTGTTTGATAGTACCTATTTAGATCCTTGTGGATCCTAATATATAAAAACCTACAAGTGGTATCAGAGCAGGTTTTAGGTTTATCTATCATGTCGGGTGAAAGTGGTAATATTTATAGACCCTCCTCTTTTGATGGGACCAATTATGCGTATTGGAAAGTGCTGATGAGAGCTTTTCTCATCGCAATTGATGAGCGGTATGGCAACCGTGGAATACGGTTGGGTGGCATCCAATTAAGGGAAGTAGGAAATTCTACTACCCCCCAAACCTCGCTCTAGATGGCCCAAAGAGGAAATCGAAAAATCTTCTTACAATGGGAAAAGGTATGAACCCTATATTTAATTCTCTTTCCTCGACCGAGTTCACACGAATTTCCGCGTGTGAGACTGCAAAAGAGATTTGGGATATTTTCAAAATTACACATAAGGGTACTAATCTAGTAAAAAGTCAAAAGCTCCAGATGCTTACAAGGCTCAATTTGACTCTAATTCATATGGATGAGCATGAATTGTGTACTGATTATTACACTAGATTTCAAGATATAATCAATACATATGCTAATTTAGGAGAAAAGATCCCGGAGGTCGAAAGTTGTAAGAAAGATTCTTCGGACTCGTCCGGGAACGGTTTAGGGCAAAGGTTGCCGCCATTGAAACCGTTAGTCATCCGGATGATATGAGAGTAGAGGAATTAGTAGGTGCTTTACAAACTTATGAGAAACTTTTCCTACTAATCAAGTTTCTTCCAAGTCTTCTTCTAAGCTTACAGGCATTGCATTCAAATCAACAAAGGAAGAAATTGCGAATCAAGTTCCGACGATGAAATCTCTTTTGCCGATTTTGAAGAACAATTGGCGCGGATCATAAAGAAATTTCGTCGGAAGTTTTGGAAGAATCGAACTGATGGATCTTCATCCTCGAAACCATCTAAAGGATCATCGGTTCTAAATCCTCTAATCTCAAAGGGTTTGCAAAACCTTCTAAAGAAAAAGAAAGATGATTTCGAAGGGAAATCCAATGCTATAGATGCAAAGGCTACGGCCATATTTCAACGGATTGTCCTTCTAAGAAATCATATAAAAATAAGGCTTTGCAAGCAAAACTTGGGACGATTCTACTTCCGATGAATCGACCTCAAGTAAGAGGAAAAAGTTGTTGCCTTTCATGCTTCTCAATTCCCTCTTCTAATTTTTGCTTATCATCTTTAATTACTGACTCTGTTCCTTTGATTTTGTATGAAACATCAACATCCGATGGAGAGTCATCAAGTGAGGGGAGTCGGACAAAGAAGAACTCGTTGAGGCATATCAACAACTTCTTACGGAATCGAAGAAGATGGCCAAGCATATTAAGAAGTTGAGGAAGCAACGACTTGAGGTTCAGGACGAGAACCGTGCTTTAAAGATCAAACTTCATGATCTTGAGGAGGAACGAGAACTTTTATTGGATACAATAAAATCCTCCAAGAAAAGAAAAATCATCGGAAACAATCGTTAATTCCCATATTAACAAGATTGATTTTCTTGAAAAGCAGTTTGAGGAAATTCATGTCACCAACCAAGCTTTGACCAAGCAAGTTCATCAACTCAAATCCGACATACAAAGCTTTCACCGGTTCCAAGAAACTTGACGTATGTCCGGATTAGGTCAAACAAGCAAAGTTGGTTTGGGATTCAAAAGAACCAAACTGTGAAGGCTTCAAGTTCCACAACTAAATTGAAAGGAAGAACTTGTCACCATGTGGACTTGAAGGATACTTGATGAAGACGTGCCGAAAAAGAGAAGAAGAATTCTTCGGCAACTTCATCTACGGCGGACTCAACGGAATCAAAAGCAACATCAATTCAATAGAGTTCACTCAATCCACCAAAGGTCCGAGCCAGAACATCATCATACAAGTGGATCATGCGAGGCAAAGACCTAAGGTAGACCAACAGTCAAAGCTATCAACTCCCGCCACAATGAATCAAGACAACCCAAAATCCGACGATTTTGGATTCGGAAAGGTGATATCTTTCCTTGTCTTAAGTTCTAAATAGCTTATGACTGTATGTATGCTTTGATCGGTTTTCCGTTCATATTTTTCTTGATCTTTGCATTACATGATTTCAATGCTTTTCGTTTTTATGTTTTTGTTTTCAACAAAAGGTTTTAACGAACGAGTGCATTGAATATGAAAAGGGTTTACTTTCATTCACTCCTAATTAATTTCATATTAATTATCCACTTTACTCCTAATCATAATCTTGTTGAAGATATTCCATTATAGGAGTTTTTGATAGTTATATTCATCAAATTTTAGTAATCATGTGATCTTTAGATGCTTAAACTATCTCGTTGTGTGAATTCATTGTGATAAACATGAGACAACCGATAGACTAAAATTTGGGATTTAATTCTTTCACATAAGAGATTGTATTTTTTCAAGGGTAAATAAATGAATTGCAAAAGATGTGGAAAGAGTTACATCCGAAAGGAGTGTGAAAACTACCACCACATGTTGGAAAGAGCTGCCACCCACCCCGTCGTCCGATTTGTGTGTGAAGCTACCACATGTTATGGATGCTTGATATATTTTTTTTTTGAAAATCTTTAGATGAAGCATTTGGAGATTATATTCCAGTTCTATAATTTTGAACAATCTCCTGGTTGTATAGG
>CM055066.1:7787211-7828675 GCA_029204045.2 Tillandsia leiboldiana
TTTGCTGTGGTATTTATGGACAGCATCGACTTCTCCGATTTATATCTTGAGCTAGGAGCATCGGATCGAGGCGTATAAGTAGTCGATTTCGATCTACTCGTCGCAAGCGTATAAGTAGTCGATTTCGATATACTCGTCGCAAGGAACGCAACCGTAATTTTCTGGATTTTTCGGAGTAATGTACAGAGATGAAAAATCCTCTTTTTCCGTGCTAGTTGGAAAACAGCAAATACGGTATTTTGGGATTTGTATTTATAACCGGGGTGCGTTGTTCTGTACAGCTGTGCATTTGTTTTCAGTGAGTGCAGGATTAGAGGACTGTGAACAGTAGGAGACTATTTGGGCGTGGATTGCGCTTTTCGAGGTGGGTGGTTGTTGCTTACCTCATTTTTGACCAACTCACTAGGAGTATTAGAGATCCCCTATTTCAAAACTGATAATCGGTATTCCAATTGTGAATTGCAAAGTAGACCCCACAAATTATATGACAGCTCCTTATGTTAAATTGGGACACTATTGTTGGGACAAATGCTATATCCTATTCTCGCATGCAAATGACTTATCATGTTGGTATATTAAGATCAATCTTTTTAAAATAAACATCAGGCACTTTCCTACAGTTTAAAAGAGGACAATTGCATGCTTGTTTGGACATCTAGTTAGGCCACTATTATTGCTACACTATCATATTGGGACTTGACTTAGGAGAAACCATGATTGTTTCCCTTCTTCTTTGCATTGGGACTTTTGATTCATGTTGCTCGGGATTGAGCAAGGGTTTGGAATAGTGTAGCTGGGACCTTGGGGTCGGGACAAGTGGAACCTGATTATGGTATTGCGGCAACGCGGATAGTTGGCGGTTGACCGGATATTGTTATCTTATCAGATTATGGATTGTGGGGCATTGTGGTAACCGCGGACATTAGGCGGTTAGCCAGATGTTGATTACTTTATCAGGCTTGGACTTATGGGGTGTTGCGGTGACCGCGGACATTAGGCGGTTGACCGGATGTTTACTTATGCATCAGATTGGGTATCAGCTTTCTCTAGTGGATGGTGTTTCCCACTTATTGAGTACTTTTGCATCTGATTGAGGACGGGGTTTCTTTAGTGGTTGAGCTTTCCCCATTTGATTAGAGTCAAGATCCAGTCCTGCTGATTTTACTTATGTTACTGGTTACTGAGATACTTGTTACTGAGGCACTTTACTCGTGTGGGTCGCTCCCCTCGAGTGCCACTCCGGAGTGTGCGATATACATACTTTGAGTCCTTGAGACTCCTATCCCTTATCGGTGTCATGCGTCGGCCAGCATACCCGATTCTTTAGGCATAGCAGCAGTACCAGTCCTTACTGGTTCATTGATGGGTTATTTCAGGCAGGCATGTTAGATATGATGCATACATTCAGTCATTTTGTTCTACATAGCATTTAGAGGCATAGTAGTGGTGGTTTCTTTTTATCAGCAACCTTTATAGCTTACCACTGTCCTTTCCTTTGTGCCTCTAGTCCTAGTGGGTCCGTCAGAGTTGAGGATTTACCCACTAGGGGAGGCTACTGGTTTATCTATAGTTTTCACCCCATTGTCGTTTTCTGTCTTTTCCCTTTGTTTTGCAGAGTCGTCTGCGGGAGCTGCTGGGCCATCAGCGGCAGATCGAGGTAAGAGGATAGCGGACTAGCCATCGTCTGCCCCGACCGTGAGAGTAGCTGGACTTATATTGTACCCTTTTTTTGTATCTCAGACTATAGCACTTTACTTTTGGGTCTGGTTTTAGCCAGCCATTTGTATTTATTTCAGTGAGCTGGGAGTTTATTGTATATTTACAGCTTGTATCTTATTTCCAGTCTGAGATTATTATGTGGTTCTTTTTAGTTCAGCTCTGTATTATGCTCTTTTATTGTACATTTTATATCTGAGCAGGTTACCAGCGCTTCCTGTACATGGGAAATTCTGTGTGCACGGCGGATTTGTTAGTGAGCCCGGTTCTGGTTTACACCCAGGGCGTGACACTACTCCCCTGACCAGTTTGACTAGGAAGGGGACGAGGTTTGTTTGGACTGAGCAGTGCCAGCAGAGTTTTGAGGAACTGAAGAGGAGATTGATTTCAGCACCATTTCTTGCATTGCCAATGATGGGAGATGGATTCGTGATTTATAGTGACGCCTCTCACAGCGGATTGGGATGTGTTTTGATGCAGCATGGTAGGGTAATTGCTTATGCTTCACGGCAATTAAAGGATTATGAGAAGAATTACCCTACTCATGATTTGGAGCTTGCAGCTGTGGTGTTCGCGTTGAAGTTGTGGCGGCATTACCTCTACGGTGAGCACTGCGAGATTACACGGATCATAAGAGTTTGAAGTACTTGTTTACTCAAAAGGAGCTGAATTTAAGGCAACGCCGGTGGTTGGAGCTACTAAAGGACTATGATTTGAGCATCCTTTATCATCCCGGCAAGGCCAATGTTGTAGCAGATTCTTTGAGTCGGAGGTCAGTGCAGAGTTGAGCATGTTGATCACACAGCAGGCACCGCTTGTTGAGCAGATGAGGCGACCACAAATTGAGGTGGTATCCCCTGGGGTCTCTGCTAGACTTATGTCTATGGTCTTGCAGCCCACTCTGTTGGACAGGATTAGGGAGACACAGAGTGAGGACCCCCACTTGGCGAGGATTAGATCACAGATTCGGGCAGATCAGATAGAGGATTTTACAGTGGATAGCTCGGGAGTAGTATGCGATACAGGGACCGAGTATGTGTGCTTATGGATCCTGAGATCAGAGACCAGATTTTGAGAGAGGCCCATTATACACCTTATACCATTCATCCTGGTGGTACTAAGATGTATAAGGACCTCAAGGCACATTTGGTGGTCCGGAATAAAGCGGGACATTGGAAGATTTGTGGCTCATTGTTTAACTTGCCAGCAAGTGAAGGCAGAGCACCGGGTTCCTGCTGGCAAGTTATTGAGTCTTCCAATTCCCGAGTGGAAGTGGGACCACATTACTATGGATTTTGTTACTGGACTGCCGAGGGCGCAAAGTGGAGCCGACGCGGTTTAAGTTATTGTGGATAGACTCACCAAGTCTGCACATTTCTTGCCTGTACAGATGACTTGGTCGTTGAAGCGTCTGGCACAGTTATATTTGGATGAGCTGGTGAGGCTTCACGGTGTACCCGCCTCGATTGTATCAGATAGGGACCCGAGGTTTGTATCACACTTTTGGGGGAGTCTACAGTCAGCTTTGGGGACCCAGCTCAGGTTAGCACAGCTTTCCACCCACATACTGATGGCCAGTCCGAGTGCACCATACAGACCCTCGAGGATATGTTGAGAGCATGCGTTATGGATTTTGGAGGGGGGCGGGTACCGACACTTACCATGGTTGAGTTTGCGTACAACAACAGCTATCAGACGAGCATTCAGATGGCTCCGTTTGAGGCGTTATATGGACGCAAGTGTCGGCGCCTTGTATTAGAGTGACGTGGGTGAGAGGAGGACTTTGGGACCGGATTTACTTTTGGAGGCTGAGGAGAAAGTCAGATTAGTTCGCCGACATCTTGAGACAGCCCAGAGTCGTCAGAGGAGCTATGCTGATACTCGATGGCGAGACCTAGAGTTTCAGATTGGTGATTATGTCTTTTGAAGGTCTCGCCTTCGAAAGGGGTTCGCAGATTTGGAGTTCGTGGGAAGCTCAGTCCCCGCTTTATTGGACCCTTTGAGGTACTTGAGAGAGTTGGCCCTGTGGCTTACAGAGTTGCTCTTCCTCCACGCTGGCCGGAGTTCACGATGTTTTCCACGTCTCAGCTCTGAGGAGAATGTTTTTGAACCGTCGCATGTGATTGACTTCACTTCTTTGGAGGTCGGCGAGGACCTGGTATATGAGGAGCGCCCGTTGAGAATTCTTGCTCGTGAGGTGAGGAATTGCGCAACCGGGCATTCCGTATGTGAAGATCTGTGGAGCAATCACGAGAGCGAGAGGCTACTTGGGAGCTAGAGACAGTGATGAGAGATACCTACCCCTTTCTGTTCGAGACTTCGGTTGAGGTACGTCTGTTTTATCTTCTTTTTTTCGGGGATGAAACTTCTTTTTAGTGGGGGAGGATGTAGTGGCCCTGGTTCCCATGCAACCTTTTTCCGGTGAATCCACTATTAGAACACCTAATGTTGGTGTATCTGGCCCATGGTGCATCGAAGGGATGCCACAAATGGACCTGTGAGGTATTTTTAGCTGTGTTGGCCTTCGGCTGCATTTGTCGAAATTTTGAAGAGGTTTTAGGCAATACAGAGGTTGAAATGGATTCAGCACAGAAAAATGCTTGAAAACGGCTATTTTCTTGTTTGATTCTGAGTCCGGATGCCCAAAAACGGACTCCCGGAAGTTTTTATTGCTTTTTGCATCAGTAGGGGCCGTAGAGCGCCGGCATGCCACGTGGCGGCCTATCATTGGCTGGTTTTCAGCGCTCGGTCCACCGAGCAGCGCGGTTGAGTGCGCAGGGACACGTGGCACCGCCTGATTGGCGGGCTCAAGGCGCGCAGTCTACCGGGCGAGCGCGGCGGTGCATGGACCAAGGCGGGGGACACGTGGCAGCCTCCGGTTGGTTGGTGCACGCGGCGCGGTCCATGGAATTCCAAAGTAGGATGCGTGGACCGGGGTGTAGGGGACACGTGTCTCGCCTTGTGATTCGCGGGCGCATCAGGCGCGGTGCACGGGAGGGTGCGCCGATGCTCGGGGCGCGTGCGCACGTGGGGGGCCATGCCGCCGGACCGGCGCGGCGGCGACCGGTCGGCGGGTCTTCGGGCTGGACACGTGGCGCCCGCTTATTGGCGGGCGCCAACCGCCTTGCTGTTCGGGAGGGGCCACGTGGCCGTCCCTGAGTGGCCCGCGCAGCTGTTTGTTGTTCGGCGGGCCACGTGGCATCACCTGGTTGATTCGAGCGCAAACAGTGTTGGACCGGGCCAACACTGTAGTAGCCCGAATCTTTCGGGCATCCGGAATCTGGGCCCAAAAGCCCAATGAGAGCTTTTTTGAATTTTTTTCCGGGTTGGGCCAATAAATAGGCCATTTGCTCACGCTTTTCATGCTTTTTTCGAGCTCTTGAGACCTAGTACCCTTCATCAAAGTTGAAGCTTACCTTGTTGCGCATCTAGTGAAGGAAGACTAGAATTTTGGAGGCGCGCGCGCGCGTCGACTTCGGCATCGTAGCGCAGAGCGACGATATACTGTTGGAGGCCCGTTTTCGTCATACTTCGGTCTGAGAGGTCTACAGAGCTACCCCGACTGTATTTTTGGACAATTTTTATGGCGTTGGATCCACGAGAGGTAGGCCTATTTTTTGTATTGACCACCTTCCTCGCATCTGAGCTTGTATAGGGGTTCCTGGTACATTTTTAACCCCCATTGCTACAGGATTTCTCTCTTTACAGCAGCACCTTGACGGATTTCATTCTTCGCGCTCGAGCGTCGGTTCGAGACGAGCCTATGCAATTTTTTTCATCTACTCGTCGCGAGGATTATCAC
The DNA here is from genome assembly GCA_029204045.2 of Tillandsia leiboldiana. Classification (NCBI taxonomy): domain Eukaryota; kingdom Viridiplantae; phylum Streptophyta; class Magnoliopsida; order Poales; family Bromeliaceae; genus Tillandsia; species Tillandsia leiboldiana. The sequence continues at coordinate 7,792,730 of CM055066.1, forward strand.
CATATTTTTCTTGGATTTTTCTGAGACCTTCTCGGAGGTATGCTATTCCCTTTTTATCTGTGCAAGAGTTACAGTTGTGTGGTTGTGAGTGTTTGTGCACCTGTACTGTGGAATTTGTAACTCGGCCTACGGGGCTCGGAATTGGACGTGCAGGTACCCGTTTGAAGGTCTCGACGCGCGACCATCCAGTGATATTTTTATTGGAATTTTCAGGGCACTTTCAGCAGGTGAAATAATTGCATCTTTGGGACTGATTTTCAGATCACGTGTACTTGGTAAATTTTTGGGATAAAGTGTAATTGTGAACCTTGTGTTGTACCCAGGAGAGTTTGCGGGTATTACTGGACCCGTTGGATTCGGAGTGTTTGTTTTCCTGGCATTTTCAGCTGTGGGACTTTGGACAGTTCAGCTCTTCGGGTGGGTGGCCTCGTCTTCATGACCTATGGATTGTGCATTAATTTATATGTGTAGGGACTTGCATGTTGTAGATGTATTTTGTATAGCATGCTAGAATATAGGAATTGATCTTCCTGATGTTGTTAGATGATCATGTGTTTATTTTCTTCCCTACAAGCTGTTGATTATTGATATTGGAACTTGACCTAGCACCCCCGCCATATGCAGCATGTTCCGCCAGACTGTAGAAAACTCCAACTTGGGCTAGGTTTTTATTGCTCTAGACATTCCCACACCACTATCTATATTTCACTCTGGACTTAGAGTTTTCCTCGCCCGGTAGTGGGCCGAGAGGTCGGGTTGTTGTGGGATGCATTTACACTCGTGTCTGGGGACCGAGTGGAGTCTGATAGCAGTCTATTGGTTAGGGTTCTTTGGGAGCCATCTGAGTGACAGTGGGTCTCGGCTGTGTAGTTTTCCAGCCTGTGAGTGAGACAGTGTTTTGTTGGTTACAGTCGATCTCGTTGATCGAGGATTTGGATTATAGCCTGCATGAGCCACATTTGAGCTCGACAGAGATGCGCGGATACTTACTCGTTGGGGTCGCGGCCCTCGAGTGCCACTCCGGAGTTGGGCCTGATACTTCTATCGCGACTTGTCGATGCAATCCCTCTGGCTGGGCCAGTTTTGGCAGTCACGGACGCCCTACATAAGTCTGGTCCTTCGGATGTAACGGCAGTAGGTAGGCGCAGGTTTTGACTGGACCCGAGGAGGCAGTCAGTTTAGATTGGGTGATCTAAGTTGAGGGCTAGTTGTGGCATCAAGTTTCTTTCTGTTCCACTCTTTGAGCATCTAGATAGAGGCATAGTAGCTGTTGAGTTTACTTTTCCAGCTTTTTCCTTACAGCACTGCATATGTTACTTTATGCCTCTAGTAGACTTAGTGGGCAGACCGTCGGGCTTGTTGGCGGCACCCCACTGAGAACTACTTTGGGATGTAGTTCTCACTCCCGTCGTGGTGTCTTTTCCCCAGGGACTTCTGCTTCCGGTTCCTTGCTGCTCCAGTTTGCTGATCCTACTCCTTCAGACCGAGGTAAGGGAGTCGCGAGATAGATCCCTTCCAGTCATCCTCTGTGAGAGAGTAGATGTACCCCTTACCAGTTTTTGTGAGTGATATGTTGAGCGGACCCTTGTAGTGAGGGATCGAGTTGTACCTTTCCTTTACTGCAAGAGAGAGACTTATGTATTTTGGTGAGGATGGTTTGTGTTATTGGAGTTGGAGTTGTATTTATTTACTTTTCAGCATTTACTTTTCAGCTCTGATATCTGTTAGTGTAGATGATCTTTTGCAGGTTAGTCGCTACGTCTATACGGGGCTTTCCGTATGGGCGGCGGATCTGTTGGCGAGCCCGGGTCGTAGTTTCGACCCGGGGCGTGACACACTCCCCGTGATTACTCGTCAACAACAACAGCAACCAGTACGGCGTGGCCCAGTTGCGCAATCCTCTCATCTCACGAGCCAGAATTCGCACACGGGCGTCCCTCGTAATCCAACCCACACAGATCTCAAATGGAGCGAGTCAATCACGGGCGAGGGATCCAAAAGTATAACACTCCTGAGCTGAGACGTGGAAAAACCTCCAGGACTCTAACAAAAGACTGGGAGTAAAAGGAAAGAACACCAGTGCAACATGCACCAACACACCACCCCTTTGTGCCAATTCAACCAGGGCGACCCGAAACACACCCACACGATCATCCAATAAGGAAAGGAGCCCTAACAAGCTGGGGTCCTCACTCGGTCCCTCCCGAATCCAGACAATCCAAGTGGACTGCTCAACCGCAGTCTACCATCAAAAGGGACCCTCAGGGACACAATCTCAGGCCTGATCAGCTTAACAATTCCACACAGCGCCAGCTGTGGAATCATCAAACTCAACCCCAGACAGCTCTCCCGCTCAAGGTATCCGCCACTACAGTGGCTTTGTCGGGGTGATACAGAATGCTCAACAATAATCCATCAGCAACTCCACAGTCACTATGGGAGGCATCACTATAACTCGCAAATTCATCTCCCATCACTAACGACGCTAAAATCGGCGCTGGTATCAGTCTCATCATCCGTTCTCCAAGCTCTCCTGGCACTGCCCAGTCCAAGAAGCTCCTCACCTCGACAACAAATGTCGATCTCGGCCAATCTCGAATAGCATCCCACTTTGGCAGGATTTCCACCATCGCTACTACGGCCAGAATAATGTGGCCCAAGAAGGTATGCTTCTGAAGCTAAAACTTGTACCAAAACAACTTGGCATACAGCTTCTTCCTCACAGACATTGTAGCACCATCCACAAGTTCTCCTCATGCTCCAAGTCACTCAGGGAGTAAATCAAAATATCCCTAAAAAATACCGCTACCAATCCGTCCAAGTACAGCTGGAACATAAAGGCGGCAGGACATTAGTCAACCCAACTAGGCCTCACTATGAGCTTATAATGCCCCTATCGTCTCCTGAACGCCGTCTTGGCAAAGTCCCCGGCTGTATGATCCCAAATAGATACTTGCATCATGAAAGAACATCTGCCGGAGTATAACTCCATCAAAAAAAACCCTAAATAAAACCCGGACCTGCCTGCGCTCAAACCACAAGAGAAACCTCACCGTCGTGTATCAACGACGTGGCATCACCACCGTGTATCAACGGCGTGGCACTAGGTCAAACAGACCCCTCGATCCATCAGATTCTGCAACTCGCGTTAACAACTCTCTCAGCTTTACTGGTGATATCCAATTAGGTGCTATCGAGGTTGGCGCGGTTCCCCGAACCACGTCAATCGCAATCTCAATCTCCCTAACCGGCGGCATCATCTTCAGCTCAGGTGGACTCACACCCGGAATCTCACGGGCAATAGGGATATCCTTTAGTCCCGGTGCCGCCGTAGGCACCTCTCACACTGTCGCTGTAACTTGTGCGCTCAAAATTGTTTCTAAAAACAAGCCTCCTCTTGTCTACCTCGCAGAAGGTCATAGTCCTCTCTCTCCTCAGTCAAACATCATGTGGTACTGTGCCAACCAATCTCAAGCACTAGGTCAAAACACCGAACTGCCACAAATACCAATAAGTCTGCCGGTATAACTCGCGGGTCTCAACTGCACTGGACATGATCCACAAGCCTCCTCCACATGCATAACACCAACAGGAACCTATACCTCTAGTGCACGTGGTAACGACTCTGTCTCTAGTCTATGCAGGAATGCAAAGTGCTCTAACTCATACTGCTGCAATGAAATCATCCCCGCAACAACCCGATCCACTGCCGTGGCGCCCTCCAACCCGGCGGCACAAACTCATCCACGCGATGCAGGTGGTCGTCGCTCAGTCCGCCTGAAAAATATCTTAATCAAATACATTAGGAGCACGACCTCTGCCTCTGCTCACACTAGAGCGATGAATGTGGTCCTCCGTAAATAACACATCGATGCTACCACCGCTGCTGATACCGATGCTGATGCTGCCATCGGGGTCCACCCGACCTCTGGCGCCTCAGAAATCCACTACCCTGGGGAAAGAAATCGGGAATGCCTCTACCGGCTGATCAATCCTCCATCACCCGGCGCCGAGCGCCTCTATCCAGAACTCGCCTCTGGCGGCAGATCCCCATCCAAAGGGACTGCAGCGCCACGCTCCATACACAATGCCTACTCCATCGAGGCGTTCCAAATCTGTAACGGAGGGACCGAATGAGCTGAAAGATATCCAGGCGCAATCCACTCCCAGACACACATATCCTATGCGCCTTGTCCCTCTAAACATGGAGCGCGCAGTTCAGTAACTGCGTAAACTCTTTAACACAAAGAGGATCTCAGGTAGTCGCTCCATCACCACCAAACACGATTCTGCCTCCAAAGGCTCTAGACTCAATCCTAAGAATCGGGGTTGTTCATCTGCCAAAACTAGCTCACTCGATCGATAATGTCCCACGGCTCATTAGCTGTCAACCATCCACCCTGCCTCGGTGTCTCGGCACTAAGCGTTGGCACGGAGTGGGCTACTCAGTGCTCCGACAACTGTGTCACCTAAACCAGCTGCCCACTCCGCCGCTGATCTACCTCTAACAATCCTACCATCTGGGTCCGGAGCTCTCTGACCTTAATCTGGGTATCCGGCCCGGATTTAATAGCTCAGGCTCAACTGCTGCGACAGGATGCACACGGGTCAAAACCCAACATCGGGGAGACACCGCTCACCACGACAAAATCGCAAAACAGCACACAATAATCACTCGACCCAATCTAGCGAAAGTCTAAAGCATGTCACCCATTCCACAGCATTATGTTGTCTACAGCCAACATAATCACTCATCTCGTCCCTTGGGAGAGGTATAAAACTCAATTAGGACTCTCGCTATAAATCACGACTCTCACGAAGTCATCCAAGGGTCAAACCATAAGCCTAGGGTTTCTAAGTCCACCATGACCTACAACCTAGGCTCTAATACCACTCTAATCTGTCACGCCCCCGGGTCGAAACTGCGACCCGGGCTCGCCAACAGATCCGCCGCCTATACAAAAACCCCGCATAGGCGAAGCGTCCAACCTGCAAGAAAAGGTACTACAGCTAAACAGATATCAGGGCTATAAAGAAAACTGTTGTAAAACTAAAATCCAACCATCTGTATAACTGGAAATAATGATACAATATCCATCTCCCAAATATGATCATATACAAAATCCTCTGATACAATAACCCAGAACTCAACAGGGAGGTAAATTGAAATAATACATCAGTGTACAGGATCTCAGTACAAATCAGATCCTCACGATACAATAGTCTCTCAAAAGTGGAAATAAAACTAGTCTACTGACTGTACTATAAATTTCCAATGTGGGGGTACAGCTACTCTCCAAAGACAGGTAGGGATCTAACTCACGACTCCCTCACCTCGACTAGCAACAGCAGAATTAGCAACTCCCGTAATGACTCTGCAAAACAAAGGAGAGGAAAGAAAAACGAGGGGAAAAACCCCCAACGGGTGTGAGAACTACACCAACACGTAGTTCTCAGTGGGTACCGCCACCAGGCCCGACGGTCTGCCCACCAAGTCTACTAGAGGCATAAGATAACGATGCAGTAAAGACTGAGAAGAAAAGCTGGAGATACTAAACAGCTACCATGCCTCTATCTAAATGCTCAATGGGAAAAATCGATGAAAGATATGCAAACCCTCGCACACGAGGTACTCAATCGACCCAATCGAGCTGACTGCCACATCTGGCCTAGTCATGTTAAGGATTTTGTTTTGGCGTATTTCGTGAAGTGGTATAAGTCTTGAAGATTGAAGATGAAGAATTGTGGATCAACTACGTCAATCTCAAGAAGAATGGATTCGGAATGACCAGGTATGTTTAACTAAATAATTTTGGTGATCCGAATACATTTGTGTAGCTTAGAAACACTTGGATAAGTTTTCAGTGCATAAAAATCAAAAACTGGACATGTTGGATGTTCAGGATCCGGATCGGACCATTCCAGTCCGGACTCCGAATATAGTTTAGTTCATGCGGAATTCCAATCCGGACCTTCCCTGTTTCAGTCCGGACCCCGAACAGTGTGTTTGCTGAAATCGCATGAATAGTCTGGATCAGGAAATTCCAGTTCGGACCCCGAACTATTTTTTTAGGAAAATTGTTGAAAAAAGACAACAGTCCGGATCAGCCAAATCCAGCCCGGACCGTCATGCGGGAAAAATTTTATTAAGTTAGTTTTTGATGCTTATCTATTTTCAAAGGTTTCTAACCTATAAATTGACCCTATCATTCATCTTTTAGGGTAATCCAAAATAATCCCGGTTATCAAAAACCGAAGGATAAAAATCCATATATATAGAGAAGAAAGGAAAATATGATCTAATCTATGTTTCTTCGTCTATATTGTTCAATTTGATTCTAGGGTTTCCAAACTCCTATTTCTTATAGAATCAAATTGAAGAATACTTAGATGGTATTTTCTTATCTATCTTTGATCTAAGTATTCGGAGGATCATCACCAAACAAAAACAACAATTTTACCAAAAATCGGCGCGAGGATTCAGGGGGCCTTGTGGATTCAAGGTGCTATCGCTCTCGTGGATTCAGAGCGAGGCGTGCTCATGTGATCGAGACGTGCCGCATTGGTGAAGACCGTGGATTCGGTTGGACGTCGTGGATTCGATCTTGAAAGTCGTGGATTCGGCATTGGGACGCAAATCGTGGATTCGAGGAGCGTTCGGAGCGAGCGGAGAAGATAAACTAGGAGCGTATGGAAAAGGTTGAGTCGTAGGGTTACGGTAAATCACCTTGTTCGTGTTTAATCTTAGTGGATTTCACCGTGTTATCGGTCCCGTAGTTTTTTACTCCTGTGATGAAGTTTTCCACGTAAATCTTGCGTACTTTATTTATTTTCCACATTGGGTTATTTTTTACGCAACGATTTGGTGTGTTTATTGTTTTCACCTATTCACCCCCCCTCTAGGTGGTTTTTCCCCAATTCAGATCCATATTATTCATAACCCACAAGTGGTATCAGAGCGGGAATAGGGTTGTAAACAATGGTTGAAGGTGGAAACATCAATATGTTACGGCTTTTTGTGTTGGCATGTTTCGTGAGTTGAGTCGGAGTCTTGAAGTGATCAAATTGTCAATCAGCAATCGAAGACTCAGAGAAGATTCAACAAGAGCTCAAGTTAACACTCAGCGTTTTGAGTCTTGAAGATTGAAGTTGAAGGATTATGGATCATATACATCAATCTCAAGGAAAATGGATTCGGAATGATCAGGTACGTTTAACTAAATAATTTTGGTGATCCGAATACATTTGTGTAGTTTAGAAACACTTGGATAAGTTTTCATTGCTTAAAAATCAAAAACTAGACATGTTGGATGTTCAGGATCCGGATCAGACCATTCCAGTCCGGACCCCGAACATAGTTAAGTTCATGCGGAAATCCAGTCCGGACCTCCCCTGTTTCAGTCCGGACCCCGAACTATGTGTTTGATGAAATCGCATGAACAGTCCGGATCAGGAAATTTCAGTCCGGACCCCGAACTGTTTTTTAGGAAAATTGCTGAAAAAAGACGACAGTCCGGATCAGCCAAATCCAGTCCGGACCGTCGTGCGGGAAAAATTCTGTTAAGTCAGTTTTTGATGCTTATCTCTGTCCAAAAGTTTCGAACCTATCAATAGACACTTAGGGTTTCTCGAGAACGACCGATCAATTCAGAAACACTCGAGAGCAACCCTAGAGGCTAGGTTTTTTTCGTTCTTCTCTTTAGCCTCTTTTAGGTCAATTCGACGGTTCTTCCAAGATATACTTTTTGTCGAATTGATCTAGTCTTTGCTTAGAGATTCCATCTATGGTTCTTCAATGTTAATCTAAGCAAAGGATCACCATCGAAGCCTATATTCTGTATCGGCTGAGTTTGCATCGTGGATTCGACGTAGCACCGTGGATTCGGTGTGTTGAAGGCGTTTCGTGGATTCGAAACGTGTGCTCGTGGATTCGAGTGGCATTCGTGGATTCGAACGTGTGCAGTGGACGTGCAATCGATGGAGCGCAAGATCCGAAGAAGTTGAAGGAGGGGTTTGAGTCCGTGGAGTCGGTAATCACCTTGTTATTCTTCTATTCTTATTGGATTGTTATTGCGTGTTGGTCACGTGGTTTTTCTCCTGGATTGGAGTTTTCACGTAAATCTCGGTGTGCTATTTTTATTTTCCGCATTGGTTTTTATTTTGCACTGAGATTGGTTTTTGAGTATTACACCAATTCACCCCCCCCCCCCCCCCCCTCTAGTTGTTTGATAGTACCTATTTAGATCCTTGTGGATCCTAATATATAAAAACCTACAAGTGGTATCAGAGCAGGTTTTAGGTTTATCTATCATGTCGGGTGAAAGTGGTAATATTTATAGACCTCCTCTTTTTGATGGGACCAATTATGCGTATTGGAAAGTGCGGATGAGAGCTTTTCTCATCGCAATTGATGAGCGGGTATGGCAAACCGTGGAATACGGTTGGGTGCATCCAATTAAGGAAGTAGGAAATTCTACTACCCCAAAACCTCGCTCTAGATGGCCCAAAGAGGAAATCGAAAAATCTTCTTACAATGGGAAAGGTATGAACGCCTTATTTAATTCTCTTTCCTCGACCGAGTTCACACGAATTTCCGCGTGTGAGACTGCAAAAGAGATTTGGGATATTTTCAAAATTACACATAAGGGTACTAATCTAGTAAAAATTCAAAAGCTCCAGATGCTTACAAGTCAATTTGACTCTATTCATATGGATGAGCATGAATTGTTTACTGATTATTACACTAGATTTCAAGATATAATCAATACATATGCTAATTTAGGAGAAAAGATCCCGGAGTCGAAAGTTGTAAGAAAGATTCTTCGGACTCTTCCGGAACGGTTTAGGGCAAAGGTTGCCGCCATTGAAACCGTTAGTCATCCGGATGATATGAGAGTAGAGGAATTAGTAGGTGCTTTACAAACTTATGAGATAACTTTTCCTACTAATCAAGTTTCTTCCAAGTCTTCTTCTAAGCTTACAGGCATTACATTCAAATCAACAAAGGAAGAAGATGGCGAATCAAGTTCCGACGATGAAATCTCTTTTGCCGATTTTGAAGAACAATTGGCGCGGATCATAAAGAAATTTCGTCGGAAGTTTTGGAAGAATCGAACTGATGGATCTTCATCCTCGAAACCATCTAAAGGATCATCGGGTTCTAAATCCTCTAATCTCAAAGGGTTTGCAAAACCTTCTAAAGAAAAAGAAAAAGATGATTTCGAAGGGAAAATCCAATGCTATAGATGCAAAGGCTACGGCCATATTTCAACGGATTGTCCTTCTAAGAAATCATATAAAAATAAGGCTTTGCAAGCAAAAACTTGGGACGATTCTACTTCCGATGAATCGACCTCAAGTAAAGAGGAAAAAGTTGTTGCCTTTCATGCTTCTCAAATTCCCTCTTCTAATTTTTGCTTGTCATCATTAATTACTGACTCTGTTCCTTTGATTTTGTATGAAACATCAACATCCGATGGAGAGTCATCAAGTGAGGGGGAGTCGGACAAAGAAGAACTCGTTGAGGCATATCAACAACTTCTTACGGAATCGAAGAAGATGGCCAAGCATATTAAGAAGTTGAGGAAGCAACGACTTGAGGTTCAGGACGAGAACCGTGCTTTAAAGATCAAACTTCATGATCTTGAGGAGGAACGAGAACTTTTATTGGATAACAATAAAATCCTCCAAGAAAAGATAAATCAATCGGAAACAATTGTTAATTCCCATATTAACAAGATTGATTTTCTTGAAAAGCAGTTTGAGGAAATTCATATCACCAACCAAGCTTTGACCAAGCAAGTTTGTCAACTCAAATCCGACATACAAAAGCTTTCAGCCGGTTCCAAGAAACTTGACGGTATGTCCGGATTAGGTCAAACAAGCAAAGTTGGTTTGGGATTCAAACAGAACCAAACTGTGAAGGCTTCAAGTTCCACAACTAAATTGAAAGGAAGAACTTGTCACCAATGTGGACTTGAAGGATACTTGATGAAGACGTGCCCGAAAAAGAGAAAGAAGAATTCTTCGGCAACTTCATCTACGGAGCGGACTCAACGGAATCAAAAGCAACATCAATTCAATAGAGTTCACTCAATCCACCAAAGGTCCGAGCCAGAACATCAATCATACAAGTGGATCATTGCGAGGCAAAGACCTAAGGTAGACCAACAGTCAAAGCTATCAACTCCCGGCCACAATGAATCAAGACAACCCAAAATCCGACGATTTTGGATTCGGAAAGGTGATATCTTTCCTTGTCTTAAGTTCTAAATAGCTTATGACTGTATGTAATGCTTTGATCGGTTTTCCGTTCATATTTTTCTTGATCTTTGCATTACATGATTTCAATGCTTTTCGTTTTTATGTTTTGTTTTCAAACAAAAAGGTTTTAACGAACGAGTGCATTGAATATGAAAAGGGTTTACTTTCATTCACTCCTAATTAATTTCACAATTAATTATCAACTTTACTCCATAATCATAATCTTTGAAGATATTCCATTATAGGAGTTTTTGATAGTTATATTCATCAAATTTTAGTAATCTTATGTGATCTTAAGATGCTTAAACTATCTCGGTTGTGTGAATTCATTGTGATAAACATGAGACAACCGATAGACTAAAATTTGGGATTTAATTCTTTCACATAAGAGATTGTATTTTTTCAAGGGTAAATAAATGAATTGTAAAAGATGTGGAAAGAGTTACGTCCGAAAGGAGTGTGAAAACTACCACCACATGTTGGAAAGAGCTGCCACCCCGGTCGTCCGATTTGTGTGTGAAGCTACCACATGTTATGGATGCTTGATAGTATTTTTTTTGGAAAATCTTTAGATGAAGCATTTGGAGATTTATATTCAAAGTTCTTATATTTTGAACAATCTCCTGGTTGGTATAAGGTGGGATAGTTGAAAGATGCTCAAAGAGTCACCCTTAGGTATTTTAGTGCTTATCTCAAATTTGAAAAGGGTAGAAATCAAATTGATGTCATTTGGAAATCTCTGTAAGTCATCTTAGTAAATCCGTTACATCTTGATAGAGTTTGGATCTCTAGATTACTTTTGATGACTTGTGTTTGATTTATATAACATGAAAAACAGTTTATAATGTTTTATCTTTGTTTTTTATGATTTCGGAGTAAATCTTTTTAATTTTAGTAAATCTTTTTAATTTTTAAAATTAATTGGGTTGAATGACATCTATGTTGATCTCATTATATTTCAAAGCACTTAAATTGTTTTCTTGATGGCACACAAATCGGTATTTGAAAGATTTCAAATTTTGGATTTGTTTCAAGAATTTTTGTGTATTTTTGCTCTTGAGTACCGGTACGCAATCTGCGTTTTTGTTATATACCGGAACTGAGCTTTTATCTCTCTTTCTCTATGAACTAATACTGTTAGTGATTTTCTTTTGTCTAGTATGCTCACTGTTTGATCATTTGTGACAAAAAGGGGGAGAAGAGAAATGACGGAGATGAGATGATTCAAGATAGGGGGAGATGAAGAAAAGATGAGGAAAAGAGCCGAAAAACAAAAAGAACCAAAAGGACGAATCAAATGTAGGATTTACATTTAATTTCTAACGACTAACGTTTGATTTTGTTTGGAGTTTTGTTTTGCAGGATTTACATCACTTTAAGACTCCAAGTCCTAAGTCATAGAGTTTGTTCTAGGACTGGTTCAAATGTATTTTTATTTATTGGATCGTTCATGCAAAGAAAGTCAATGTTTTGGTGATGACATTGAGTTTCGATTTTTTGGTTTAAGATGAGTGACTTGAGCGTTTTATGTATTTTTGGGTTTTGTCACAAAATTGCCAAATGGGGAGATTGTTACGGCCTTTTGTATTGGCATATTTCGTGAGTTGAGTCGGAGTCTTGAAGTGATCAAATTGTCAATCAGTAATCGAAGACTCAGAGAAGATTCAACAAGAGCTCAAGTTGACATTCAGTGTTTTGAGTCTTGAAGATTGAAGTTGAAGGATTATGGATCATATACATCAATCTCAAGGAAAATGGATTCGGGCATATTTCGTGAGTTGAGTCGGAGTCTTGAAGTGATCAAATTGTCAATCAGCAATCGAAGACTCAGAGAAGATTCAACAAGAGCTCAAGTTGACATTCAGTGTTTTGAGTCTTGAAGATTGAAGTTGAAGGATTATGGATCATATACATCAATCTCAAGGAAAATGGATTCAGAATGATCAGGTACGTTTAACTAAATAATTTTGGTGATCCGAATACATTTGTGTAGTTTAGAAACACTTGGATAAGTTTTCATTGCTTAAAAATAAAAAACTGGATATGTTGGATGTTCAGGATCTGGATCAGACCATTCCAGTCCGGACCCCGAACATAGTTAAGTTCATGCGGAAATCTAGTCCGGACCTCCCCTGTTTCAGTCCGGACCCCGAACTATGTGTTTGATGAAATCGCATGAACAGTCCGGATCAGGAAATTCCAGTCCGGACCCCGAACTATTTTTTCAGGAAAATTGCTGAAAAAAGACGACAGTCCGGATCAGCCAAATCCAGTCCGGACCGTCGTGCGGGAAAAATTCTGTTAAGTCAGTTTTTGATGCTTATCTCTTTCCAAAGGTTTCTAACCTATAAATAGACACTTTGGGTTTCTCGAGAACGACCGATCAATTCAGAAACACTCGAGAGCAACCCTAGAGGCTAGGTTTTTATCGTTCTTCCTTTTAGCCTCTTTTAGGCTAATTCGACGGTTCTTCCAAGATATACTTTTTGTTGAATTGATCTAGTCTTTGCTTTGAGATTCCATCTATGGTTCTTCAATGTTAATCTAAGCAAAGGATCACCATCGAAGCCTATATTCTGTATCAGCTGAGTTTGCATCGTGGATTCAGTGTGTTGAAGGCGTTTCGTGGATTCGAAACGTGTGCCCGTGGATTCGAGTGGCGTTCGTGGATTCGAACGTGTGCAGTGGACGTGCAATCTGTGGAGCGCAAGATCCGAAGAAGTTGAAGGAGGGGTTTGAGTCCGTGGAGTCGGTAATCACCTTGTTATTCTTCTATTCTTATTGGATTGTTATTGCGTGTTGGTCCCGTGGTTTTTCTCCTGGATTGAAGTTTCCACATAAATCTCGGTGTGCTATTTTTATTTTCCGCATTGGTTTTTATTTTGCACTGAGATTGGTTTTTGAGTATTACACCTATTCTCTCCCCCCTCTAGTTGTTTGATAGTACCTATTTAGATCCTTGTGGATCCTAATATGTAAAAACCTACACAATAGACCACCGTTCTTCGATGGAACAAATTATGCATATTGGAAAGTATGCATGAGAGCGTTTTTAATTTCCATCGATGAACGGGTTTGGCAATCAATTGAGTTTGGATGGACAAATCCTACTGAGATTATTGTCGATGTTGTCACCATCAAACCTAGGTCGAAATGGACTAAGGAAGAAATTGATGCATCTTCTTACAACGGCAAAGGAATTAACGCCTTATTTAATGCTTTGTCGCAAACTGAGTTTTCTCGCGTCTCGGCATGTGAGACTGTGAAAGAAATCTGTGATACTCTACAAGTTACACATGAGGGAACAAGTTTAGTGAAGATTCAAAAACTACAAATGCTTACAAGCAAATTTGATTCAATTCATATGGCAGAAAATGGATCGTTCACAGATTATTATACACGATTGCAAGATATCGTTAATACATGTGCTAAATTGGGAGAGAAAATTTCAGAATCTAAAGTTGTAAGAAAGATTTTGAGAACTCTTCCTGAAAGAATTCGCCCTAAGGTCGCAGCCATTGAAACAGTAAAACACCCGGACGAAATCAAGGTAGAAGAATTAGTTGGTGCACTTCAAACGTATGAAATGACTTTTCCTACTAACTATTTTTCTGGAAAGCCTTCCTCTTCTTCTAAGTCTTCAGGTTTTGCATTGAAATCAACAAAGGAAGAAGACGCTGATGATAATCTATCCATGGAGGATTTCGAGAAACAACTTGCACTCTTGACGAAAAAATTTCGCCGAAGCTTTCGAAGGAAAAATTCAAGTAAATCTTCATCCTTCGTTAAGCCCAAGAAAGGCAAAGGATCTTCAAGCTTTAAGTCAAGAAAGCAAGAGGGTTCTTCAAAGGACAAGAAGAACTCTGAGGGACAAATCCAGTGCTTCAAATGCCGAGGTTATGACCATATCTCAACGGAGTGTCCCAACAAGAATCTGTCAAAGAAGAAGGCTATGCAAGCCGTCACATGGGATGACACTTCCACTTCCAATGAGTCATCTTCCAATGATGAGGATAACAACGCCACAGCATTCCACGTGTCCACAACTTCACCTTACATATGTTTTTCAGCGACTTCCTCTGGTTCATTATCCAACTCCTCCTTAAATGAAAAGAATGCAACGGATGATGAACCGAGCGATTCCGAAGGTGAAGAATTTGCTTTTGCCTACCATAAATTATTAAAGGATTCAAAGAAATTGACAAAGTAAAACAAAAGGTTGAGAAGAAGATTGGGGAAATAATCTAAAAAGATAACTTCTATCTCAAACGCTCTTGAAGAGGAAAAGGATAACTTGGTCAAAATAAATGTTTCCCTTCCAAAGAAGAACAAGCAATTCGATAAGGAAAATATCAAATTGGTGGATAATGTAAATCACTTCTCAAAGCTCTACTCCGAGGCTCAACAAGAAAAATTGGAGATGACGAAGACTATCACGCCCCGGGGTCGGAACTGCGACCTGGGCTCGCCAACAGATCCGCCATCTGTACGAAAATCTCCGCACAGACGAAGCGTCTAACCTGCAAATGAGATATATAGCTAAACATGTATCAGAGCTATAAAAATAAAATAAGTAGCTACAGAATCCCAACACTGAACAATTGAAGTAATACATCCAAAATAATGGTCATCTCCTAGGCAAAAATATAATACATGATACATCAAACCTCTCAAACTGTTCAGTACACAAATAAATCCCTCAGACAGGGTACATCTACCTATGACTCTCAAAATAGAACTGGTAAGGAGCTACTCGGCTACGCCCTTACCTCGATCTGCTGCCTCCGCCCGAACCGGTGCCGGAACAGCTACCTTAGGAAAACCTGTCACCACAGCGGGTGTGAGAACTACTGCAGAAGGTAGTTCCCGATGGGTACCATCACCAAGATCCACGATATGCCCACTAAGTCTACTGGAGGCAAGATAATAGGTATACAGATAGATAATATGAAAGCTGAAATGGAACTACAGCTAATATGCCTCAAGTATCATGCTCAAAGGAATAGCACTCAACTATGAACATGCTATGCATCCACTCGCTCACGAGGTGCTCACATCAACCCAATCTCTCTGATTGTCAAATCTGGTCCAGTCAAGCCTCAAGAATCATGCTCAATGGAAAAATACTCAACTATGAACATGTAATGCATCCACTCGCTCACGAGGTGCTCACATCAACCCAATCTCTCTGACTGCCAAATCTGGTCCAGTCAAGCCTGCGCCCCCTAGTGTATCAACTAGGGCCCCTAGTGTATCAACTAGGGTGTCCAACCGGACTATCATAATATCACGCAAAGCAGCCTCATCAGGCGCATGCATCCTCATCAGGCACATCATCATCATCGCATCCGGAGCGGCTCTCGAGGGGCGCTACCCCACCGAGGAATAAGCATGTCTCATCTGGCTCAAAAAGCGGCATCTGCAGGCTATAATCAATGATCGAACAGATCGAAAACTCGAAATGCCAACTAACCCATAAACAGGTCGGAGAACCCTCCACGACTCAATCTAATAGTGCACACAAACCCCCAAGACACTAGGAAACCCATCCACTGAGTCAATAAAAATCCCCTCGGCCTCCAGGCGCGAGAGTTCATGCATCCTGAACCTATCCAACCCCTCTAGGTGATCACAATGTTTAAAACTATTTTTGAAGCCACTTTTTATATTAAAACGGGTTCAATGATTTTAAAACGGTTCAAATGCAGTTCGGAAGTCAACTAATCATGCAATCTAGTGTCAAACAGTCTCAAGATCATACAGATGATAAGTGGGGTTCAGGTCTGTCATTCAAAAATAATCTAGACATCTATCAGATTATACCAGCTATACAAATAGCTAAACTAGGCATGCTAACATGCTTTCAACAGAATTAGAAGGCATTCCATCAAGTTTGGAAGTATTCCAACCGACCTGAATGTGCGCGTTAGTCCTGAGTCCAAACGAGCTGAAATTTAACGGGTGCGATCCTCAAGTTCTCATGATTCCAACTCACCAAAAATCGATCGAAAATTCCACCCGGTCGCTGAAATATAAGCCAAACATCGTGGTAAGCTCAAATCACTCAAAACAGTAATTTTATCGCATATCTATCCACAAAATAGGGAATTACCTCCTACGAGATGCCCTCCAAAAATTCCAAGAAAAATACGACGGCGATCCTCGCGAAGTGTAGATAGAAATCGAGTCTTTAAACACCAAATTCCGCCTCTCGTAGGCTGAGAAATTGCAAGATTACTCCTCCTCTGTCCAGAACAAGCAACACCAAAAAGGGGGTCTAAACATGCTGCACGCACTCCCATAAAAACTCAAAACAGAGCAAGGTGATGAATATCAAAGTCTAAGATCTACCTATCATGGCAACGCTGCCGCAAAAATCGGCGAAAAAGACCAAAAACTCAGCTCGGGGGAGTCCGCGGACGAAAAGTGGACGAAAATAATCGATATCGAAACAGCGTCGAAGCTCGCGAGATTGGGGAGTAAAAATATCAAACGGCCTCCAAAATTTCTCCAAAACTCGGAAAAGTGTAGAAGACTCGAAGTAGAAACTCACCGTCGAAAACGGTACTCAAAAAGCATCTCAGAAAGTCCCGAAATGAAGCTCTCAATGGCCTATTTATAGCCAAAAATCCACACTGTTGGGCTGTCGGATTCGGGCCCAAAAGTCGGGCACCCGAAAGTTACTGTAGCCGGCCGAAACCACAGGATGATGCCACGTGTCCCACCCGAATCCGCCTGATCGCGCCACGTGTCCCGCCGCCCACGTTCCGCACGCCTCGCGCACGTGGGCGGCGTGCGCCCGCCAATAGAACAGTGCCACGTGTCCCCACGTGGTTCACGCGGCGCACATGCCCGGTCTACGCGCCGGGTCTTCCGGAATCTGTCGGCCAATCACACGCCACCACGTGTCATAACCGCCGCCGCTTCCTTTGACGTCGTCCAACCAATAGGGTGCTGCTACGTGGTACCACAAAACCTCGGTGCCGCCGGTGCATGCGCTTGACTGTGGACCCGCCACCGGGCGCCGCGCCTGCCCGCGCCTACCCGCGCCTGCACGCGGCCACGTTCCGCCCTTGGGAGAGGTATAAAACTAAATCAGGACTCTCGCTATAAATCACGACTCTCACGAAGTCATCCAAGAGTCAAACCATAAGCCTAGGGTTTCTAAGTCCACCATGACCTACAACCTAGGCTTTGATACCACTCTAATCTGTCACACCCCGGGGTCGAAACTGCGACCCGGGCTCGCCAACAGATCTGCCGCCTATACAAAAAGCCTGCATTGGCGAAGCGTCCAACCTGCAAGAAAAGAAATCTGATTCCCAATCTGATGCACAAGTAAATATCCGGTCAACCGCCCAATGTCCGCGGTCGCCGCAATACCCCACAAGTCCACAATCTGGTACAACAACCAACACCCGGTCAACTGCCCAATATCCGCGGTTGCCGGAACATCCCACAACCCACAATCAAGTCCAACGTGTCCCAAACTCAAAATCTCGACTACACTATCCCAAACCCCTGCTCGAACCCGAGCAACATGTATCACATGTCTGACTAAAAAGGAAAAAAGAAACAAACATGGTTTAACCTAAGTCAAGTCCCAACATGATAATGTAGCAGTAAAAGATGGCCTATCTAGATGTCCATACAAGCATGCAAGTGTCCTCAAGGAAGATAGAAGAAATAGAGTATATCAACTAGTGGCTCCACATAGGTATAACCAACATGCCAAAATCACTAATGAACTACACCTGTCCATAATACATGATCCATAATAACTCCTCAGAGTAGTACCCGCACATAGATATATCATCCTGTCCCCTAGAATAATCAATCCTCATGAAAGGCTATGTGCTAACATGGCATGCTAATACATCACTACAATAGTATATCAATCCACATGATCTAGGCCATTCTCAAGCTTACATTTCAATCCTATTGGTTGTACATTAATTATGCATGCTATCAATCACATAGGGTAACACTTCCCTGGGGTAAGCTTTCATTAATCATAATCATGAATATCCAAATCTTGCAAGTTCTCATAAAACCTAACATGAATATTTATCTTACAATTTCCCATACAATACCATTTCTAAGCTTGCCCCTCAACCATACATTGGTACACTAAACATGCATGCATTCTATCAAATAGAATTAG
This sequence comes from Tillandsia leiboldiana, assembly GCA_029204045.2. Taxonomy (NCBI): domain Eukaryota; kingdom Viridiplantae; phylum Streptophyta; class Magnoliopsida; order Poales; family Bromeliaceae; genus Tillandsia; species Tillandsia leiboldiana. The sequence continues at coordinate 7,811,157 of CM055066.1, forward strand.
AGAACCATCCACCGGTTCTGGAGACGAAGCAACCTACCTGAATCGCTTTCCGCATGCAAAGCCGAAGTCGGTGAAGTGCGCAGTCACTCACAACAAAATCTGCCGAAACCTCACCCTCGGTACTCGGTCGCACAAGCCTCAACCACTGTGATGACCTGGATCTCCGAAGAGCTGTTGTAGAGTGATTGGTGACTTTTGGGGGCCTGTATTGTGTGTTGGAGGTGTTTGTGCACCAATTGGACACAAGTAGCGGACTTCAGGCTTAAATGGATCACGTGGGTGATCGGTTGACTCCGTCGGATCTTTAGAAGTGGTTTCACGCGAAACGGATATCAAAATTGGGCTCAGCGCGAAGTTTGGACAAAAGAACACCTTTTCAGATGCCTTCGACAATTTTTAGAGTTGGAATTTGGCAAAACGGACCGCGGATTTGGATTCAGCGCGCGAAAACGATAAAAATGGACTATTCATTTGTATTTTTTGGAGCCCGGATGCGGTAGGGTCGGTTCAGTGGGCGCGTTGGACACGTGGCGGCGTGCGGTAGGTTTGAGTTGTTCCAGGCTCTTGGGTTCGTATCTCTTTGATACGGGAGTATTCCCTTCTTGGTGGGTAATGCTTTTGCTTCATTGCTTGGGTTAGGGGTAGGATGGTCACCACGTGCACGGGAGGCTTATTTTCCCGATCGCGCTTGGCATGTGGAGGAGAGTTGTTGGTCCTGCCCGGTGCAGCTTGAGTCCTGGATTTTGCCGGTACACCTGATGGTCTTGGCTCAGCTGCGGGATGTTGTTGTGGTCCCCGTTGGGTTGGCTGGTTCGGTTTTTATTTCGCGGCGGTTGATTATGCCACGAGGACGATTTTCTTAGGGAGCCAGGCCCAGAGGTGTTGGTGTACCAGGGTTGCTTGAGGGTTATCTTCACCTCTATGGTTTTGACTTCGTGAGCGAGGCGGATGTTTCGCAGTGGATGCGTAGCCTTTTTGGCTGGTGTGGTTGAGGGGCCAAAGGCGGCGCCGGGACTCGGGGATACCCCCTTTGGTTGCGAGTTCCCGGCTGTTCTCCTTTCGGAGTTGTCTAGCATGTCACTAGTTTGAGAGTTGAGGACACAACTCCAGGATTCGATGTTTTGGAAAAAAAATTTCAGACCAAGTGTGTCGCCTTTGGGGGCGCCGATGTTATTCGAGTTGTGGAAGGTTGGTTCACTTCGGCTTTGCGTGGATCCCCGGGAATTTGATAAAGTGACCATCTAGAGCTAGCACCCTTGTCGAGCATGGAGGATTTGATTTACCAGCTGTAAGGGTCCCGGGTCTTCCTGAAGGTGGATTTGTAATCTGGTTTTCTCGACTGCATATGGCTGTGTGTTGATGCCGGAGAGTTGGGGAATTGCTTCTACATCCCGACGGTTTAAAGACTAGAGATCAGAATCTACGTGATCAGTTGGGGGACTTATATTGGATACCTTGGGAGTACAGAGGTACTTGGATCGAGCTTTTGTGCCGATGGACTTGTGGTTGGGTTATCGGGGCCCTAGGGAGGAGCGGGTGCTTGTATTGATGCAAACTACTTGGTAGCTCGAGCGGTTAGCCCAGCTGTACTGGGATGAGGTGGTGCAGTTTTCTAGAATGCCCGCCTCTATTTTGTTCTAGTTAGAGACCGAGGATTGTATCGTGTCTCAGGAGGAGGTATTAGGCAGCCTTGGGAGCTTGAGTGGTGGATGATTGGATATTTACCCCCTCTATTTGGTTGAGGTTTCGGGTTGAGGAATGATTTTAGTTTCGAGGACGAAATTTTCTTTTAGTGGGGGAGGATGTGATGACCTGGATCTCCACAGAGCTATTGTAGAGTGATTGGTGACTTCTGGGAGCCTGTACTATGTGTTGGAGGTGTTTGTGCACCAATTGGACACAAGTGGCGGACTTCGGGCTTAAATGGATCACGTGGGTGATCGGTTGACTCCGTCGGATCTTTAGAAGTGGTTTCGCGCGAAACGGATATCAAAATTAGGCTCAGCGCGAAGTTTGGACAAAAGAACACCTTTCCGGATGCCTTCGACAATTTTTAGAGTTGGAATTTGGCAAAACGGACCGCGGATTTGGATTCAGCGCGCGAAAACGATGAAAATGGACTATTTATTTGTATTTTAAAGAGCCCGGATGCGAAAAGACGATTTTCGAGGCGCTTGGCACTGTTGCGGCGGCCGGCGGGTAGCGGCGGCGGCGGGCAGCGGCGGAGCGCGGCGGACGGGCTCGGGCAGGCGGCGGAGCGGTCGCGGGCGGCGCGCGGGCAGGCGCGCGGGCGCGCGGGCAGGCGCGCAGTGCACGGGAGCGCGTTGGACACATGGCGGCGTGCGGTAGGGTCGGTTCAGTGGGCGCGGTTCACGGAGTGGTGCGGGGCGGTGCATGGACCGGGAGGGACACGTGTTGGCTTCCGGTTGGTGGGCTCACGAAGGCGGGGTCCACGGAGCGCGCGGGGGCGCCTCGGAACCGTGCGCGGCAGGGGGCGTGCCAGGCGGCGCTGCAGGAGTGGTCGGGGCTTGATTGCGGGCCACGTGGCGCCCGCTGATTCGCGGGCGCCACCCACCCATGTTGACCGGGAGCGGCCACGCGGCGCCCCGTGGGTGGCGGGTCTTGCTGTCCCCTGTTCGGGGTGACGTGGCGCTCCCCAGGCGTTTCGGGCGTTTGCCGTTTGGAGCCGCGCAGCGGATTCGGGCGCCCGAATCCCGTGTGGGCGCCCAAATCTAGGGACACAATGGGGATTATTGGAATTGTTTCTTCGAGCCTATTTAAAGGCCGAGAACAACTGAAGAGAGCTCCTTTCCTGCTCATCTTCTCACAGTGCGACCTTCACAAGAATCCCTCCTCTCGCAGAGATGGTTCCATCTACAGATTCTCGGATTTTTTCGCGGCACGCATCCTGAGGTTTCCATTTTTACGGCGCGGCGCGACGCTCGTTCATTTGTGGTCTCCTTCATCGCGGTTTGGGTACGAGGACTCCCCCGGCTTACTCCGACCACCGTTTTCGTCAATTCTTGCGTCGTTGGCTTCAAGACAGGTAGGGCTACGATCTTCGTGATTTGAGTTTCCCCTCGTTTCAAGTTTATCTTGGAGTTTCCCAAGCTTTCTTTTGACCCTTTTTCTGGGGCGGAGTTTTGGACAGCACATCGGTGTTTCGGTGATATCTTTGCGCACAGGCGTCGGATCGAGGTGTGCCAATAGGCGTTTTTCATCTACACAGCACAAGGAAAACCCTCGAATTTTCTAGGATTTTTCTGAATATTTCTCGAAGGTGAACAATCCCTGTTTACAGAACTTTGTGCTACAGATTTTGAGACTGGTTTATTTCGGGGTGGTTCCCTTGTGGAATTTGTATCTCGGTGTAGAAAACTCGGATTTGAACGTGTAGGTACTCGTTTTGACCGGTTCGTCGCGAGGATCGTGACAGTATTTTTCTTGAAATTTTTTGAGCCTTTTCCGCAGGTAAAAATAGGGCAACACTGGACTATGTGTTTGGACAGATTTTGTTGGAGCTTTGTATGTTTAATTGTGTATGTTTTGGGGCATGTTGTACAGTGTTTGTGACGGTCGACTGACTTGGGCGAGGACTTCACTTTTGGACTTGGAATTAGCGATCGAGGTGGGTGGTTGTTGTTTACATCTATTTTGACATGCTCACTAGGATTATTAGAGTGATCTCCCAATGTTAGGATTATTGATTAACAAGTGGGGATGGAACTTATGCATGTTTGTATGGTCATCTAGATATGCCACTTTTTATTGCTGCACTATCATTTTGGGACTTGACTTAGGAGAAACCATGTTTGTTTGACGCCCCCAATAGTTCCACATCGGATGTGGAAGGAATTGTGTTTGGGTTTATATGAGACATGGACACTAGTAATAATAACTGGGCTTAAGCATTTTGGGCTGTGGTTTGGGCCCAATGAGTTATTATTGCTAGTGGGCTGGGTCGTTATATTTGGTATCAGAACCAATAACCAGCCGGAAGTGTGCGGCGAGTCTCGGCTGAGCCTGGGTCTAGATGACAGGGCTAGCGAGACGAGTCTCACATCGCCTGGTGATCTTGGGCTGCTGTGTGTGTGTTTGGGCTGACGAGGACGTCAGGCCTGAACTGGGGGAGTCTGTGACGCCCCCAATAGTTCCACATCGGATGTGGAAGGAATTGTGTTTGGGTTTATATGAGACATGGACACTAGTAATAATAACTGGGCTTAAGCATTTTGGGCTGTGGTTTGGGCCCAACGAGTTATTATTGCTAGTGGGCTGGGTCGTTAGACCTTTGAGTCTGGTTGCTCGGGTTCGAGCAGAGGTTTGGGATAGTGTAGCGGGGACCTTAGGGTCGGTGATAGGTTGTCTTTGATTATGGGTTGTGGGGTATTGCGGCTACCACGGATAGTAGGCGGTTGACCGGATACGGATTATTTTACCCGATTTTTGGATTGGGGGTTATTACGGCTACCGCGGATAGTAGACGGTTGACCGGATGTCGGATGTGGGACATGATTGTGATTGTGGGTTATTCCGGCGACCGCGGATAATGGGCGGTTGACCGGAGGTCGGTTGTGAGACCTGGTCGTGGATTTTGGGGTATTGCGGTAATCGCGGATATTGGGCGATTGACCTGATGGTTACTTATGCATCAGATTGGGAATCAGTTTTCTTTTAGTGGAGGGTTGTGTTCCACTGGGGCTTTATAGTTGTGATCCAGTCCTGCTTTTGATACTTATCAAACCGGCGCGGTTATTGCCCGGTGATGCTTTCCTCGTGTGGGTCGCTCCCCTCGAGTTCCCCTCCGGAGGCCGGGGTCAGACAGTTATTAACAGTTTTGCTATCACATCGGCGCGGCATATTTGCCCGATGATGAGGGCGGCAGCAGGAGTTTTGCTATCACATCGGCGCGGCTTACTTGCCCGATGATGAGGGCGGTACAGATTGGGTCTATCTGGGATGGTTATTTACTGTTGCATACGGTTATTCCAGTCTAGGACTGTATTTTAGAGGCATAGTAGTGGTAGTTTCCTTTCTTCAGCAGTCATTAGTGCTTACCACACTTCTTTCCTTTTTGCCTCTGGTAGACCTAGTGGGTGTATCAGAGTTTGAGGTTTTACCTACTAGGGGAGGCTACTGGTTTTCTAGTAGTTCTCACCCCCATTCTTCTTTCCTCTTTTTCTTCTCCCTTGTTTTGCAGTGTCTTCTGCGGGTGCTGCTGGGCTTTCAGCGGCGGGTCGAGGAGAGAGGACGGCTGAGTAGATAGATCTCGACGCAGGATGAGCGAGTTAGCTGGACTGTTGGTGTACCCATGTTTCCTCAGACGGTTATACTTTTACTTTTGGGACAGGCTTTTGCCAGCAGGTTGTATTTATTTTTGGTGAGCTGGGAGGGACTGATGTATCATTTATACAGAAGTATTGTATTTTATTTCCAGCTTCAGTCTGAGATGTATTAGTTTTAGTTCAGCTCTGTTTTTATTGCTCTTTATTATTATCTCTTATATCTGAGCAGGTTTTTGGCGCTTCGTGTACGCGGGAAATACCGTGTGCACGGCGGATCTGTAGACGGGCCCGAGTTTTGGTTTACACCCGGGGCGTGACAACCACAGCCAACATCACAGCCAAGTCCATTGCCAAACAGCCCACAGTCAACATCACAGTCAATACCCCAAAACAATACTTGCTATTTTGCAAACCAGCACAGAGAATGGGTTTTTCACCTGCATGCAGTCTTCCGAAAAATCCAGAAAAATCACGGCTGCGATCCTCGCGACGAGTAGATCCAAATTGAGTATTTATACTCCTCGTTCCGATGCCTGTAGGCCAAGTTACAAATAAAACATCGCGGTAAACCGAAACTCCCCACAATCGCAAATCTGCGGAAATCAGTCACGAAGAAGCTTAAATATCACCATCAAAACGACCTCGGAAAAATTCGGTAAAAATACGGTTACGTTCCTTTCGATGAGTAGATGCCGATCGAGTCCTTAAACATCCCGTTCCGATGCCCGTAGGTCGAGAAATCCCAACAATACTCCACCGCTGTCCAATACCTCACAACAGTACAAGGGGTCAACAGATACCTCGGGAACACCACCAAAAACTCGAAACCGAACAAAGTGATCAACACAAAAATCGAAGGCGTACCTCTCGTGAACACGCTGCCACAAAAATTGGCTCAAAACTCCATAGGGGTGATCCTGGGGACCTCGCGGACTGAAATGTGACGGTAGAAGCCACAATCGAAGGTGCGTCAAAGCTCACGATGTCGAGGAGAACGGAGATGGCACGACTTCCAAAAATTCCCGGGATCCCACAAGTCGAAGAAGACTTGTAGAGGAACCTCCCTGTCGAAAACGGGCAGAGAAAATGTAGAAGAAAAGCCCAAAAAAAGAAGCCCAAGGGGCTATTTATAGCCCATGTCGACCAAGAAAGAGATTCCGGATTCGGGCGCAAGATTCGGGCGCCCGAGTCCGGCCCGGCCCGCACAGTGTGCGCCCGAAACAACCTCAGCGCGCCACGTGGCCCGCACGCGCCCCGCGCGCCCAACGCACACGCGCCCACCAATCGCGCCGCGACGCGTGGCAGCGCGGTCCACGGCGGGAAGCGTGGGCCGCGGTTCACGCCGGGTCAGCCGGGTCACTCCGCCCGCCAATAGGCGGGCGACACATGGCCCGATGCGGTCCACCGTGCGCCGCGCCCGGCGCGGAACGCGCGCTATCGCGCGTGCGTTGACCGGCCTATCCCCGCGCGCCATACGTCCACCGCCTCCGCTCGATACGCCCGGTGCACGCACCTGATGCACCCGCCGAACCCGACGCCGCCACCTATCCCTAGCACGCCCAATGTGGAGCTGCCACGTGGCACACCCAACCACCGCACGCCGCGCCTGCCCGCTCTCTTGCCCGGCCTTCTCGGTCTACCCGCGCGCGCTGCGCCACCCAACCAGGGGCTGCCACGTGTCCCCGCGCCTGTCCATGCACCCGGCCGCGCGCCTCCGTGGACCGCGTGCGCTTCGCCGGCCAATCCGGCTCCGCCACGTGGCACCCTGGCGGTCCATGGCTCCTCCCATGCACCCGAAAACACTAAAAACTTACGGGTGTCCATTTTCGGGTGTCCAGACTCAGAAAAATACATCCAAATAGTCAATTTCTATCGTTTTCGTGCGCTGAATCCAAAAACGGGCTCCGTTTTATTCAAAACTCATTCCAATTTTCGACGAAGGCATCCGAAAGCAACCTTGATCTATTTTTCGCGCGGAGCCCATCCATGAGTCCGATTCGAACACAAGCACCATCAACACGTAGAATAAGGCTCCAGAAGTTGCTGATCCAACAGTAATCCTCTTGCGGGGATTCGGGTCCTCACAATGTCTGAGAGGGACGGAGCGCCAGGGACCAGCTCCGTAGTGAGGCATCCAGTGTCGCCTGATTTTGTACATTCGAGTAGATCGAGACCCCCGAGGCCGCCATGATTCCAGTCTCAGGGTCGTGGGTCTCGAAGGAGACAGAGTCCAGGAGGTTCTCGACAGTCGAGGCACCAGCAGCAGTGTCAGGATGAGTGCGTCATGTTCGGTGGGCCGTATTTGCCACTGCAGTTTGACCACAGAGCGGGGCAATGCTTTTCATATGGACAGTCAGGACATTTTCAGGCAGCGTGCCCCCGAGCAGTGCTCATGGTACTGCCGCTTGCAACGGCACCCCCACTATCTCTTCAGGATGAAGGAGCTCCTCCGATTTACCGCCAGGCAGATAGTGTCACGCCCCGGCGTCGAAACTGCGACCCGGGCTCGCTAACAGATCCGCCGCCCATACGGTGAACCCCGTATAGACGAAGCGTCAAACCTGCAAAAGATAGATACTAAACTACCCAGATATCAGAGCTGAAAATAAACCACTAGAAATAAAATAAATTAGTACAAAGTCCTCACCAAAGTACAAGTCACTCAACTCAGAAGGAAAAGTACAACTCTATACCTCACTACAAGGTCTCTCAACAAGAAACTCTCAAAATAAAAAGGGTACATCTACTCTCTGGACGACGACTGGTAGGGATCTAGCTCACGACTCCCTCACTAAAATCAGAAGAAGCAGCAACAGGAGCAGCAGGAACAGGAGTAGAAGTCCCTGTGGGAAAATACACCACGACGGGTGTGAGAACTACGTCCCAAGTAGTTCTCAGTGGGTGCCGCCAACAAGCCCAACGGACTGCCCACTAAGTCTACTAGAGGCATAAAGTAACAATATAAAACTGAAATGAAAGGGCTGGAAAAGTAACTCTACAGCTACTATGCCTCTATCTAGATGCTCAAGAAAAGGAAGAGATGAAACATGATGCATCTACTAACACACACAGTAAACTCACCAAATCTAAACTGACTGCCTCAAAGGGTCCAGTCAAACCTGCGCCCACCTACTGCCGCATATCCTCAACAGGACGGGTCTACCGTAGGGTGTCCATGACTGCCGCTAACTGGGCCAGTCAGAGGGACGGCGTCGACAAGTCGCGATAGCAAGTAACAGGCCCAACTCCGGAGTAGCTCTCGAGGGGAGCGACCCCACCGAGGAAAGTATCCGCGTATCTCTGTCGAGCTCAAATATGGCTCATGCAGGCTATAGTCCAAACCACGATCAACAAGATCGACCAACAACACCAACTCTCAACCACAAGCTGGAAGTCACACCGCTGGGGCCACCGTTCACCAGACGGCTCCCACAACAGAACACTAAACTCTCCAGAAAGACCGACACCATAAGGGTTCGGAAACCCGATAGACCGGTGCTAAGAACCCTATCAAACAAGAACAGACTCTAGGCTCCGACTATCGAAGTTTCCGATCCCTTATAGTTCGGGAAAGCAATAATCACAGTACAACTCGCAGAAGACACCAACAGGGCCCGAAAGTCCCGGGAGACCTACCCCTACAACCCTATCAAACAAGAACAGGTTCCAGGCTCGGCCCCCGTGGCTTTCGTCCCGACAGAGGAACGGCCCCTAGAACCCAGACCACTCGAATCCTTTCGAGTGGGGAGATTTACAGGAAAAAGGTGACATTTGTTATTGAAAACTAATTTGATCTGGAAGAAATCCATATTTAATGATTTTAGTTCTTTTTAGAAAAACAGTTAGAAAACAAGGGTTTTACCCAAACCCCGAAGGGCTGATGCCTTTGTCCAATCAAACAAGAACAGACTCCAGCGGCCCTTCGATGTTTGGAAGAAAACATTGGTAGACTAAAATCATGTATATGTCGAAAAGGGTTCTGGGTTCTAGGTCCGGCTAACACTAGTATACTAATGCCACTAACACAGTGGCGACGACCCAAACAGGGGAAAACAAGATCTCTCGGGTCCACCGTTTACCCCAACCGGTTCCCGATACAGACAAGCGAACCACCACATCTACCAGACTCCACTCTGCTCCCCAGCACGAGTGCAAATGCATCCCACACTAAAGAGAAGTCCCGACCGCTCGGCCCACTACCCGGGCGAGGATAACACTAAGTCCAGGAATGCGACATAAAGTGTGGATGTCTAAACATAAATAACCCTAGCCCAAGTGAGGGTTTTCTACTGGTCTGGTTACACATGCAACATATGACGGGGGTGCTAGGTCAGGTTCCAATATAACAAATATTTAACATGATAGTAGGAAGCAAGAGATCACAAGATCGACAGATAAAACAAGGATCAACAATTCCTACACTCTAACATGCTACCCAAGTCCAATCACTATCATGCATGATTCTATAGCAATAGAATTAGAGCATAGTCCATAGATCTTGAAAGCAAGCCACCCACCTGAAGGTGCACAACTGTCCAGGGTCGTACAGCTGAAAATACCAGGAAATCCAAATCTCCTACTCCAAAAGATCCAGCAACACTCGTAACTCTCCTGGGTACAACACAAAGTCCACAAATACACATCAAGTCCAAAACTGTCCATAAAAACATACACAGAATTTCAGTCCCAAAGATGTCCCTTTTTCACCTGCTGAAAATGGCCAGAAAAATCCAATAAAATATCACAGCGATCCTCGTGTCGATATCTTCGAAACGGTACCCTGCACGTCCAAATCCGAGCCCCGTAGGCCGAGTTACAAATTCTACAGTACAGGTGCGCAAACACTCACAACCACACAACTGTAAAACTCTGCACAGTAAGAGGGGAAACAGTATACCTTCGGGCAAGCCTCATAAAAATCCCAAAAAAAATACGATGATAATCCTCGCGACGATTAGATCCAAAAAGTGTATATGCTCGTCTCGATCCGATGTCCAGTTGAGGAGATAAAATTCCGGCAAGGGGCCGCTATCCAAAACTCCACCAGAAAACAGCGGCTTAGAAATGCCTCGAAAAACTGTGTCATAAACTCTGAATCCAGCAAGATGATCAACACGAAAGTCGAAGACGTACCTCTCGTGATTCCAACGCCGCAAAAATCGTCCAAAAATACCGAAGGAGTAGCTCTGTGGACATCTCAGATCAAACTGCGACGATAACGGGCCTCCGATGAAAGATCGCCACACTGCGTTCCGATGCCGAAGTCGTCGACGCCGCGGCTTCCAAAAAATCCGGGCCTCTGCCAGAAGATGCGCAAGATGAAGATCTCCAACTTTGCTAAAGGGGCCATGGGTAGGGGAGCTCGGGAAAGGGGGCAAAAAGCCCAAGCAAGCCAGCTATTTATAGGCCCAGCCCGAAAATCCACCCTTTTGGGCTTTTGGCCCAAAGTTTCGGGCGCCCGGTACTTCCGGGCTGCTACAGTAACGGGCCCGGCCCGTTACTGTTCACGCCCGGAAAATCCCCAGGCCGCCACGTGTACACCCAAACAGCAAACAGCTGTTTGGGCCAACAGCCATGCGCCACGTGGCCGAACCCCGCGACGACACGTGGCGTCCACACCGGGAGCCTCGGGTCAACGCGCCCACGCCGCGCCCCACGTGCGCCCACGCGTGCCTGTCGGGCACGCGGCCCGAGGTACCAGCTCCCCGCACCATGGACCGCGCGCACAACGCCGCGCCAACCCCGATCTGCCACGTGTCCAGTCCCGGTCCACCGTGCACCCGCGCCAATCCCGCGGACCGCGCCCACTGCGCCCGCCAACCGGGAGCCGCCACGTGGCCAGCCCCCGGGTGCACGCCTCCGCGGTGGACCGCGCGCCTCCGCCGCCGCCAGCCGCCGCGCTCCGCCGCCCGCCGCCGCCGCCGGCGCCCCTCCGGCGGCCGGAACAGTACCAAATCACCTCGAAATCCGTGCCGGGTCATCCGGGCTCCGAAAAATACAAGTAAATAGTCCATCTTGACCGTTTTCGCGCGCTGAATCCAAATCCGAAGTCCGATTTGCCAAATTCCACTTCTAAAATTTACCAAAAATTCCCGGAAAGCAAACTTGATCCGTTTTTTCATGCCGGGTCCAATCCTTGGGTCCAATATGCGCACAAACACCTCTAACACCCAACAGGGGTCTCCAGAAGCCGCAGATCCAACAGTAATCCAAACGTGGGAATTTCCGGGTCCTCACATCCTCCCCCACTAAAAGAAAGTTTCGTCCTCGAAACAAACACGGCTCAAAGGGAGTTCAACGCCAAGGGTAAGCATCCAACAACACAGTCTCCAACTCCTCAGTCGCTACTCACTCCCCGTGATTGCTCCTCAACAAAATAATAAACAGTACGGCATGGCCCGGTTGCGCAATTCTCTCATCACACGAGCCAGAATTCGCAACGGGCGTCCCTCGTACTCCCACACCCACAAATCTCAACTAGAGCGAGTCAATCACGGGCGAGGGGTCCAACGCAAAACACCTCCGAGCTGAGACGCAGAAAACCTCAGGAACTCCAAAAAGCTGGGGACAAGGAAGATTAACCGAATCTACTCGTCCAAACTACACGAAGAACGTCACCACAACCCAACAAGAAAAAGGTAAGGGCCCCACCAGCAGGAAAGTCGTCAACCCTAACTCTCTGTTTATAAAAACAGCTGAATTAACGAAAAGTCTGAAAATTCCGAAAGACCAGTGCCTTCGCCCCAATCAAACAAGAACAGGTTCGGGCACCGTCTCCATTTCTGGAGCAGTCTTTCGAAGCTCTCGTCATGTTCGAAAATTTCAGTACAAGGCGAGAAAAGGGAGAGAAGTGTTGAAGCCGTTCCTGCTGTGGCTACAAAACAGAAGCTACGATCTAACCGTGACCCCTAGGAACACAACTCTAGTCCTAAACGTCACCTACGCTCAACAGGTAGCACCCAACCAAAAACCGTCAACTAGCCGGTAAAATTCCAAGTCTCAACAGCACAAGACATAATCCAAAAGGCTTCCCCAAGTGCACAATACCAACAGGAACCTGTACCTCTAGTGCACGTGGTAACAACTCTACCTCCAGTCCAGACAGGAAAACCAAAAACACTCTATCTCAGACTGCTGTAAAGAAATCGTGCCGGTGACAACCCAATCTGCTGCTGTGGCGCCCTCCAGCCGGGCGGCACAAATTCATCCGCTCGATGAAAGTGGTCATCGCTCAGTTGTCTGAAAATCAAGACCATCCATATGGGGAGCACGACCTCCGCCTCTACTCACACAAGGGTGACAAATGCGGTCCTCCGCAGATAGCCAATCCATGCTACCGCCGCGCCACTCTGACGTAGATGCTGATGCTGCTATCGGGACCCGCCCAAACTCTGGCTTCTCGGGGACCCGTTATCCAGGAAAAGAAATCAGAAATGTCTCTGCCGTCCGATCTGTCCTCCATCACCTCGGCGCGAAGCACCAAATCCAGAACTCGCCTCTGGTGGCAGATCCCTATCCCAAGGAACTGCAGCGCCACGCTCCACACACCACGCCTATTCTATCGAAGCGTCAATAATCCAAAATGGAGGGACCAACTAAACTGAAAGGTATCCTGGCGCAAACCATTCCCAGTCAAACATATCCTATGCGCCTCGTCCCTCGAAACCTGGAGCGTGCAGTTCAACAACTGTATAAACTCCCTAGCACAGGGAGGCTCTCAGATAGTCTCTCCATCACCACCAACCCCAATTCTGCCTACAAAGGCTCCAACTCAAACCTATGAATCGGGATGGTTCAGACTGCGGGACTGGCTCCATCGATCAATGACGTCCCGAAGCTCAGCTACTATCCACTATCCACCCTGCCTCGGTGCCTCGGCACTGCTCGTCGGCACGGAGGGGGCTGCTCGCTCTGTCGGCGCCACTGGTACAACTGAAAATACCACCGCATAGGAAGAGAGTACTGGAGGACACTCAAGCGGTACTGCAACTAGCTGTGCTCTCTGCTCCAACAAGCGCATCGAACGTTCCATGGCCTCCTTCTGGCATCGGACAGCCTCCGACATCTGTGCCATCGGGATCCATAACTCTTGGGTCTCGCTCTGCTCTGATAGCTCTGCCTCCCGCTGCTCGGGTTACTAATCAGATGCGGAATGTGCCCTCTTCGCTACACGACATCTCAGGGGCATCGTAGTCCACTGCACAATAACAAACATCAGGACACAACAACCATACGACCCAATCCAGCGAAAGTCTAAGACATGTTATCAATTCCACAGCATTATGTTGTCTGCAGCCAACATAATCGCTTAGGAAAATAAATATGCCAATCACTCATCCCATCCCTTGGGAGAGGTATGAAACTCAATCAGGACTCTCGCTAACAGTCACGACTCTCACGTAGTCATCCTAATGTCCAACCACAAGCCTAGGGTTTCTAAGTCCATAATGACCTACAACCTAGGCTCTGATACCACTCTAATCTGTCACGCCCCGGCGTCGAAACTGCGACCCGGGCTCGCTAACAGATCCGCCGCCCATACGGTGAACCCCGTATAGACGAAGCGTCAAACCTGCAAAAGATAGATACTAAACTACCCAGATATCAGAGCTGAAAATAAACCACTAGAAATAAAATAAATTAGTACAAAGTCCTCACCAAAGTACAAGTCACTCAACTCAGAAGAAAAAGTACAACTCTATACCTCACTACAAGGTCTCTCAACAAGAAACTCTCAAAATAAAAGGGTACATCTACTCTCTGGACGACGACTGGTAGGGATCTAGCTCGCGACTCCCTCACTAAAATCAGAAGAAGCAGCAACAGGAGCAGCAGGAACAGGAGTAGAAGTCCCTGTGGGAAAATACACCACGACGGGTGTGAGAACTACGTCCCAAGTAGTTCTCAGTGGGTGCCGCCAACAAGCCCAACGGACTGCCCACTAAGTCTACTAGAGGCATAAAGTAACAATATAAAACTGAAATGAAAGGGCTGGAAAAGTAACTCTACAGCTACTATGCCTCTATCTAGATGCTCAAGAAAAGGAACAGATGAAACATGATGCATCTACTAAACACACAGTAAACTCACCAAATCTAAACTGACTGCCTCAAAGGGTCCAGTCAAACCTGCGCCCACCTACTGCCGCATATCCTCAACAGGACGGGTCTACCGTAGGGTGTCCGTGACTGCCGCTAACTGGGCCAGTCAGAGGGACGGCGTCGACAAGTCGCGATAGCAAGTAACAGGCCCAACTCCGGAGTGGCTCTCGAGGGGAGCGACCCCACCGAGGAAAGTATCCGCGTATCTCTGTCGAGCTCAAATATGGCTCATGCAGGCTATAGTCCAAACCACGATCAACAAGATCGACCAACAACACCAACTCTCAACCACAAGCTGGAAGTCACACCGCTGGGGCCACCGTTCACCAGACGGCTCCCACAACAGAACACTAAACTCTCCAGAAAGACCGACACCATAAGGGTTCGGAAACCCGATAGACCGGTGCTAAGAACCCTATCAAACAAGAACAGACTCTAGGCTCCGACTATCGAAGTTTCCGATCCCTTATAGTTCGGGAAAGCAATAATCACAGTACAACTCGCAGAAGACACCAACAGGGCCCGAAAGTCCGGGAGACCTACCCCTACAACCCTATCAAACAAGAACAGGTTCCAGGCTCGGCCCCCGTGGCTTTCGTCCCGACAGAGGAACGGCCCCTAGAACCCAGACCACTCGAATCCTTTCGAGTGGGGAGATTTACAGGAAAAAGGTGACATTTGTTATTGAAAACTAATTTGATCTGGAAGAAATCCATATTTAATGATTTTAGTTCTTTTTAGAAAAACAGTTAGAAAACAAGTGTTTTACCCAAACCCCGAAGGGCTGATGCCTTTGTCCAATCAAACAAGAACAGACTCCAGCGGCCCTTCGATGTTTGGAAGAAAACATTGGTAGACTAAAATCATGTATATGTCGAAAAGGGTTCTGGGTTCTAGGTCCGGCTAACACTAGTAACTACTGCCACTAACACAGTGGCGACGACCCAAACAGGGGAAAACAAGATCTCTCGGGTCCACCGTTTACCCCAAACGGTTCCCGATACAGACAAGCGAACCACACATCTACCAGACTCCACTCTGCTCCCAAGCACGAGTGCAAATGCATCCCACACTAAAGAGAAGTCCCGACCGCTCGGCCCACTACCCGGGCGAGGATAACACTAAGTCCAGGAATGCGACATAAAGTGTGGATGTCTAAACATAAATAACCCTAGCCCAAGTGAGGGTTTTCTACTGGTCTGGTTACACATGCAACATATGACGGGGGTGCTAGGTCAGGTTCCAATATAACAAATATTTAACATGATAGTAGGAAGCAAGAGATCACAAGATCGACAGATAAAACAAGGATCAACAATTCCTACACTCTAACATGCTACCCAAGTCCAATCACTATCATGCATGATTCTATAGCAATAGAATTAGAGCACAGTCCATAGATCTTGAAAGCAAGCCACCCACCTGAAGGTGCACAACTGTCCAGGGTCGTACAGCTGAAAATACCAGGAAATCCAAATCTCCTACTCCAAAAGATCCAGCAACACTCGTAACTCTCCTGGGTACAACACAAAGTCCACAATACACACATCAAGTCCAAAACTGTCCATAAAAACATACACAGAATTTCAGTCCCAAAGATGTCCCTTTTCACCTGCTGAAAATGGCCAGAAAAATCCAATAAAATATCACAGCGATCCTCGTGTCGATATCTTCGAAACGGTACCCTGCACGTCCAAATCCGAGCCCCGTAGGCCGAGTTACAAATTCTACAGTACAGGTGCGCAAACACTCACAACCACACAACTGTAAAACTCTGCACAGTAAGAGGGGAAACAGTATACCTTCGGGCAAGCCTCATAAAATCCCAAAAAATACGATGATAATCCTCGCGACGAGTAGATCCAAAAAGTGTATAGGCTCGTCTCGATCCGATGTCCAGTTGAGGAGATAAAATTCCGGCAAGGGGCCGCTGTCCAAAAACTCCACCAGAAAACAGCGGCTTAGAAATGCCTCGAAAACCGTGTCATAAACTCTGAATCCAGCAAGATGATCACACGAAAGTCGAAGACGTACCTCTCGTGATTCCAACGCCGCAAAAATCGTCCAAAAATACTGACGGAGTAGCTCTGTGGACATCTCAGATCGAACTGCGACGATAAGGGCCTCCGATGAAAGATCGCCACACTGCGTTCCGATGCCGAAGTCGTCGACGCCGCGGCTTCCAAAAAATCCGGGCCTCTGCCAGAAGATGCGCAAGATGAAGATCTCCAACTTTGCTAAAGGGGCCATGGGCAGGGGAGCTCGGGAAAGGGGGCAAAAAGCCCAAGCAAGCAGCTATTTATAGGCCCAGCCCGAAAATCCACCTTTTGGGCTTTTGGCCCAAAGTTTCGGCGCCCGGTACTTCCGGGTGCTACAGTAACGGGCCCGGCCCGTTACTGTTCACGCCCGGAAAATCCCAGGCCGCCACGTGTACACCCAAACAGCAAACAGCTGTTTGGGCCAACAGCCATGCGCCACGTGGCCGAACCCGCGACGACACGTGGCGTCCACACCGGGAGCCTCGGGTCAACGCGCCCACGCCGCGCCCACGTGCGCCCACGCGTGCCTGTCGGGGCACGCGGCCCGAGGTACCAGCTCCCCGCACCGTGGACCGCGCGCACAACGCCGCGCCCACCCCGATCTGCCAGTGTCCAGTCCCGGTCCACGTGCACCCGCGCCAATCCCGCGGACCGCGCCCACTGCGCCCGCAACCGGAGCGCCACGTGGCCAGCCCCCGGGTGCACGCCTCCGCGGTGGACCGCGCGCCTCCGCCGCCGCCAGCCGCCGCGCTCCGCCGCCCGCCGCCGCCGCCGGCGCCCCTCGGCGCCGGAACAGTACCAAATCACCTCGAAATCCGTGCCGGGTCATCCGGGCTCCGAAAAATACAAGTAAATAGTCCAGCCGCGTTGACCGTTTTCGCGCGCTGAATCCAAATCCGAGTCCGATTTGCCAAATTCCACTTTCTAAAATTTACCAAAATTCCCGGAAAGCAAACTTGATCCGTTTTTTTTTCATGCCGGGTCCATCCTTGGGTCCAATATGCGCACAAACACCTCTAAACCCAACAGGGGTCTCCAGAAGCCGCAGATCCAACAGTAATCCAAACGTGGGAAATTTCCGGGTCCTCACAGAT
>CM055066.1:7828775-7865853 GCA_029204045.2 Tillandsia leiboldiana
TTCGTGCGCTGAATCCAAAAAACAGGGCTCCGTTTTTTCAAAACTCATTCCATTTTCGACGAAGGCCTCCAAAGCAACCTTGATCTATTTTTCGCGCGGAGCCCATCCATGAGTCCGATTCGAACACAAGCACCATCCACACGTAGAATAAGGCTCCAGACGTTGCTGATCCAACAGTAATCCTCTTGCGGGGATTCGGGTCCTCACAATGTCGAGAGGGACTGAGCGCCAGGGACCAGCTCCGTAGTGAGGCATCCAGTGGTCGCCTGATTTTGTACATTCGAGTAGATCGAGACCCCCTAGGCCGCCATGATTTCCAGTCTCAGGGTCGTGGGTCTCGAAGGAGACAGAGTCAGGAGGTTCTCGACAGTCGAGCACCACAGCATTGTCAGGATGAGTGCCGTCATGTTCGTGGGCCGTATTTGCCACTGCAGTTTGACGCACAGAGCGGGGCAATGCTTTCATGGACAGTCAGACATTTTTCATGCAGCGTGCCCCCGAGCAGTGCTCATGGTATCAGCCGCTTGCAACGGCACCCCCCACTATCTCTTCAGGATGAAGGAGCTCCTCCGTTTACCCAGGGGCAGATAGTGTACGCCCCGCGTCGAAACTGCGACCCGGGCTCGCTAACAGATCCCCGCCCATAGGGACGTGACCCCGTATAGACGAAGCGTCAAACCTGCAAAAGATAGATACTAAACTACCCAGATATCAGAGCTGAAAATAAACCACTAGAAATAAATAAATTAGTACAAAGTCCTCACCAAAGTACAAGTCACTCAACTCAGAAGGAAAGTACAACTCTATACCTCACTACAAGGTCTCTCAACAAGAAACTCTCAAAATAAAGGGTACATCTACTCTCTGGACGACGACTGGTAGGGATCTAGCTCACGACTCCCTCACCACGATCAGAAGAAGCAGCAACAGGAGCAGCAGGAACAGGAGTAGAAGTCCCTGTGGGAAAATACACCACGACGGGTGTGAGAACTACGTCCCAAGTATTCTCAGTGGGTGCCGCCAACAACCCCGGACTGCCCACTAAGTCTACTAGAGGCATAAAGTAACAATAAAAACTGAAATGAAAGGGCTGGAAAAGTAACTCTACAGCTACTATGCCTCTATCTAGATGCTCAAGAAAAGGAACAGATGAAACATGATGCATCTACTAACACACACAGTAAACTCACCAAATCTAAACTGACTGCCTCAAAGGGTCCAGTCAAACCTGCGCCCACCTACTGCCGCATATCCTCAACAGGACGGGTCTACCGTAGGGTGTCCGTGACTGCCGCTAACTGGGCCAGTCAGAGGGACGGCGTCGACAAGTCGCGATAGCAAGTAACAGGCCCAACTCCGGAGTGGCTCTCGAGGGGAGCGACCCCACCGAGGAAAGTATCCGCGTATCTCTGTCGAGCTCAAATATGGCTCATGCAGGCTATAGTCCAAACCACGATCAACAAGATCGACCAACAACACCAACTCTCAACCACAAGCTGGAAGTCACACCGCTGGGGCCACCGTTCACCAGACGGCTCCCACAACAGAACACTAAACTCTCCAGAAAGACCGACACCATAAGGGTTCGGAAACCCGATAGACCGGTGCTAAGAACCCTATCAAACAGAACAGACTCTAGGCTCCGACTATCGAAGTTTCCGATCCCTTATAGTTCGGGAAAGCAATAATCACAGTACAACTCGCAGAAGACACCAACAGGGCCCGAAAGTCCCGGGAGACCTACCCCTACAACCCTATCAAACAAGAACAGGTTCCAGGCTCGGCCCCCGTGGCTTTCGTCCCGACAGAGGAACGCCCCTAGAACCCAGACCACTCGAATCCTTTCGAGTGGGGAGATTTACAGGAAAAAGGTGCATTTGTTATTGAAAACTAATTTGATCTGGAAGAAATCCATATTTAATGATTTTAGTTCTTTTTAGAAAAACAGTTAGAAAACAAGTGTTTTACCCCAACCCCGAAGGGCTGATGCCTTTGTCCAATCAAACAAGAACAGACTCCAGCGGCCCTTCGATGTTTGGAAGAAAACATTGGTAGACTAAAATCATGTATATGTCGAAAAGGGTTCTGGGTTCTAGGTCCGGCTAACACTAGTACACTACTGCCACTAACACAGTGGCGACGACCCAAACAGGGGAAAACAAGATCTCTCGGGTCCACCGTTTACCCCAACCGTTCCCGATACAGACAAGCGAACCACCACATCTACCAGACTCCACTCTGCTCCCAAGCACGAGTGCAAATGCATCCCACACTAAAGAGAAGTCCCGACCGCTCGGCCCACTACCCGGGCGAGGATAACACTAAGTCCAGGAATGCGACATAAAGTGTGGATGTCTAAACATAAATAACCCTAGCCCAAGTGAGGGTTTTCTACTGGTCTGGTTACACATGCAACATATGACGGGGGTGCTAGGTCAGGTTCCAATATAACAAATATTTAACATGATAGTAGGAAGCAAGAGATCACAAGATCGACAGATAAAACAAGGATCAACAATTCCTACACTCTAACATGCTACCCAAGTCCAATCACTATCATGCATGATTCTATAGCAATAGAATTAGAGCACAGTCCATAGATCTTGAAAGCAAGCCACCCACCTGAAGGTGCACAACTGTCCAGGGTCGTACAGCTGAAAATACCAGGAAATCCAAATCTCCTACTCCAAAAGATCCAGCAACACTCGTAACTCTCCTGGGTACAACACAAAGTCCACAATACACATCAAGTCCAAAACTGTCCATAAAAACATACACAGAATTTCAGTCCCAAAGATGTCCCTTTTTCACCTGCTGAAAATGGCCAGAAAAATCCAATAAAAATATCACAGCGATCCTCGTGTCGATATCTTCGAAACGGTACCCTGCACGTCCAACTCCGAGCCCCGTAGGCCGAGTTACAAATTCTACAGTACAGGTGCGCAACACTCACAACCACCAACTGTAAAACTCTGCACAGTAAGAGGGGAAACAGTATACCTTCGGGCAAGCCTCATAAAAATCCAAAAAAATACGATGATAATCCTCGCGACGAGTAGATCCAAAAAGTGTATATGCTCGTCTCGATCCGATGTCCAGTTGAGGAGATAAAATTCCGGCAAGGGGCCGCTATCCAAAAACTCCACCAGAAAACAGCGGCTTAGAAATGCCTCGAAAACTGTGTCATAAACTCTGAATCCAGCAAGATGATCAACACGAAAGTCGAAGACGTACCTCTCGTGATTCCAACGCCGCAAAAATCGTCCAAAAATACCGAAGGAGTAGCTCTGTGGACATCTCAGATCAAACTGCGACGATAACGGGCCTCCGATGAAAGATCGCCACACTGCGTTCCGATGCCGAAGTCGTCGACGCCGCGGCTTCCAAAAAATCCGGGCCTCTGCCAGAAGATGCGCAAGATGAAGATCTCCAACTTTGCTAAAGGGGCCATGGGTAGGGGAGCTCGGGAAAAGGGTGGCAAAAAGCCCAAGCAAGCCAGCTATTTATAGGCCCAGCCCGAAAATCCACCCTTTTGGGCTTTTGGCCCAAAGTTTCGGGCGCCCGGTACTTCCGGGCTGCTACAGTAACGGGCCCGGCCCGTTACTGTTCACGCCCGAAAATCCCCAGGCCGCCACGTGTACACCCAACAGCAAACAGCTGTTTGGCCAACAGCCATGCGCCACGTGGCCGAACCCCGCGACGACACGTGGCGTCCACACCGGGAGCCTCGGGTCAACGCGCCCACGCCGCGCCCCACGTGCGCCCACGCGTGCCTGTCGGGCACGCGGCCCGAGGTACCAGCTCCCCGCACCATGGACCGCGCGCACAACGCCGCGCCAACCCCGATCTGCCACGTGTCCATCCCGGTCCACCGTGCACCCGCGCCAATCCCGCGGACCGCGCCCACTGCGCCCGCCAACGGGGAGCCGCCACGTGGCCAGCCCCGGGTGCACGCCTCCGCGGTGGACCGCGCGCCTCCGCCGCCGCCAGCCGCCGCGCTCCGCCGCCGCCGCCCCCGCCGCCGGCGCCCCCCCTCCGGCGGCCGGAACAGTACCAAATCACCTCGAAATCCGTGCCGGGTCATCCGGGCTCCGAAAAATACAAGTAATAGTCCATCTTGACCGTTTTCGCGCGCTGAATCCAAATCCGAAGTCCGATTTGCCAAATTCCACTTCTAAATTTACCAAAAAATTCCCGGAAAGCAAACTTGATCCGTTTTTTTCATGCCGGGTCCAATCCTTGGGTCCAATATGCCGCACAAACACCTCTAACACCCAACAGGTGTCTCCAGAAGCCGCAGATCCAACAGTAATCCAAACGTGGGAATTTCCGGGTCCTCACATCCTCCCCCACTAAAAGAAGTTTCGTCCTCGAAACAAACACGGCTCAAAGGGAGTTCAACGCAAGGGTAAGCATCCAACAACACAGTCTCCAACTCCTCCGTCGCTACTCACTCCCGGACTTGCTCCTCAACAAAATAATAAACAGTACGGCATGGCCCGGTTGCGCAATTCTCTCAATCACACGAGCCAGAATTCGCAACGGGCGTCCCTCGTACTCCCACACCCACAAATCTCAACTAGAGCGAGTCAATCACGGGCGAGGGGTCCAACGCAAAACACCTCCGAGCTGAGACGCAGAAAACCTCAGGAACTCCAAAAAGCTGGGGACAAGGAAGATTAACCGAATCTACTCGTCCAAACTACACGAAGAACGTCACCACAACCCAACAAGAAAAGGTAAGGGCCCCACCAGCAGGAAAGTCGTCAACCCTAACTCTCCTGTTTATAAAAACAGCTGAAATTAACGAAAAGTCTGAAAATTCCGAAAGACCAGTGCCTTCGCCCCAATCAAACAAGAACAGGTTCGGGCACCGTCTCCATTTCTGGAGCAGTCTTTCGAAGCTCTCGTCATGTTCGAAAATTTCAGTACAAGGCGAGAAAAGGGAGAGAGTGTTGAAGCCGTTCCTGCTGTGGCTACAAAACAGAAGCTACGATCTAACCGTGACCCCTAGGAACACAACTCTAGTCCTAAACGTCACCTACGCTCAACAGGTAGCACCCCAACCAAAAACCGTCAACTAGCCGTGTAAAATTCCAAGTCCAACAGCACAAGACATAATCCAAAAGGCTTCCCCAAGTGCACAATACCAACAGGAACCTGTACCTCTAGTGCACGTGGTAACAACTCTACCTCCAGTCCAGACAGGAAAACCAAAAACACTCTATCTCAGACTGCTGTAAAGAAATCGTGCCGGTGACAACCCAATCTGCTGCTGTGGCGCCCTCCAGCCGGGCGGCACAAATTCATCCGCTCGATGAAAGTGGTCATCGCTCAGTTTGTCTGAAAATCAAGACCATCCATATGGGGGAGCACGACCTCCGCCTCTACTCACACAAGGGTGACAAATGCGTCCTCCGCAGATAGCCAATCCATGCTACCGCCGCGCCACTCTGACGTAGATGCTGATGCTGCTATCGGGACCCGCCAAACTCTGGCTTCTCGGGGACCCGTTATCCAGGAAAGAAATCAGAAATGTCTCTGCCGTCCGATCTGTCCTCCATCACTCGGCGCGAAGCACCAAAAATCCAGAACTCGCCTCTGGTGGCAGATCCCTATCCCAAGGAACTGCAGCGCCACGCTCCACACACCACGCCTATTCTATCGAAGCGTCAATAATCCAAATGGAGGGACCAACTAAACTGAAAGGTATCCTGGCGCAAACCATTCCCAGTCAAACATATCCTATGCGCCTCGTCCCTCGAAACCTGGAGCGTGCAGTTCAACAACTGTATAAACTCCCTAGCACAGGGAGGCTCTCAGATAGTCTCTCCATCACCACCAACCCCAATTCTGCCTACAAAGGCTCCAACTCAAACCTATGAATCGGGATGGTTCAGACTGCGGGACTGGCTCCATCGATCAATGACGTCCCGAAGCTCAGCTACTATCCACTATCCACCCTGCCTCGGTGCCTCGGCACTTGCTCGTCGGCACGGAGGGGGCTGCTCGCTCTGTCGGCGCCACTGGTACAACTGAAAATACCACCGCATAGGAAGAGAGTACTGGAGGACACTCAAGCGGTACTGCAACTAGCTGTGCTCTCTGCTCCAACAAGCGCATCGAACGTTCCATGGCCTCCTTCTGGCATCGGACAGCCTCCGACATCTGTGCCATCGGGATCCATAACTCTTGGGTCTCGCTCTGCTCTGATAGCTCTGCCTCCCGCTGCTCGGGTTACTAATCAGATGCGGAATGTGCCCTCTTCGCTACACGACATCTCAGGGGCATCGTAGTCCACTGCACAATAACAAACATCAGGACACAACAACCATACGACCCAATCCAGCGAAAGTCTAAGACATGTTATCAATTCCACAGCATTATGTTGTCTGCAGCCAACATAATCGCTTAGGAAAATAAATATGCCAATCACTCATCCCATCCCTTGGGAGAGGTATGAAACTCAATCAGGACTCTCGCTAACAGTCACGACTCTCACGTAGTCATCCTAATGTCCAACCACAAGCCTAGGGTTTCTAAGTCCATAATGACCTACAACCTAGGCTCTGATACCACTCTAATCTGTCACGCCCCGGCGTCGAAACTGCGACCCGGGCTCGCTAACAGATCCGCCGCCCATACGGTGAACCCCGTATAGACGAAGCGTCAAACCTGCAAAAGATAGATACTAAACTACCCAGATATCAGAGCTGAAAATAAACCACTAGAAATAAATAAATTAGTACAAAGTCCTCACCAAAGTACAAGTCACTCAACTCAGAAGAAAAAGTACAACTCTATACCTCACTACAAGGTCTCTCAACAAGAAACTCTCAAAATAAAAAGGGTACATCTACTCTCTGGACGACGACTGGTAGGGATCTAGCTCGCGACTCCCTCACTAAAATCAGAAGAAGCAGCAACAGGAGCAGCAGGAACAGGAGTAGAAGTCCCTGTGGGAAAATACACCACGACGGGTGTGAGAACTACGTCCCAAGTAGTTCTCAGTGGGTGCCGCCAACAAGCCCAACGGACTGCCCACTAAGTCTACTAGAGGCATAAAGTAACAATATAAAACTGAAATGAAAGGGCTGGAAAAGTAACTCTACAGCTACTATGCCTCTATCTAGATGCTCAAGAAAAGGAAGAGATGAAACATGATGCATCTACTAACACACACAGTAAACTCACCAAATCTAAACTGACTGCCTCAAAGGGTCCAGTCAAACCTGCGCCCACCTACTGCCGCATATCCTCAACAGGACGGGTCTACCGTAGGGTGTCCGTGACTGCCGCTAACTGGGCCAGTCAGAGGGACGGCGTCGACAAGTCGCGATAGCAAGTAACAGGCCCAACTCCGGAGTGGCTCTCGAGGGGAGCGACCCCACCGAGGAAAGTATCCGCGTATCTCTGTCGAGCTCAAATATGGCTCATGCAGGCTATAGTCCAAACCACGATCAACAAGATCGACCAACAACACCAACTCTCAACCACAAGCTGGAAGTCACACCGCTGGGGCCACCGTTCACCAGACGGCTCCCACAACAGAACACTAAACTCTCCAGAAAGACCGACACCATAAGGGTTCGGAAACCCGATAGACCGGTGCTAAGAACCCTATCAAACAAGAACAGACTCTAGGCTCCGACTATCGAAGTTTCCGATCCCTTATAGTTCGGGAAAGCAATAATCACAGTACAACTCGCAGAAGACACCAACAGGGCCCGAAAGTCCCGGGAGACCTACCCCTACAACCCTATCAAACAAGAACAGGTTCCAGGCTCGGCCCCCGTGGCTTTCGTCCCGACAGAGGAACGGCCCCTAGAACCCAGACCACTCGAATCCTTTCGAGTGGGGAGATTTACAGGAAAAAGGTGACATTTGTTATTGAAAACTAATTTGATCTGGAAGAAATCCATATTTAATGATTTTAGTTCTTTTTAGAAAAACAGTTAGAAAACAAGGGTTTTACCCAAACCCGAAGGGCTGATGCCTTTGTCCAATCAAACAAGAACAGACTCCAGCGGCCCTTCGATGTTTGGAAGAAAACATTGGTAGACTAAAATCATGTATATGTCGAAAAGGGTTCTGGGTTCTAGGTCCGGCTAACACTAGTATACTAATGCCACTAACACAGTGGCGACGACCCAAACAGGGGAAAACAAGATCTCTCGGGTCCACCGTTTACCCCAACCGGTTCCCGATACAGACAAGCGAACCACCACATCTACCAGACTCCACTCTGCTCCCCAGCACGAGTGCAAATGCATCCCACACTAAAGAGAAGTCCCGACCGCTCGGCCCACTACCCGGGCGAGGATAACACTAAGTCCAGGAATGCGACATAAAGTGTGGATGTCTAAACATAAATAACCCTAGCCCAAGTGAGGGTTTTCTACTGGTCTGGTTACACATGCAACATATGACGGGGGTGCTAGGTCAGGTTCCAATATAACAAATATTTAACATGATAGTAGGAAGCAAGAGATCACAAGATCGACAGATAAAACAAGGATCAACAATTCCTACACTCTAACATGCTACCCAAGTCCAATCACTATCATGCATGATTCTATAGCAATAGAATTAGAGCACAGTCCATAGATCTTGAAAGCAAGCCACCCACCTGAAGGTGCACAACTGTCCAGGGTCGTACAGCTGAAAATACCAGGAAATCCAAATCTCCTACTCCAAAAGATCCAGCAACACTCGTAACTCTCCTGGGTACAACACAAAGTCCACAAATACACATCAAGTCCAAAACTGTCCATAAAAACATACACAGAATTTCAGTCCCAAAGATGTCCCTTTTTCACCTGCTGAAAATGGCCAGAAAAATCCAATAAAAATATCACAGCGATCCTCGTGTCGATATCTTCGAAACGGTACCCTGCACGTCCAAATCCGAGCCCCGTAGGCCGAGTTACAAATTCTACAGTACAGGTGCACAAACACTCACAACCACACAACTGTAAAACTCTGCACAGTAAGAGGGGAAACAGTATACCTTCGGGCAAGCCTCATAAAAATCCCAAAAAAATACGATGATAATCCTCGCGACGATTAGATCCAAAAAGTGTATATGCTCGTCTCGATCCGATGTCCAGTTGAGGAGATAAAATTCCGGCAAGGGGCCGCTATCCAAAAACTCCACCAGAAAACAGCGGCTTAGAAATGCCTCGAAAACCGTGTCATAAACTCTGAATCCAGCAAGATGATCAACACGGAAGTCAAAGACGTACCTCTCGTGATTCCAACGCCGCAAAAATCGTCCAAAAATACCGAAGGAGTAGCTCTGTGGACATCTCAGATCGAACTGCGACGATAACGGGCCTCCGATGAAAGATCGCCACACTGCGTTCCGATGCCGAAGTCGTCGACGCCGCGGCTTCCAAAAAATCCGGGCCTCTGCCAGAAGATGCGCAAGATGAAGATCTCCAACTTTGCTAAAGGGGCCATGGGCAGGGGAGCTCGGGAAAGGGGGCAAAAAGCCCAAGCAAGCCAGCTATTTATAGGCCCATCCCGAAAATCCACCCTTTTGGGCTTTTGGCCCAAAGTTTCGGGCGCCCGGTACTTCCGGGCTGCTACAGTAACGGGCCCGGCCCGTTACTGTTCACGCCCGGAAAATCCCCAGGCCACCACGTGTACACCCAAATAGCAAACAGCTGTTTGGGCCAACAGCCATGCGCCACGTGGCCGAACCCCGCGACGACACGTGGCGTCCACACCGGGAGCCTCGGGTCAACGCGCCCACGCCGCGCCCCACGTGCGCCCACGCGTGCCTGTCGGGCACGCGGCCCGAGGTACCAGCTCCCCGCACCATGGACCGCGCGCACAACGCCGCGCCAACCCCGATCTGCCACGTGTCCAGTCCCGGTCCACCGTGCACCCGCGCCAATCCCGCGGACCGCGCCCACTGCGCCCGCCAACCGGGAGCCGCCACGTGGCCAGCCCCCGGGTGCACGCCTCCGTGGTGGACCGCGCGCCTCCGCCGCCGCCAGCCGCCGCGCTCCGCCGCCCGCCGCCGCCGCCGGCGCCCCTCCGGCGGCCGGAACAGTACCAAATCACCTCGAAATCCGTGCCGGGTCATCCGGGCTCCGAAAAATACAAGTAAATAGTCCATCTTGACCGTTTTCGCGCGCTGAATCCAAATCCGAAGTCCGATTTGCCAAATTCCACTTCTAAAATTTACCAAAAATTCCCGGAAAGCAAACTTGATCCGTTTTTTCATGCCGGGTCCAATCCTTGGGTCCAATATGCGCACAAACACCTCTAACACCCAACAGGGGTCTCCAGAAGCCGCAGATCCAACAGTAATCCAAACGTGGGAATTTCCGGGTCCTCACAGATAGGGCTACGACGTCGGGGTAGACAGAGCGATGACCACCAGCATCGAGTGGATGAGATTGTGCAGCCCGATTGGAGGGCGCCATGATAGCGAGTCGCGTCATACCAGGTGTGGTTTTCTTTATAATCATCTGAGTTAGAGCATATTTGATACCGACACCTCTTATGCATGTTTCAGTAGAGCATTTGCATCTTTGCATGGGCTAGAGATAGGACCGTTAGCTTGTGCACATAAGGTTCAGATTCCAGGTCACATAGTGCACGTAGATGAGTGTTGTCGGTCCTGCCCAGTGCAGTTAGGACCTTGGATTTGGTCCATTGATTGGTTGGTCCTACATCAGCTTCGAGATTTTGATGCGATGTTGGGCAGGGATTGGCTATCCCAGTATTATGCTACCATTTATTGTCGAGAGAGGACGGTGACCCTCCATGGATCTGGTCAGGAGGAGTATGTTTACAGAGAATGCCAGAGCACGACAGAGGTTGAGTCGTGGTTGTATCGCTTTTCTAGCGATTGTGGAGGAGGTGCCTACGGCGGCACCAGGACTCAAGGATGTCCCTATCACCCGTGAGATCCCGGGCGTGAGTCCACCTGAGCTGATGAGGATGATGCTGCCAGTCAGGGAGATTGAGATTGTGATTGACGTGGTTCTGGGAACTGTGCCAACTTCAACAACACCTCATTGGGTGTCACCAGTAAAGCTGGGAGAGCTGATAGCGCAGTTGCAGGATCTGACGGATCGAGAGGCCTGTATGACCCAGTGCCACGTCGTTGATACACGACGGTGAGGGTTCGAGAGATTGATACTTGAGTATGATTCCACGCCGTTGATACACGGTGGTGATGCCACGTCATTGATACACGGTAGTGATGCCACGCCGTTGATACACGGTGGTGATGCCACGTTGTTGATACACAACAGTGAGGGTTCTATTGTGGTTCGAGCACAGGCAGGTCTGGGTTATATTCTGGCAGTTGCTTTTTGTGAGGCATGTATCTATTTGTAATGATAGAGCCGAGGACTTTGCCAAGACGGCGTTCAGGACACGGTAGGGGCATTATGAGCTTATAGTGGGGTCAATTGGATTGACTAATGCCCTGCCGCCTTTATGATTTGGGGAATTGTGTGTTCCAACCGTACTTGGACGGATTGGTAGCGGTACTCTTCATAGATATTTGGATTTACTCCCGAAGTGACCTAGAGCATAAGGAGCACTCGAGGATAGTGCTGCAACTTCTGAGAGAGAAGAAGTTGTATGCCAAGTTGAAAAAGTGCATATTTTGACAAGGAAGGGGACCAGATATGTTTGGACTAAGCAGTGCCAGCAGAGCTTCGAGGAGTTGAAGCTAAGGATAATATCAGCACCGACTTGGGAGATTGCCAGTGATAGGAGAGGGATTTGAGATATCTATCGACCACTAGAACCTGAAGTACTTGGTTACGCAGAAGGAGTTTAATTTGAGGCAACGCCTGTCACGCCCCGGGGGTTTAAACGCGTGGAAGGATAGCCACCGATGCTTCCAACTCACTTATATATATATATATATATATATATATATATATATATATTCTTCTTCCCCGGCGCGTGCCCAGACCCGCCGCATATACAAATTCACTCTGCAAACGGGCAGAGTCTCCTTTGTATATGCACGGCGTCCTGACTACAAAGTCCACGTAAACATGCCTTTAACCACACTAGATCGATTGCCAAGTACATACAACCATTTTCAACTACATATAGCCAATTTCCACAAGTGATAAAGAGGCCGACTATTTTTGAAAGGATAAAACCGCAGAGTTTTTAAAACGGTGCCCACCCGGCACCAGGTTTTATAAAACTATTTTCGAAATCACATAAATCCACAGAGTTTTAAAACAGTGCCCACCCGACACCTATATTTTTAAAACGGTTTTCGCAACATTTTCCTTGTTTCTTGTTTGTAGTTTGAAAGCGGCCAAGCAAAGAAGTAAGAACAAACACACATCCAAAAGAGATATAAATACAGCCCAACATCCACGTCGACCCCACGGGGGTATCGAAATCCACACAACAAGCTACCAGGAATAATGGAAAGAACAAGGAAAGAACAAGTTAATGTCTGCAGCCTCAAAGGGCTAGAAGATCACTCGCACGGCCTCACCAACGCCCTAGCACTCGCCCTGGACGAACCTGTCACAGAGTGGGAAGTCAGTGACCAGAAGTAAACATAAAAGCGATAAGGGCTAAAGGTAAGGCAAACCACTGTAAAACCAGAGCAACCGCCCTCTCCAACGTGCAACCAACAGTGAAAACCCTTCCCCTGTACAATTCAAACACGGGCACCTGCTCCGGCAACCACACCGAGCACCTACCTCGGCAAATCGCACCGAGCACCTGCCCCGGCACCACCTCGAGCACCTGCCTCGGCACCGCTCACACCCCCCACCCATGAGGGCCCCCATTACGTCACCCACACGTGGGCTACACGGGTCAACGTACCACTTTTTCGGAAAAGCACACCCTTGCGGTGGACAAACCGTTGGTGTGCGTGTAGCAATCTCGAGCCTCATAACTAAGTACATATATAATAACTTAAACAGGGTTAGCACAGAAACAAGTAATTATTTTATTCTTCCCTTTGCCCAAACATGCAATTTCTATAACCTACACCTTTTCCCAAATAACCATGGAAATGTACCCACCTTGTGTGTGACCACCGGCGTTCAACTCGTCCGCGACTGCATGCCTGCCGAGCTTACGACGTCCCGCGCCCCTGAAGGAACAATAATAAGCTAAGACTAAATGACCAAAACGCCGAACGTCGACTCGAGACAAGAGGCGGAAAATCGATGCGGTCCTAGAACCCCGCGCGGTGAAGTTCCCCGCGCGGCACCCTTCATGCGGACGGCCTCGCGCGGCCCCGACCCGCACGGCGTGACCTGTCTGCGGCGGCCCCGCGCGGTACCAGCCCGCGCGGCGCGCTGCCTGCGGCAGCTCCGCGCGGTGCCCTTCTTGCAGGCCGCCCGCGCGGCACCAGCCCGCGCGGCGCCTGCGTGCGGGCAGCCCCGCGCGGCGCCCTGCCGTGCGGCGCACTGCAGGCAGGCAGCCCGCGCGGCACCAGCCCGCGCGGTGCCTGCCTGCGGGCAGCCCCGCGCGGCGCTCTGCCGCCCGACGCGCTGCCAGCGGGCAGCCCCGCGCGGCGCGCTGCCTGCAGGCAGCCCGCGCGGCACCAGCCTGCGGGCAGCCCCGCGTGGCGCCCTGCCGCGCGGTGCGCTGCCTGTAAGCAGCCCGAGCAGCACCTGCCCGCGCGTCGCCTGCCTGCGGCAACCCCGTGCGGCGCTCTGCCGCGCGGTGCCCTGCCTGCAGGCAGCCCACGTGGCACCAGCCCGCGAGGCGCCTGCCTGCGGGCAACCCCGCGCGGTGCCTTGCCGGGCGGCGCGCTGCCTGTAGGCAGCCCGCGCTGTGCCTGCCGGCGGGCACCCCAGCGCGGCACCTTGCCGCGCGGTGCGCTGCCGGCGGGCAGCCCGCGTGGCGGCCTGGAAATTTCGATGGCGGCGACGGCGGCTTCCCCCGCAAAAAGACGAACCCCCAACAACGCAAAACAAGAAGACCCCAAAAAGCAAAAACGCTCACCTGCAATTCGCTGGAGGAAGGGGAAGGAGAGGATCATCCTGCCGTTGCCCGATCGATTCGCAAAACGAGACAGTCCCCTTCCCTCTCCCTGTTTCACCGCCTGGAACTCTGCGCCGATGTCTTGAAACGAGAGAGAATATGGATTGGGATTCCCTTTTATTTTTTTCCTCTTTTTGATCGCGCCCGCGCCTGCCCTAATGCAACGAAGGAACCCAGATAGGCAAAAAATAAAAACTAAGTCCCCCGGATCACAACCTAACCCATCCGAATTCAAACAAGAGGTCCAGGTTACCTCGAAAAACGTGCAAATCGCCAGCACGGATTCTGGCACGTCCAAACCGATCGCGAACTTCAAAATTAAATTCTGGGAGATCCCGGGGTCGGAATTTGAATCCGATCGCGCCACCGTTCACCGTTCTGCGAGCTCTAGTCCTAAAAATACCCGCAAACCCCGACGGTCGGCCCAGAAATAAACGAAACTTTTAACCCCTGCCAGACCACTAAATTAACGAAATAAAATAAAATAGAATAAAATTACCAATTGGGAGGCGGGTATTACATCACTCACCTTTAAAAATAAGTTTCTTCCTCGAAACTTAACCCTGGTCTACGACGAAAAGATCTAGATAGCACTCCCTCATCTTCAACTCCGGTTCCCACGTCACTTCACGTTCTTCCTGGTTACTCCAAAGCACCTTTACATTGGGGATCGTCCGGTTGCGCAACTTTTTATCCTCCCGTGCCAAGATCCGCACTGGTATTTCCTCAAAGCTCAGGTCCTCTTTAAGCTCGACTGCGGTGACGTCGAGTACACGCGATGGGTCGGGGAGATATCTTCGGAACATTGAAACATGGAACACGTCGTGAATTCGGTCGAGGTTTGGCGGTAGGGCAAGGCGATAGGCCACCGGCCCGATGCGCTCCAGGATCTCAAAAGGCCCCACATATCGTGGGTTCAACTCGCCTCTCAGCCCGAACCGCTTAATCCCTTTGGACGGCGAGACTCGCAGTAGCACGTGCTCCCCTACCTGGAACTCCAAGTCGCGGCGTCTCTGGTCTGCATAGCTCTTTTGTCGACTCTGGGCGGTCAGCAACCGCTGCCTGATGAGGCGCACCTTTTCCTCGATCTCTTCCACTAAATCCGGTCCCAAGAATTTTCGCTCTCCCAAGTCGCCCCAACAGATCGGGGACCTACAGCGTGCCATACAAAGCTTCATACGGTGCCATATGGATGCTAGCCTGGTAACTGTTGTTGTAGGCGAACTCCATGAGAGGTAGGTAGCGCGACCATCCGTCCCCCAAATCAAGTACACAGGCCCGAAGCATGTCCTCGAGAATCTGGATCACCCGTTCAGATTGTCCATCCGTCTGGGGGTGAAAGGCTGTGCTGAAGTGCAGTTTGGTCCCCAACGCCCGTTGTAGACTCTGCCAGAAGTTTGAGACAAACCGCGTGTCTCTGTCTGAAGTGATCGATACCGGTACCCCATGCAACCTCACGATCTCGCTGATGTAGACCTGAGCCAGCCGATCTCGTGTCCACGTCGTGTGAATGGGTAGGAAGTGAGCTGACTTCGTTAACCGATCCACGATGACCCAGATGGTGTCGTGCCCCTGCTGCAAACGCGGAAACCCGGTGACAAAGTCCATGGTGATTCGCTCCCATTTCTACTCTGGCACTAGTAGTGGTTGCAACTTTCCTGCCGGCCGCTGGTGTTCGGCTTTTATCTATTGACAGATCAAGCAATGCGTTATGAACCGTGTTACATCCCCCTTCAGCTTCGGCCACCAGAAGGTCAGCTTGAGGTCCCTGTACATTTTTGTACCTCCAGGGTGCGCCATATAGGGAGTGCAGTGTGTTTCTGTCAAGATTTCCCTCTTCAAATCTGGCGAATCGGGCACGCAAATCCGTCCTTGGAAACGCAGTGTGCCGTCTGCCTCCACCGAAAAGTCCCCCTCCTGGTCCGGGGGAATCCTGTCCCGGACAAGCTATAACTGTGCATCGGTCCTTTGGCCTTCTCGGATCTTCACGAACAAAGTAGGCTTAACTATTAAAGACATTAGTCGCTCGACCGTTCCTGCTGTCACGCCCCGGGGTCGGAACTGCGACTCGGGCTCGCCAACAGATCCGCCATCTGTACGAAAATCTCCGCATAGACGAAGCGTCTAACCTGTAAATCAAATCTATAGCTAATCATGTATCAGAGCTGTAAAAATAAAATAAATAGCTACAGAATCCCAACACTGAACAGTTGAAGTAATACATCCAAAATAGTGGTCATCTCTCAGACAAAAATATAATACATGATACATCAAACCTCTCAAACTGTTCAGTATACAAATAAATCTCTCAGACAGGGTATATCTACCTCTGACTCTCAAAATAAAACTGGTAAGGAGCTACTCGGCCACGCCCTTACCTCGATCTGCTGCTTCCGCCCGAACCGGTACCGGAACAGCTACCTCAGGAAAACCTGTCACCACAGCGGGTGTGAGAACTACTGCAGAAGGTAGTTCTCAGTGGGTACCGTCACCAACATCCACGATATGCCGACTAAGTCTACTAGAGGCAAGACAATAGATATACAGATAGATAATATGAAAGCTGAAATGAACTACAGCTAATATGCCTCAAGTATCATGCTCAAAGGAAAAACTCAATTAAGAACATGCTATGCATCCACTCGCTCACGAGGTACTCACGTCAACCCAATCTCTCTGACTGCCAAATTTGGTCTAGTCAAGCCTCAAGAATCATGCTCAAAGGCTATGAACATGTAATGCATCCACTCGCTCACGAGGTGCTCACATCAACCCAATCTCACTGACTGCCAAATCTGGTCCAGTCAAGCCTGCGCCCCCTAGTGTATCAACTAGGGCCCCTAGTGTATCAACTAGGGCTCTTCGTGTATCAACAGAGGATGTCCCTCTGGACTGTCATAGTATCACGCAAAGCAGCCTCATCAGGCGCATCATAATCATCGCATCCGGAGCGGCTCTCGAGGGGCGCTACCCTACCGAGGAATAAGCGTGTCTTATCTGGCTCAAAAAGCGGCATCTGCAGCCTATAATCAATGATCGAACAGATCGAAAACTCGAAATGCCAACTAACCCATAAACAGGTCGGAGAACCCTCCACGACTCAATCTGACAGTGCACACAAACCCCCAAGACACTAGGAAACCCATCCACTGAGTCAATAAAAATCCCCTCGGCCCCCAGGCGCGAGAGTTCATGCATCCTGAACCTATCCAACCCCTCTGGGTGATCACAATGTTTAAAACTATTTTTTGAGCCACTTTTTATATTAAAACGGGTTCAATGCTTTCAAAACGGTTCAGATGCAGTTCGGAAGTCAACTAATCATGCACTCTAGTGTCAAACAGTCTCAAGATCATACAGATGATAAATGGGGTTCAAGTCTGTCATACAAAAATAATCTAGGCATCTATCAGATTATACCAGCTATACAAATAGCTAAACTAGGCATGCTAACATGCTTTCAACAGAATTAGAAGGCATTCCACAAAGTTTGGAAGAATTCCAACCCACCTGGATGTGTGCATTAGTCCTGACTCCAAAGGAGCTGAAAGTTAACGGGTGCGATCCTCAGGTCCTCAAGATTCCAACGCCCCAAAAATCGACCAAAAATTCCACCCGGTCGCTGAGATATAAGCCAAACATCGTGGTAAGCTCAAATCACTCAAAATAGTAATTTTATCGCACATCTGTCCACAAAACAGGGAATTGCCTCCTATGATATGTTCTCCAAAAATTCCAAGAAAAATACGACGGCGATCCACGCGAAGTGTAGATAGGAATCGAGTCTTTAAACACCAAATTCAGCCACTCGTAGGCCGAGAAATTACAAGATTACTCCTCTGCTGTCCAGAACATGCAACAGCAAAAATGGGGTCTACAGATGCTGCACGTACTCCCATAAAAACTTAAAACAGAGCCAGGTGATGAACATCAAAGTCGAAGAACTACCTGTCATGAAAACGCTGCCGCAAAAATCGGCAAAAAAGACTAAGAAATCAGCTCGGGGGAGTCTACGAACGAAGAGTCAACGAAAACGATCGATATCGGAACAGTGTCGAAGCTTGCGAGATCGGGGAGGAAAGATATTAAACGGCCTCCAAAATTTCTTCAAAACCCCAAAAAGTGTAGAAGACTCGAAGTAGAAACTCGTTGTCAAAAACGGCACTCAAAAAGGATCTCAGAAAGTCCCGAAATGAAGCCCTCAATGGCCTATTTATAGCCAAAAAAATCACTATTGGGCTGTCAGATTCGGGCCCAAAAACCGGGCGCCCGAAAGTTACTGTAGCCGCCCGAATTCACGAGATGACGCCACGTGTCCCGCCCGGATGCACCAGATCGCGCCACCTGTCCCGCCGCGCACGTTCCGCACGCCTCGCGCACGTGGGCGGCGTGCGCCCGCCAATGGCACAGTGTCACGTGTCCCCGCGTGGTTCACACGGCGCACGCGCCCAGTCTACGCGTCGGGTCTTCCGGATCTTGTCGGCCAATCATGCGACGCCACGTGTCACAAACGCCGCCGCTGTCTTTGACGCCGTCCAACCAATAGGGTGCTGCCACATGGCATCATCCTTCCTCGGTGCTCCCGGTGCACGCGCCTGACTGTGGACCCGCTACCACGCGCCGCGCCTGCCCGCGCCTGCCCGCGCTGCCCGCGGCCGTGTTCCGCCCCTGCGCTGCCGCACTCCGCCTTGCTCCGCCGCCTGCCAGTCGCCGCCGGCTGCCAGAATCACTGTTCCGGCAGTGAACAGTAACTTCACTGTTCCAAACTCTGAAAAATGCAAGTAAATAGCCCATTTTCACCGTTTTCGCGCGCTGAGTCCAAATCCGTTGTCCGTTTCGCCAAATTCTCTTTCTAAATTTTGCCGGAAGCCCCTGCAAAAACAAATTTGATCCGATTTTCGCGTCGGTTCCAAATCTGGAATCCGATTCATGAACAACCAACTCTGTCACACAACATAGGCCTCCAGAAGCCACTGCTCGCCCTACAAAACCATCCCAGAGATCCGGATCTTCACATCCTCCCCCTCTAAAAGAAAGTTTCGTCCTCGAAACTAAACATTCCTTGTACGTGTTTTAATTCTAGTGGATTTCGCCGTGTTATCGGTCCCGTGGTTTTTTACTCCGGTTTGGAGTTTTTCACGTAAAAATCGTGCGTGTTATTTTTCATTTCCGCATTGGGTTTTATTGCGCAACGATTTTTAAGTGTTTACTATTTACACCTATTCACCCCCCTCTAGGTATTTTTTCCCCTATTTAGATCCAATTAATCATAACCCAACAAGTGGTATCGGAGCAGGAATAGGGTTGTAAACAATTGCTGAAGGTGGAAACATCAACAGACCCCCGTTCTTCGATGGAACAAACTATGCCTACTGGAAAGTACGGATGAAAGAATTTCTTATTTCCATCGACGAACGGGTGTGGCAATCAATCGAGTTAGGATGGTCTAATCCAACTGAAGTTATTGTTGATGTTCGCACCATCAAACCTAGGTCGAAATGGACTAAGGAAGAGGTTGATGCATCTTCTTACAATGGCAAAGGTGTTAACGCTTTATTTAATGCTTTGTCACAAACTGAGTTCTCTCGCGTCTCGGCATGTGAGACTGTGAAAGAAATCTGGGATGTTCTTCAAGTTACACATGAGGGAACTAACCTTGTGAAGATTCAAAAACTGCAAATGCTTACGAGCAAGTTTGACTCCATTTTCATGGCAGAAAATGAATCATTCACAGACTACTATACACGATTGCAAGACATCGTGAATTCATGTGCTAACTTGGGAGAGAAAATTTCAGAATTTAAAATGGTAAGAAAGATTCTAAGAACTCTTCCTGAAAGATTTCGTTCCAAGATTACGGCCATTGAAACTATTAAACACCCGGACGAAATCCATGTAGAAGAATTAGTTGGTTCTTTACAAACTTATGAAATGACATTTCCTACTAACTATTCTTCGGGAAAGGCATCCTTTTCTAAGTCTTCAGGTTTTGCGTTGAAAACAACAAAAGAAGAAGACGCGGATTCATCCTCCTCAGACGACGACGAGAACCTATCTATGGAGGACTTTGAGAAGCAGCTTGCTCTCTTGACAAGAAAGTTTCGCCGAAACTTTCAAAGGGGTAATTCAAGTAAAACTCCATCCTTCGGAAAGTGGAAGAAAGGCAAAGGTTTTTCAAGCCAAAAGTCAAGAAAGCAAGAAAGTTTTTCAAAGGATAAGAAAAGCTCAGAGGGACAAGTCCAATGCTTCAAATGCCGAGGGTACGGCCATATCTCAACGGAGTGTCCAAATAAGAATCCGTCAAAGAAGAAAGCGATGCAAGCCATCACTTGGGATGACACCTCAACGTCAAATGAGTCATCTTCAAGTGATGAAGAGAATAACGCAACGACGTTCCACGCGTCCACATCTTCACCCTTCATGTGCTTAATGGCAAGTACATCCGATTCATTGTCCAACTCCTCCCAGGTTGAAAAAACTGCAACGGACGACGAATCGAGTAACTCTGAAGGTGAAGATTTTGCTCTAGCCTACTATAAACTTTTGAGGGATTCAAAGAAACTGGCTAAGCAAAACAAGGGGTTGAGAGAGAGATTGCAGGATCTCGAAGAAGAAGTAAAAAAGGGCAACTTCTCTCTCGACTGGTCTTGAAGTGGAAAGGGATAACCTGATAAAAGCAAATGCTTCACTTCAAGAGAAAAATGAGCATTTTGAGAAGGAACATGTAAAAATGATTGATAAAGCTGGTTACTTCTTGAAGCTCTATACCGAAGCCCGACAGGAGAAAACGGAAATGACGAAGACCATTTTCCAACTCAAAGATGATTTAAAGCGTTTTTCTTCTGGAAGGAGCAAGTTGGATAAGATGCTTGGTCTTGGTCAAACAAACCGATTCGGCCTCGGGTACACTCAAACTGGCGACAGTCCTAGTTCGAGTGGAACAATTTTTGTGCCCCAGTCGGTAACTCCTCCTCCGACGACGGAAATCACTGTATACAACGACAACAACCCTACCTCACCCTCTTCGGGATCGTCAAGAACAAAGGTATGTTTTCGTTGTGGTTATGCAGGGCACATTAGAAGAAATTGCAAGATGGGAGCAAAACGATCAACTCAAGCGCCTCTTGCAATAACTACCAAAAAGGTGATTCCCCGGAAATCAGAAGAAAATTTTTCAAAGGAAATGAGCCTTGGTAGTTCACCTCACAAGACGATGTCAAGCAATGAATCAAACAAGACGCTTTCACCGAGGAGAATAACTTCACGAACATTACCGACGCAGTCCAAAAAGGTTTGGGTGCGCAAAGGTGAAATCTTCCCTTGTCTTGTTGTTCATACTTCTTTACATGCTTGTGACAACTCGTCTTGGTATCTGGATAGCGGATGTTCCCGTCACATGACCGGTGACAAAAACTATTTTCAAACTTTAGAGAAAATCTCCGGAGGACATGTTGTTTTCGGAGACGGTCGTTCTTCTAAAATTGTTGGAAAAGGAACAATCGCTATTCCAGAAGGCCCGGTTTTGAACAATGTTTTATTTGTTGAAGGCCTAAAGACTAACCTCATTAGTATAAGTCAACTTTGTGACAATGGTTTCTCAGTTAATTTTTCTTCAGTAGAATATATTGTAACTGATAAGGACCATGTATTCTTTTTGAAAGGGGTTAGATCTCAAAATAATTGCTATGTTGTTTCAAACAAAATTTCTGAAAATTGTAACCTAGTTTCTTTGGATAATGAAACTCTTTGGCATGAAAGACTAGGTCACGTTAATTTTAAAGAATTAGCAAGGATTTCAAATAAAGACGTGGTTAAGGGGGTTCCTAAACTTTTATTTAAGGAAAACATTGTGTGTGGTGGTTGTCAAAAGGGAAAACAATCAAGGGCTGCACACAAGAACTTGAACCACGTTGGTACCAATCGGCCCTTGGAATTACTGCATATGGATTTAATGGGGCCGACTCGTCAACCATCTTTGGGAGGTAAATGGTATATTTTTCTTTTGGTTGATGATTTCTCTAGGTATTCATGGGTAACATTTTTAAAAGAGAAAGCGGATACTTTCGACTCTTTTCATGAGATTTGTCATCGTATTATGATTGAAAGAAATGAAAAGATCGTTCGTGTTCGAAGTGATAGAGGTGGAGAATTCATTAATTTTAAATTCATTGATTTTTGCACTTCCACTGGCATAAAACATGAATTCTCAGCACCCTATACACCTCAGCAGAATGGTGTAGTCGAGCGCAAAAACAGGGTTGTTCAACAGATGGCGCGTGTGATGCTTCATAGCCGGAATTTACCGTTATATTTTTGGGCTGAAGCTGCGAACACCGCCGTCTATGTAATTAATCGAGTGTATTTGCGCCCGGGAACTTTAAATACACCATATGAGCTGTGGTTTTGTACAAAACCAAATATCAAATATTTTCGTATCTTTGGGAGTCGTTGTTACAGTTTACGTGACCGCGAAAATCTTGGAAAATTTGACTCTCGAAGTGACGAAGGGATTTTCATGGGTTATTCTACAAACAGTAGAGTATATCGGGTATTTAACTTGGAATCTAAAACGATGGTAGAATCTATAAATGTTAAAGTAGATGAAGCTTTTCACTTTGCATCTGATAAATCTACCCCTGATATGTCTCTAGATGATGATTCTCCTGCAAATGCATCTTCTCATAATAATTCTTCCGATAATGTTGATGCATCTAATGGTTCTTCAAGTTTATCTGATGTGCAGGAATTATCACATGTACCTCCGAGTACTCCGTTACCTCAAACGTTACGCATCTCCAAGGATCATCCAGAATCTAACATTATTGGAGACCCACACGAAGGAGTCAGGACTCGGAGACAGTTGATTTGTGGAGTCGCATGTTACGTCTCCATGATCAAGCCAAAGAACATTGATGAAGCTCTTCAGGATGACTACTGGATTGAAGCAATGCAGGAAGAGCTCCATCAGTTCGAACGAAACAAAGTCTGGGAATTAACGAAGCCTCCAAAGCAACACAACGTGATTGGTACTAAATGGATTTTCAAAAATAAGAAAAACGAGGATGGTACCATCTTCAGGAACAAAGCACGTCTAGTTGCTCAAGGCTATTCACAAATTGAAGGTATAGACTTTGATGAAACGTTCGCCCCGGTAGCTAGACTCGAGTCAATTCATATTTTATTCGCTATTGCTTGTCATTTTAAAATAAAACTCTTTCAAATGGACGTTAAGAGCGCGTTTTTAAATGGGTTTTTAAACGAGGAAGTTTATGTGGCTCAACCGAAAGGTTTTGTAGACTATAAACAACCTAACCATGTTTTTCGTTTGAAGAAGGCTCTTTACGGTCTAAAACAAGCACCGCGAGCGTGGTACGAAAGATTGACAAAGCACCTTTTGGAGAAGGGCTACACTCGAGGGGGAGCGGATCGGACTCTCTTTGTGAAGCATTATCAGGATAACTTCATTGTAGCACAAATCTATGTTGATGACATTGTATTTGGTGCAACAAGAGATAATGATGCTTCTAAATTCGCGGAAACCATGGAAAGCGAATTTGAGATGTCAATGATGGGCGAACTGACGTACTTTCTTGGATTACAAGTGAGACAAAATGATGATGGCATCCATTTGTGTCAATCCAAGTATGCAAGGGAGTTGGTGAAGAAATTCGATTTAGAAAACTCTAAAGATTTTCCGACTCCCATGGGAACTAGCAATACGGGATTAAGAAGTGAATCTCTTAGTGAAAGAGTAGACGAGAAGCTTTATCGCAGCATGATTGGAAGTCTACTCTACCTCACGGCTAGTCGCCCGGACATATCCTTTAGTGTTGGGATTTGCGCGAGATATCAATCAGCACCAAAGGAGGATCACCTGAAAGCGGTGAAAAGGATCATCCGGTATGTCAAAGGAACCGTGAACTTCAGAATTTGGTATCCTATGGGAACAAGTCTTGACATTGTAGGATATTCAGATGCCGATTGGGCAGGATCTATGGATGATCGAAAGAGTACGAGTGGTGCATGTTTTTATCTTGGCCATTGCCTTGTTGCATGGCACAGTAAAAAGCAAAACTGCATTGCACTCTCAACTGCCGAAGCGGAATATATTTCAGCGGGTAGTTGTTCAACCCAACTTATTTGGATGAAAAGTGTGTTGAGCGACTTCCGAATTTCAGCAACTTCGGTAACAATTCTTTGTGACAACACAAGTGCTATAAATATTTCCAAAAACCCTGTGTTGCACTCAAGAACAAAACACATTGAACTTAGATATCATTTCTTAAGAGAGCTAGTTGAATCAAATATTCTTCAACTTTCCTACATTTCAACTGAGGATCAATTAGCTGGCATCTTAACAAAACCTTTGGATCAAAAACGCTTTATTCATTTGTGTAAGGCAATTGGAATGCTTTCCTTGAAATAACTTCTCTTTGAAACCTTTGCTTAGGTTAGGTTTTGTTTTGTGTTTTTGTTCATTATCTATGTTTGTACATAGAACATTAATTGAGCATTAGTTATATTGACTTTAATTGCATCCTTTCATATAATTAGAAATTTATTATGCTTTGGATGTCATAATAATTCATTTGATGCAATGATCATTTATGTCAATTAAGTCATCTTTGTTTTGATCAAAGTCAATTTCTCTCTCAAATGATCTCTTGGTTTAGTTTTTATCTTATTTGACAATTGAGTCAAGTATGAAATTGAGATTAATTTTTGGTTGAATACTTTATATTTTAAATAATTGATAGCCAATTGAGGGGGAGTAAATGAAAATTGTTATGCCAAAAAATGTGGAAAGATTTACATCCCAATGAGGAGTGTGAAAACTACCACCACATGGAGGAAAGAGCTACCACCTCGGTCGTCCGAGTACTGTGTGCAGCTACCACATGTATACCAAGCATGTTCAAGTTGATTAAATAAAATGCATTTTGAAATACTTGACTCTGTCAAATTTCAAGGTTGGTATAAGGTGGGAATTTTATTGAAAGATGCTCAAAGAGCCACTCTCTTCAAAAATTGACTAGATACATTATCTAATATATTTGGGATTTCAAACATCTATTGATCTTGCTATTTTATTTTCTTTACCAAATTGATGATTTGATAAAGGCATTACTCATAAGATCGTGATAGATGTAATTGAACTTGTTCAACTTTAAGGGATTTAATTTTTATAAATTTTCGTTTCAATTTTTAGATATTATTGATAGATTTTGCATAATCGATTTCTTTTAATATGAAACGATGATTTTCATTTAAAGTCGATACACACAAGTGCTTACAATCTTTTTCTGGATTTTCTGGGATTTTTCTGAATTTTTCTGAAGAAAAAGTTTGAAGCCGGTCCGGACTGGAGAATCCGATCCGGACCCCGAACGTAGGAATTCCTGCGGGTAGCCGATCCGGACTGTATTCTTGAGGCAGTCCGGACCGCGGCTAGGGTTTTATATAGAACAAAAGGGTTTTGATTTCTTTTTACTTCAATCTTTTGTTCCTAAGTCTCCAGACCTTCTCTCTCTAGAAAACAATCGATTTGGAGCCTTCCCAACTCACGTTCTTCGAATCAAAGTAAGTTCTTTTGATCAAAAACTCGGTTTTTCACAGTTTTTCATCTTTTTGCTCAAAAACGTAAGGAAATCTTGTAACTTTTTCGTTTGAGCTTGGTTTTTGGTCAAATTTTTTTTGAAATAATAACTCTGGGTAGATTAGTTTTGATTATATGCTAGGTATTCTCTTGATTAACGGATTTTTAGGCTTCGATTTCTGAAAATTCGGTTTTATGGCATATAATAGGAATTTTTGAAAATCATGGGATTGATCTATTTTTAAAATTCTTTTTGCAAAACTAATTTGATTCCTAGTCTCTCTACATGATGATGATTGTTTGGGTGCAATTTTTCCAATTTTTGAAAATAAACAATTTTTTCTCGTGTTCTTGAGGTTTGCTCGCAGGTTTTTCTATCATCTGAGCACGAGTATCAAAAATGGCTTTTGCTTGGATTATTGCACTCATTGTAGCAATGGTGGGAACGAGAGCATCTGTTAAAAAGGAACAAGCTGGACCATGTCAAGAGGAAACGAAGAATGTTCTTCAAAATGGTTCAGAATCAGAAGATGAAGAAGATTGGGACACATTTTGTGAAGAAGTACAACAAATGGTTGATGACGAAGATAGGTTCTATCTAAAGCAAAAGAAGCTGATGAAGTCTTCCTCAACAACCAAGCAGCACACAAGGAGCAAGAATTCAAAGGGCAGAGGAATTCAGATCAATGAACCCCTCGCCAGAGCACGCTCTCTGCCTAAAGAATCTCCTTGTAATGAAGGTCAAAATACACTTTCAGCATCCACGCAATCCCCTTCTACCTCCAAGAGAAACATCACAAAAGCTGCTATAGTATCTATGCAACAAGAACAGCGGAAAATGGCTGAAGAACAAGAAAGAATGCCGGCTGACATTCACAAGATGAAACAAAATTGTTCCAAACTGTCAAGGATGCTTAAAGGGATTTTGAACAAATTGG
Organism: Tillandsia leiboldiana; assembly: GCA_029204045.2. Classification (NCBI taxonomy): domain Eukaryota; kingdom Viridiplantae; phylum Streptophyta; class Magnoliopsida; order Poales; family Bromeliaceae; genus Tillandsia; species Tillandsia leiboldiana. The sequence goes on from CM055066.1 coordinate 7,855,314, forward strand.
ACTGCAGTAGCTCTGAGGATTCTGAGTCCGACAATTGAATTTCTTTCTGACATATCTTTCTGGTTTGCAGGTTTTTCAGTTTTAGTTCTTATATTTCTTTTTTCTTTTTTTTTAACTCTCCTTTTATTTTGTAATTTTGACTTGTTTTGTGACAAAAAGGGGGAGAGAGAGACAAACAATGATCGAAAATGATCGTCTAATGGTTGTGAATTTTGAACAACTTTGAACTATGAAAGGTAAGTATGACTTCAACTTTGGTTTTATAATGTGTGATTGCATGCCTCGACTAACTATTTGACTAACTATTTGGGCATGTAATATAACTAACAAGTTGCTTGTTGACTAACAATTCTATGACATTTCGGTTTTTAATGCTTAGAAGATATGTTGCTTTTTGATTGAGATCTTATTACATATCTGAATTTGTAAATATCATTATGAGTATAAACTTTATCTCTGTGTTTGGTTTTGTATGCAAAAATTCTTGAGGTATCTAACGATCTCTTTTGTCAAGAATGTTTTCTTTTGCAGAGAGTACAGATGTCTAAGTCTAGAGTCTGTTCTAGGAGTTTATCTCATGTATTTAATTTTTTTTTTTTGGATCTCCTTTGTAAATTTTTGTTGTATGGTGATAGCAACAAAAATATCTTTTTGAATTTTCTTGAGTGGATTTGTGTTTTGTCACGAAACCGCCAAAGGGGGAGATTGTTAAGGAATTTGTGTTGGCGTATTTCGTGAAAATGTTTAAGTCTTGAAGATTGAAGATGAAAAAGTTTGGATCATATACCTCAATCTCAAGAAAGAAGAATTCAAAAGGATCATGTACGTTTAACTAAATATTTTTGGTGATCCGAATACTTCTTATTGTGTAGAAACACTTGGATGAATTTTTAATTACATAAAAATCAAAAACTGGACATACTACATGTTCAGAGTCTGGACCTGACATTACAGTCCGGACCCCGAACATAGGATAGTTCATGCGCAATTCCAGTCCGGACCTTGGTCACTTCAGTCCGAACCCCGAACGTGGAATTTGCAGGAATTGCATGAACAGTCCGGACCGTGGGAATTTCAGTCCGGACCCCGAAGGTATGTTTTTCTAGAAAAAGTCTGTTTCGCTACGACAGTCCGGACCGCCATAATTCCAGTCCGGACCGTCGTCCTGTGAAATTCCAGAAAAGGTTAGTTTTTTATTCTTATCCTCTTCCAACGGTTTCTAACCTATAAATAAACCCTACGATTCATTTTTAGGGTAATCCAAAAAGACAGTAAAAAGGAGAAAGATCCACATATAGAGAAGAAAGGAAATCAATAGATTTAATTCTATGTTTCTTCATCTATATTGATTAATTTGATTCTAGGTTTTCAAACTCAGATTTTGAGTAGAATCAAATTAATGAATACTTAGATGGTATTTCCGATCTATTTCTAATCTAAGTATTCGGCGGATCATCACCACCCAAAAACAACGATTTTCCCAAAATCGGCGCGTGGACTCGCGTGGCCTTGTGGATTCAAGGTGCAACCGCTCTCGTGGATTCGGAGCGAGGTACGTTCGTGGATTCGATACGTGCTACTGGGTGAAGACCGTGGATTCGGTCGGACGTCGTGGATTCGACGTTGGACGCCGTGGATTCGGCGTTGGACGCAAATCGTGGATTCGAGGAGCGTTGCGGAGAAGATCTACTAGGAGCGTATGGAAAAGGTTGAGTCGTAAGTGAGTACGGTATATCACCTTGTACGTGTTTTAATTCTAGTGGATTTCGCCGTGCTATCGGTCCCGTGGTTTTTTACTCCGGTTTGGAGTTTTCCACGTAAAAATCGTGCGTGTTATTTTTCATTTCTGCATTGGGTTTTATTGCGCAACGATTTTTGAGTGTTTACTGTTTACACCTATTCACCCCCCTCTAGGTATTTTTTCTCCTATTTAGATCCAATTAATCATAACCCAACATAGGAGTCTCAAACAGATGGGGATAAGCATCCATCATCACCGTCTCCAGCTCCCAAGTAGCCTCTTGCTCCTCGTGATTACTCCACAACACTTTCACGTACGGTATAGCCCGATTGCGCAATTCTCTCACCTCACGAGCCAGAATCCGCAATGGGCGCTCCTCGTACCCTAGATCCTCACCGATCTCAAGCGGAGTGAAGTCAATCACGTGCGTAGGATCATAAACATATCTCCTCAAAGCTGAGACGTGAAAAACATCATGAACTCCCGCAAGGCGTGGGGGAAGTGCAACTCTGTAAGCCAGTGGGCCAATCCTCTCGAGTACCTCGAAGGGCCTAATAAACCGCGGACTAAACTTTCCGCGTACTCCAAATCGGCGTATCCCTCTGGATGGCGAGACTTTGCGAAAAACATGATCACCAATCTGGAACTCTAAGTCACGCCGCCTCCTATCGGCATAACTCCTCTGTCGGCTCGGGGCGGTCTCCAAATATCGCCGAATAATCTTGACTTTTTATTTAGCTTACAATAGCCAGTCGGGTCCCAAGGTTTTTCTTTCACCCACGTCACTCCAAAATAATGGCGATCGACATTTGCGTCCGTACAACGCTTCATAGGGCGCCATTTGAATGCTCGCTTGGAAACTATTGTTGTACGCGAACTCAGCCAATCTCAAATGTCGATCCCAACTGCCACTAAAGCTCAGGACACACGCTCTCAACAGATCCTCGAGAGTCTGAATGGTCCTCTTAGACTGTCCATCAGTCTGTGGGTGAAAGGCCGTGCTGAAACGAAGCTGGGTCCTCAAAGCCGTCTGTAGACTCTTCCAGAAATGCGATGCAAATCTCGGGTCCCTATCAGACACAATCGAGGCTGGCACACCATGCAGCCCTACAATCTCATTCAAAAATAGCTGTGCTAACTTCTCAAGAGCCCAACTCGACTGTATAGGCAGAAAATGGGCCGATTTGGTCAGTCGATCCACAATCACCCAAATAGCATCAGCTCCACTCTGTGACCTTGGTAATCCAACAATAAAGTCCATGGTCACATGATCCTATTTCCATTCAGGAATTGGAAGGTTCTGTAATTTGCCAGCCGGTACCTGGTGCTCAGTTTTAACTTACTAACAAGTTAGACAGTGAGCGACAAACCTTCCAATATCTCTTTCCATGCCATTCCACCAAAACTGTGCCCTTAAGTCCCTATACATCTTAGTTCCTCCAGGGTGAAGGGTATAAGGTGTATAGTGAGCCTCTCTCAAAATCAGCTCCCGAATCTCAGAATCCATGGGCACACAAAAGTGATCCTTGTACCTCAGTACTCCCGCTACATCAATTGAAAAGTCCCCACCACGACCATGCTGCACTTGGTCCCTAATCCTCTCCAGATAGGGGTCCACACTCTGTTTCTCCTTAATCTTGTCCAGTAGAGTGGGTTGGATGATCAAAGACATAAGCCTTGAAGAATCTCCAAGGGACACGACCTCAATCTCGAGTCGCCTCAGCTGCTCTCTCAATGGCATCTACTGAGTGATCAAAATACTCAAGGTCTGCATTGCCCGCCTACTCAAGGCATCTGCGACGACATTAGCCTTGCCGGGGTGATATTGAATACTCAAATCATAATCCTTTAACAGATCCAACCACCGGTGTTGCCTCAAATTTAACTCCTTCCGAGTAAACAAGTACTTCAGACTCTTATGGTCAGTAAATATCTCACAATGCTCACCATAAAGGTAAAGTCGCCATAGTTTCAATGCAAACACTACAGCGGCTAACTCCAAATCATGTGTAGGGTAATTCTTCTCATAATCCTTCAGTTGCCGCGAAGCATAAGCAATTACCCTACCATGCTGCATCAATACACAACCCAATCCGCTGTGGGAGGCATCACTATAAATCACAAATCCCTCTCCCATCACAGGCAATGCTAAGATCGGTGCAGATATTAATCTCATCTTCAGCTCATCAAAGCTTTGCTGGCATTGCTCAGTCCAACTAAATCCGATTCCCTTCCTAGTCAATCGGGTAAGGGGAGTAGAGAGCTTCGCAAAGCCCTCAACAAATCGACGGTAATATCCTGCTAAGCCCAAGAAACTCCGGACCTCAGTAACCGTCGTCGGTCTAGGCCAATCCCAAACAGCATCAATCTTCGTCGGGTCCACTGCCACTCCAGCGGCTGAAACCACATGGCCTAAAAATGCAACTTCCCGAAGCCAGAATTCGCACTTCTTAAGTTTGGCATACAACTTCTTCTCTCTCAGGAGCTGCAGCACTATCCTCAAATGCTCCTTATGCTCCTCATTACTTCGGGAGTGAATCAAAATATCATCAATAAACACCACGACCAACCGGTCCAAGTACTGTTGAAACATCCGGTTCATTAAATCCATGAATACGGCTGCGGCATTAGTCAATCCACTTGACCTCGCTGTAAGCTCATAATATCTCTACTCGGTCCTGAACACTATCTGGGCACAATCCTCGGCTGTATGATTCCATACAGATACCTGCCTCACAAAAGGGCAACTGCCGGAATACAACCCGAACCTGTCTGTGCTCGAACCACAATAAAACTCTCGCCGTTGTGTATCAACAACGGGGCATCACTACAATGTATCAACGGCATGGCATCACCACCATGCATCAACGGCGTGGCATCACCACCGTGTATCAACGGCGTGGCATCACCATCGTATATCAACGGCGTGGAAACATACTCAGGTATCCAACTCTCGGATCTTCATCATCGTATCTCTACGACGTGGCACTGTGTAAGACCCGGCTTTTCCTTAACCCTTCTGGTAACCCTCTTCTTGTAATGCCTGACCGGGGGCCTCATTTTTGGTGTTTTTCCGGACAGACCGTCGGGGCCCGCAAATAATTTTAGGCGGTAGAGCTCGCGGAACGGAGCGCGTGGGCGCGATCGGTTTATTTTTCCGACTCCCGGTCTGACCAGAATTAATTCTCGAAGTTGGGGTCCCCCTTAGACGCCTCGGGATCCGTGTTGGCAGCCGCACACCTTTTAAGGTAAACCCTAATTCTTTTAGTATATATATATGTAGCCATGAGGGAAAGAGGATTAGGGTTCCTCTTATTTTCTTTTGGTGGCCACCTCTTTTCTTTTTCTTCCTCCCTCGTAGCCGCCGGCAAAGAGAAACCAAGCACACCGCAAGGGTGGACCGGTGGAGGCAAGCGGACGATCCCTCTCTTCCTCCTCTTTCGCACATCAAGGTGAGTCGGACGCGTTTCGTTCGGGGGAAATCTCCCTCTTTCTTTCTTTTGTTGGTCACGAGGAGGGAGGAGGCCCGGCGCCGTCGCGCACCGCGGGCCGCGCGCCCGCGCAGCGCTCGGACCGCGCGGGGCCGCCCGCAGGAGGGGCGCCCGCGCGGGCTGGTGCCGCGCGGGGCCGCCCCGCACCGCGGGCCGCGCGCCCGCGCGGCGCTCGGCCGCGCGGGGCCGCCCGCAGGAGGGGGGGCGCCCGCGCGGGTTGGTGCCGCGCGGGGCCGCCCCGCACCGCGGGCCGCGCGCCCGCGCGGCGCTCGGCCGCGCGGGGCCGCCCGCAGGAGGGGGCGCCCGCGCGGGCTGGTGCCGCGCGGGGCCGCCCCGCACCGCGGGCCCGCGCGCCCGCGCGGCGCTCGGACCTGCGCGGGGCCGCCCGCAGGAGGAGGGGCGCCCGCGCGGGCTGGTGCCGCGCGGGGCCGCCCCGCACCGCGGGCCGCGCGCACCGCGCGGCGCTCGGCCGCGCGGGGCCGCCCGCAGGAGGGGGGCGCCCGCGCGGGCTGGTGCCGCGCGGGGCCGCCCCGGCACCGCGGCCGCGCGCCCGGCGCGGCGCTCCGGCCCGCGCGGGGCCGCCCGCAGGAGGGGCGCACCGCGCGGGCTGGTGCCGCGCGGGGTCCGCCCCGCACCGCGGGCCGCGCGCCCGCGCGGCGCTCGGCCGCGCGGGGCCGCCCGCAGGAGGGGCGCCGCGCGGGCTGGTGCCGCGCGGGGTCGCCACGCACCCGCGGGCAGCGCGCCCGCGCGGCGCTCGGCCCGCGCGGGCCGCCCGCAGGAGGGGCGCCCGCGCGGGCTGGTGGCCGCGCGGGGTCGCCCGCACCGCGGGCAGCGTGCCCGCGCGGCGCTCGGCCGCGCGGGGCCGCCCGCAGGAGGGGCGCCCGCGCGGGCTGGTGCCGCGCGGGGTCGCCCGCACCGCGGGCAGCGCGCCCCGGCGCGGCGCTCGGCCGCGCGGGGCCACCTGCAGGAGTGGGCGGCCGCGCGGGCTGGTGCCGCGCGGGGCTGCGCCCTGGCAGAGTGTTCGTCGCACGGGCCGGTGCCGTGCGAAGAACTCCGCCGCACGCTGTAGGGAGTCGTTGTAAGTTTCGGACTTCTAAGTCTCGATTTGCCTATGTTCCTTCAGGAGTGCGGGACGCTGTTGGCGACTGGAGCACAGACGCTGACTGGGACGAACGCAGGACGACGCACACAATGTGGGTACGTTCCCGGGGGTTTCGGGAATGGGGTTTAACTGTTAGAAATAGCATGTTGGGGCAAGGTGGAATTGTCAGTCTCCTTCTGTTTATGCACTAACCCTGTTATGTTATGTTATGATACTCAATGTCAATCTGAGGCTCAAATTTGCTACACGCACACCCGCGGTTTGGCCACCGCAAGGGTGTGCTTTTCCGGAAAAGTGGTACGTTGACCCGTGTACCCCACGCGGAGGTGGCGTTAGGAATGGGGGCCCCCATGGGTGGGGGGTGTGAGCGGTGACGTCGAGGCAGGTGCTCGGCGGCCGAGGCAGGTGCTCGGCGGTGGGCATCGGGGAAGGTGCCCGATGTTGCTTTGCGAGGCAGGTGCTCGGCGGTGGGCATCGGGGAAGGTGCCCGATGTCGTATTGATACAGGGTGTGGTTAAGGTGGAAGATGCATGGGAGGGATAGTTGCTCCGGTGTTTGTGGTTTGCCTTATCTTTGTTTACTACGCTTATCATGCTATTTCTAGTCACTGACTTCCCACTCCGTGACAGGTTCGTCCAGGGGCGAGTGCTAGGGCGCCGGTGAGGACGTTAGGGTGCTGATCTGATTTTTGGGTGACTTCAGATACAGTGACTCTTCTTTCCCTTTTCTTTTATTATTCATGGTAGCTAGTTGTGGATTGCGACACCCCCGTGGGGTCGAAATGGATGTTGCCTTTCCTTTCCTTTTTGAATAATTGAATGAATACTACGTTCTCTCTTACTTGGCCGTTTTGAACGATGAAAAACAAAGAAAACCGTTTGCGAAAACTATTTCTAAAACGTGGGTGTCGTGTGGGCACCGAGCTTTATAAACCTTGTGGGATTTATGTGTTTGCGAACTGTTTTCACAAACGAGGGCATCGTGTGGATGCTGCTTTCAAAACCTTGTGATTATTTATCCTTTCAAAACACCGGCCTCTATACTCTAAGTGAATGCTAGAATGTCATGTGAATTGTTTGGTTGTATGTGTACGAGACCCCAACTGATGTGGTTAGAGATTGTATGTACTACGCCTTGTGAGACACTTTGTAGCCGAGACGCCGTGCATATACAAAGGGGCCTCTGCCCATTTGCAGAGCGAATTTGTGTATGCGGCGGGTCTGTGCACGCGCCGGGGAGTAATGTTTTACAAAAAAAATATATGGCTGATTCAGGGGCATCGGTGGCTCCTCTTCCGCGCGATTCGTACCCCCGGGGCGTGACAGATTAAGATGGTATCAGAGCGGTAAACTTTAACCACAACAGTCGGGGCCTAACATCCACGGGCGCAATACTCTGGCTACTGAGTAATAAAGTGAACACGGGATAAATAAAACGCGAGTGCTCGTTGGGGGAAAAAGGGGGGAGGGAATTAGTGTTCTTTTTCTTTTCTCCCTCTAGTGCCAGCACTAGTGGCGTGCCGTTTTATTTAAACTAGGAGTAACTGGTTCGTGCAAATGTTCAGATCATGGCCAGGACTAGATCCACAGCCGAGGACACGGGGGCGGACGCAGCGGAAGCGATGACTGCGGAGAATCAGCTCCTAAGGCAGCAGCTCCAAGAGATGGCGGAACAGTTGGCAGCCCTGAACGACCGCGTGCGCCAACTGACGCAGCAACAGCAGGCCGCTGCGACGGCAGAGGTTGCCCCGGGCCCTCTCCCGGGGCCAGCTGCATCGGTGATGGAGACCGAAGGAGGGGCTGCCCCCACCCGGGCCTCGGCTCCAGAGGTGGCCCCTTCGACGGCAACGGCAGGGCCGGCGGCAACACCAATCGTCGGAATTGCTCCGAGTGTGACGGTAGTGTTACCCACTCCCGCCGCGACCGCCAACGTCGCGAAGGAGGGGGCGAACCTACCAAACGAGCGAGACCGTGTGCGCGCCAACCTGGCCGACTTCAAGAAATACGACCCGCCAACGTTCGAGGGGGACACGACAGACCCCTGGGTTGTGGAGAAATGGGTGGATACAATGGAGAAATTATTCGAGGACCTATTGATGGAAGACCACGAGCGGGTCCCCCTGGCCGCCCACTTGCTCGAGGGGAACGCCCGCATTTGGTGGAAGACCGTACGCCCCGACTCTGCGTCGGGCGCTACCCTTCCGTCATGGACTACCTTTAAACAGCAGCTATTCGGGGCGTTCTTTACCAATAGCGTGAAGAAACAACTGGAGGACGACCTAAACCACATCAGGCAGGGAACCAAAACAGTAATGGAGTACCAGAGGGAGTTCGTGAGACTGGCGAACTGTGTCCCGTTCGTCATTCGGGACGAATCCCATAAGGCACACACTGTTTGTGGATGGATTGAGGACTGACATTTTCCAAGTGGTGGACGCGGCAGATCTACATACCTTTCAGAAGGTGGTCGACCGAGCCACCATCGTGGAACGAGGCTTTGCCGTCACGCGCGCCCGAAGGGAAGGCTCCCACCAGCAAGACGACGGAAGCGGACCCAGACGACTTCAGGGGGAGGGGGGCTCCTCCAGCGGGAATCGGCCCCCTAAGCGGTGGAGACCCCAGCAAAGGACCAGGGGAGCGCCAGGAGAGGGACAACGCCCGGAGGACCGCTCGTGCGTGATCTGCGGCGGGGCGCACCGGGTGATGGATTGCTCCAAGAGACAGGACCATTGTTTCCGATGTGGCAAGCAGGGGCACTTCCGTTTCAACTGTCCCCTGAACCAAGGCACCACATCTTCAGCAGCCTCCGTGCCTTCACCCCAGCATGCAGGGCGGGGGGAAAGCGCCAATGACGTCAGCCCCCAGACCGCCAGCACCCCGATCTGTAGGGGAAAAGCCACCGCCTTCGGGAGGCCGCATCTATTCGATGGGTCAGCAGGAGACACACCCGTCTGAGCACGTCGTCGCAGGTATCACTCTTGCTGCTGTTTATCGCGCTAGAACCCTTTTTGACACCGGAGCGACCCTCTCGTTATGTCTCGAGACTTCGCACTGACCCATGATTTTGAGTTGAGACCCTTACCCAGTGTGATGACCGTTCACACCGCGGGAGGATCCTTGGAGGCACGCAACATGGTGCCTTCCTGCCCTATATGGATGGGAAGGCCTTCCGTGCCCCTGGGATCTGGTAGTCATTCCATTGAAAGAGTATGATGTAGTACTCGGAATGGATTGGCTCACGTGGTACCTTGCGGTCATAGACTGTGAGAAGCGCGAGGTACGACTGATGTACCCCGATTTTCCGGAGAACGTGTACTTGGCCTGCAAGAGCGTTTCCTTTTCTTCCATGATTCCTGCATCCCGAGCCAGAAAGTTGGTAGAGGGCGGGTGTATGGCCTACTTGGTGTCGGTGGCCCTGGCCGCCGGATCCTCCACGGCACTCCCCGACATCCCTGTGGTGAGGGACTTCCCAGATGTTTTTCCGGCCGAACTACCTGGTTTACCCCCCGAGCGAGAAGTTGTCTTTCCTATTGAGCTTCCACCCGGCACTCGACCAATCACGAAGGCCCCCTACAGGATGGCCTTCGCGGAGCTGAACGGAACTTAAGGCGCAGCTAGAGGACCTTCTGGACAAGGGGTTTATCCGACCGAGTGTGTCCCCTTGGGGCGCACCTGTACTCTTTGTACGAAAGAAAGACGGGGAGCTTGCGGTTGTGCATCGACTACCGGGAAATCAACAAAGTCACAGTGAAAAAACAAGTACCCCTTACCTAGGATTGATGACCTCTTTGACCAGCTGCGGGGTGCAACTGTCTTCTCAAAAATCGACCTGCAGTCGGGCTACCACCAGCTCAGAGTTCGAGACGAGGATATTCCGAAGACGGCATTCCGGACTCGGTATGGCCATTACGAGTTCACAGTAATGCCGTTCGGGCTTACTAATGCCCCAGCGGTGTTCATGGACATGATGAACCGAGTTTTCAGACCCTTCCTGGATCAGTCGTGGTGGTCTTCATCGACGACATCCTAATTTACTCCCACCGCCGTGAGAAGCCGAGGAGCACCTACGAATGTTCTACAGACCCTTAGGGAGCAGGAGTTGTTCGCAAAATACTAAGAAATGCGAATTCTGGCTTCGCGAAGTGGGTTTCTGGGCTATGATTTTAGCGCAGGAGTCGCAGTGGATCCAAGAAGGTTGGAGACGGTG